>CAUDMG010001768.1:157500-757500 GCA_958450375.1 Homarus gammarus | reverse complement strand
TGTAGGAGCATCGAGGCTACCATTATCCATGAGAAACTACGTTGGACTGGCCATGTTACCCGCATGGACGACAGTAGACCGCCAAGGCAGCTACTTTACAGTCACCAAACGAATAGTAAACGTAACGCCGGCGGGCAACTGAAGAGGTATAAGGATAGTCTTAAGACAAACTTGAAAAAGTGTCAAATCGACCCACACCTGGAAGACGATTATTCCATACCGTAACGCTTAGAGGAGCACCACACAAGATGGTGTCAATACTTTAGAGGTAGCCCAACTGTAAACCGAGGCCCCTCCCGCACTAGATGTAGCTCTCCACAAGTGCAATATCTGTGAACGACCCTACCGGTCCCGTATCGGCCTCTATAGTCACCTCAAAACTCACCAACGTAGGTGACATCCTTAATAACTCATATCATTGTATCATAGCTCGATGATCGTCATACTCTTAGGTGTGTGTGAAGCCCCAGTGTCCTAACGACAGAAGCGACAGAAGAATTATCTACCTTCATGAGTTAGGGTCATAGAAATAGCGTTATTTCTCATTCTGGTCTGATGCTCTCAGTCTTCTCTTCTCACCCGTGACGTGGCCCCCCCCCCCCACCCCCTTCCTCCCGCATCCATAAGCAAGTCAACACATAAATAGAACCCACCGCCTTTGGATGGCTCTGTTATGACATCCTTTACCGTTAGAAGAGAGAGAGACCAAGGAACGGTCAAGGACAACCTACGTCATCTTCTCCAAACTATGAGTACAGAATATATCATTATTCCTTTATCATTCTTACATATTATTTTTTATACAAATGTTTACGAGTTTTCATGAGTTACAATCACCACTCGAGGACTCCCATACTAAGGTGTCAAGACAAACTACTCAACAGTAAACACTCGGTCACTCATAGAGACACAAAGTTTAGCACAAATAAGCCAGACGCTCGTGATGGGCACAGGTGATGGTGGGAAGACGGAGGACCCATTTATTGACCTGATGACATATTGTAACGTGGTGCAGTGACTGTCGCTAAAAGCATTTTGTCGAATGATGATGGCAAGGCTTTTAGTGCAAGACGAAAGATGTGTAGTAAAAGAGAAACTTGCTTCTTAGTTGAAAAAATATATCTACCCAAAGAAGGTGAATTTAAATTATGACTACTAACCGAAACATAAAGGAACATCTCTATAACTATCTGATAATATATTACGTTTCTCTCTCTCATATAGAGGTAATGCTCTAATTAAGCCTTAACAGCTCAATTGATGTGTATCCCAATTAGGGATCACTTTATAATTGGCAGAGACTCAATAGAAATTAGTTCATACGTGGCCTACTTTCCTGTTTCATTTAATTCGTCATTTACCTACACAATATCACCAAAATATACTATATTATATTATATTAGGTTAGGTTCGTTAGTTTAATAGTAATAATCTTCCTTTATAACAGTTTTATAATGGTTCTTTATCGTCGAGTTTACAGAAAGACCAGTTTTAATTATTATCATTATTTCGCAGTTACTTATAATACAGAGATTCTTAAAGAGCTGTAGCACTCGAGGCAGAGTAGCAAGGAACAACAGTATCTTGTCCCTTCCATGTCTTAACCAGTCAGTGGCGAGGCTTACAACACAACACTTCATTTTTATGTTCACTGGTGCATTATCCTTCTCCATCCTTCACACTCACTCGTCTTCCTTTATCCTTCCTACTGTCCATCTCTCACTTAAGGGATATGTATATTTCACACCACATTTCATACCCCCTAAATGACTGCTTTACGAGGCATTTCCTGGATTTTGTTACTTTTTTTATATTTAGGTATTTTTTTTTAATATGTCCTCAGTTATCAGCCTTCACTACTCAGTTAATGAAATTGTACTACTTTTTTCAACATTTACCAAGGTATGTATACAGTGGGGAGGCTGAGTACTAAAATTTGCCTTACAAATTGCTCTAATAAAAACTGCCCATGTCACATTTATATTTCATTCATATTTGGCTTTGTTATGTTATGCCAATTTCAATGTATTTTTTTGTTACAATATTTTTTTTTTTATTTCCTTGTGTGTCTGTTTATTGTGCCAATCAAAACATGTGTAATAAAATCAAAATTAAATAAACAATAAATTCTTGAAATAGAATCCTGTGTGTGTGTGTGTGTCGCCCCTCACACCTTCCCACGCCCGGTTTATACGTCCAGTTATGTCCAATTTTCCAGGCAATGACAAAACTATCTTATATAAAGCCAATAATATAAAGAAAATACCCCTGAGACATCCAGTTAGCCGGGATTTTAGCTGCGGTTATCCTAAAATAAAAATCCTTTGTTACCAGATATATCCGGTGACTAAACTACACAAAGGAGACTTAGAGTTTAATTAACTAAATATTGGCCACTTAATTTTCAATCTGTAAGAGGGACACTGTTATTGCTCTGTTATTGGATCACATTCTTTATATTTAGGTCTTGTGTCTGTGTTGTGGGAATAAGTCGATGATACAAAAGGATATTTCATGAGCCACGATAATATTGTTTAAGATGAAGATGATAAACACAAATTTATATGCAATAAAATCTAAATGTTATCCCCGTCTTTTGTTTTTACTACCACTACTTTGAGGAACTTAATTTGCATATGATAAAATTTGCTCTGACCGTCATAATAATTATGCCTATGCCTAAAGTAGGTTAGGTTAGGTTAGGTTAGATAAGTCATGGGTATTTAAACTCTGCCTTTCATTGGCTGGGAGTTCTACACTAGTTTTTATGTATAAAGACTTATTAGTACAGTTCACTGAATGCCACCTTTATAAATACACTAATAAATTTTCCTTGCCTATAAGTTTTCTTTTCTAAACTGTTCGAAAGTTTTCATTTCGCACAAAAAATCTGTAGCCCAAAACGTTAAAGGAATAATGAAACTCATCCATTTCTTGTGTTTCCCTCCACCATCAACTCCAGGTAAGTAACTGTATCATATGAACTAAATAGTCAACATGTAAGTCAGTGGTGAACAAGACATTTAATATTAAGGGTGACTGGGTGTGTAGGTTTACCCCCTCGATATGATCCTGGCTGCACAAACAATGAACACAGAGTTGATTGTAAGCCTTTGTTAACGAGTGTTCTTCTTATACAATGAAAGGTTGATGATACTCACAGATAAAAAGACTAATTAATCCATTTACAGTATTGCTGAGGGAAGGGTCGGGTCATCGCATGTAAAATTAACAAAACATTTCAAAAGATCTTTTTTTTTTTTTACATCATTGTCACTAAGGGAGGTACAGTTGCGGAAATGTGTTCCTACGCCACCTATGGTAACCCGTGTCTTCCAACGGCCAATTTATATGACCTATAGCAAACCTGTTCACCAATTACTTCCGCCGTTAGAAGACCAACGCCCTTGTACCACTAAAACACACCAGCAACACACTCCCCGGCACTAACACACCAGCAACACACTCCCCGGCACTAACACACCAGCAACACACTCCCCGGCACAAACTTACTCCTGATCACACTCGGTAATAAACATCATAAATGACTCGGTGGGAATAAAGTAATTATCTCTGAAACTCTATCCACACCGAGTCAGATTAATTAACATTACAGCACTAATGGGTCGGGTCATGTTATCATTACTCTATTTAACAGTAAGTAGATCAGCCTTCTACAGTAACTACATAGATTTCCTCTTTAAGTAAGAATGAAAATGAAACATCCAATCCAAAGCAAAAAACCTAACCTAACCTAACCTAACCTAACCTAACCTAACCTAACCTAACCTAACCCTGCCATATATATAGAGAAAAAAAGACAGATTGGATGTGCTTGATAAATGTGAACTTGGTCATTCCTCACCCTCTTGTCTCCCAGGCCAGGATCAGTTACCTCAGGTGTAAATTATAGCAACATTACTCGATATTACACAGAAAGAATCAACAGACAAACACAGAGGAACATTCAGCCTTGTTAACAGTTCCTTGATGCTCGCTGCCAGGTAGAAGTAACAGGTAGCAAAAGATTAGTCACCGGGAGGAGATATAAGAACCATTACTGCCTACATTAAGGAGGTGCTTCAGGGGAACAAGTTCAGTCGGGTCAAGATATAGTGGGTCATCGAGGGAGGAGCTGACGTCAATATTTCTGCCATCCCAGCATAATGTGTCGCTGAGCTATTGACGCCTTTATGTAATGGGAGAGTGAGCAAGGTGTGTGTGTGTGTGTGTGTATGTGTGTGTGTGTGTGTGTGTGTGTGTGCAGTGGTAAGTGGTGACCCGTTTGACCAAGGAGCCATTAAACAGCACTTCTGTTCCCCTTATAACTAAATTTTTTGTTTGCTGAAAAAAAAATATAGTTTGTAATAATTCCCTTGTGTTCAGTGCTTAAATGGTGTACTCATTAAATACCTGTATATCAGTCCTAATTCTTTGAAATACATTATCATATGAGTCAACAACCCACAACCCAACCCAGCAGGCCATGGATTATATAGTGGAAATAAATACTGTTGTATATTTGCTGTCATCCCCAGATCCAGTGTGAGCGGCGCCTCCTACATATGGTTGCAGTCAATCACATGTAGTAAATGTTGCAAAAATAAGTTTGGGGTTTTATTGAAATGAAGTAATTATACGCCGCATTTTATATTTTCAATTCCCATAGAGATTCATCAAGCATATTTAATAATCCACTTGGCTGCAGAGGCCCAGTGGACACAACGCTCGCCTCCTGTTCTTCGGGTCACTGGCTTGTGGTCAGGTCCCTCTACTTCATCTGACTGGGAAATGGTTCCTAACTTTACCGTCTGGGAAGTGAAGGCGGTCGAGTGCAATCCTGGCCACATTTATTCCTGTATACAAAAAAAAAAAAAAATTTAACCTACCATGTACTGTACGGCCCCTAATTGGCTATTAGACTTATGGGATCCAATTAGATTTTTTTTACAGGATTATTAGTGTAACGAAGTTTTCTAAAATGTGTCTCAATGGCCGACTGACTAATGCTGCCAATAGCATTTAACTGCTGACTCCATTCCTATTATAAAATGGTGTTGTTAATGATATATGTTCATGAACTACCACCTAAACGACCGATTTGTACAGCTTTATTAATTTGTGAACATCAGAATAGTTTACGGTAGTGACCTAATGATTGTAGAACATCCCTCTGCTTATATCAGACACTGAATCCTTCCATACTTAGAGGTGTCCTATATAAAGGTTACATCAGACGGTGAACTTGCCTCAAGAAGGAATTATTTTACTTATTAAGGAGACGAGACATCATCTAGTTTCCTCGCTGGTGTTTCCCTGACACTCTGTTCTGTTCTCTGTATCATTTACTGACATTACAAACTTGTTTATTTACGTGTGTTAGACATTTTTTATGGCTAAAAATCAAAGTTGTTGTTGATAATGACTCTCTTGTGCCCAGTTTGTAATGACTCTCAGATGATCCATTCCCCCATAATGAGCTCCCAAACAACGATGTCTGTGATGAGATTGGCAATTTTTCTCGGAAATAATAGAGTAATGACCTTCGTTAAGTTGCTAAAGATGAGTAAACTTCACTTAGCTGGTAAAGAACGTTGTACACCGCTTATGATGAGCTTAATATATTGTACACTATTGCAGATCCTAACAAGGGAGTCACAGTGTACTCAGATAATGATTTTCACAGCGAGACGTAAAGGGGACGATTTTTTTTCGTAAAATATTTACAAACTAGTTATTGCTAAGACAAAATTGGAAGATGTACAATACGTGTTTACTTCACGTTTGCAACTAAGAAAATATTGTATTTTTCAATCAAATTAAACATTTCGCTCCTCAGTAGTAATTAATACTTATTCCTTCGTTGGGTTTAATATAATTGTATATTTTAAATTTTCCTACAACCTGAATAATGCAAAACAAATCACAACACAACACACTGAGCTAATTGTGGCCACAAGTCTGGTGTTATACCTCACCACACCGACCCACCACACCGGCCCACCACACCGACCCACCGCACCGGCCACATGAACCTCTTGTGTTATTAAACAACATTATCATAAGTGTACCCCAGCACCCTGGGTTCCTACCACAATTTAAAGTGGGATTATCTCCAATTGCCCAGCTGATGGAACTGTCTTGATGCAAACAAATAAATCTGATGTATATCTCTTTCCCGTGTGTGTGTGTGTGTGTGTGTGTGTGTGTGTCTGTGAAGTGTGCGTGCGTGTATGTATGTATGTATGTATGTATGTATGTATGCGTGTATGTATGTATGTATGTCTCAGTCTTCTATCTCATTTGTAACTGTTTAACATTTCCTTCAGTTTACATAGTCTTTCCCTGACCTTCCGTTTAGTTAATCATTTATCTTTTCAAAATATATTAAACTAAACAAAACATCTTGAGTCAACGTAGTGTCCCGAATATAAAAAAAAGAGAATCTCAATTTACTAATGAAAATAAAAGACAGGTGGTATTAGTCTGAGTTTTCTATACCCCACACATACTCTACACATACCCCACACATACCCTACACATACCCCACACATACCCTACACATACCCCACACATACCCCACACATACCCTACGTATTAAGACAACATTAAACCTCCATCATCCAAATAATTTCAATCACTTAAAGATGTTGGATCACCTGAAGACTAGAAAACCCAGGTTATATTTTACCTGATAATTGAACACCCTAACAGGTAAAGGTCCCGGGTTTGGTCACGATCTCGAATTTAGTACAGGTTTCAACTGCATCACTCACACACACGCCCACCCATCACGTCTCAAGAGGGGGAACAACACGATAATGATATAATACAATAATTACAACACTCTAGCTCCATGAATAGAAGGCTTTAAAACATGCAGGATAAATATAAGTTTTGTCTTAATAATAAAAGATATGATGCTGGAGGAGTTAAAACGGAACATTGATGTAGTTAATTCATTTGCATTTAGATGACATACAGAGAGAGAGAGAGAGAGAGAGAGAGAGAGAGAGAGAGAGAGAGAGAGCCAGGGTTGAAGATAATGAATTAATATATATTGTCTCTTATAAACCCTGATGATGATGAAATGAATGACTAGTATCACAGGAAGGGAACACGAGCATAAATCACAACGTTAACACTGTAATAAACCAGAGGCAACCTAATGATTAAATTGTACAGGTAAAGGTGTGAGTACTCCCAACACCTACACAACCTCTCCCGGCTTCAGATTTTGACACGTGGTATTTACTTCAGGTGAGGAGGACAGGTGGATATTGTACATTTTTCATAATGTCAACACCAGGTAAAATATACTTGTTTTCCATAACATGAGAAGTAAGTTATTGACATCCGATGTGAGGGAATATTACAACCTAACCTAGTCTAACCTAATCTAACCTAACCTAAACTAACCTAACTTAAGCTATCCTAACCTAACCTAGTCTAACCTAGCCTAAACTAACCTAACTTAAGCTATCCTAACCTAACCTAGTCTAACCTAACCTAAACTAGCCTAACTTAAGCTATCCTAACCTAACCTAGTCTAACCTAACCTAGTCTAACCTAGCCTAAACTAACCTAACTTAAGCTATCCTAACCTAACCTAGTCTAACCTAACCTAAACTAACCTAACTTAAGCTATCCTAACCTAACCTAGTCTAACCTAACCTAGTCTAACCTAACCTAAACTAACCTAACTTAAGCTATCCTAACCTAACCTAGTCTAACCTAACCTAGTCTAACCTAACCTAACCTAACTTAAGCTATCCTAACCTAACCTAATCTGATTAAGTTAATGTACGGTTAACTGTTCCTAACTGGTACATTATTAAGATTACTTTACATCACCTAACAGACGTATGTAAAGTTGTTAGGGATTAATACAAAATAATTAGACTTGTAAGACGTTCTATAATTATGGGACTATTATTAAAATTGTTTTAGAATATTAAAACAAAAAATTTTATTCCTCATCGTGTGTCAATTTCTCTGCTCAGTTTCAGTATAAAATATTCTCTAGGATACTAATTACTACTTTAAAATTTACATGTTTTTCAAGAGGCTCCAAATACTGTGGCTGAAAAGATATAAGAAATAAAATCTTTTCTGCCAGGATTAAATTAATATTTATAAAATTTAATATAATTTATAAGTTTTATCTAAAGCATATCAGATGTTACGTTATATAAAAAAAAATATTTCTTTCATGGAATAAATTTATATTAAGTTCCTTTTTGAGACAAATTTTGAAAACCATAAATTGGTTTTATTGATCAAACAGGAAAATAAATATTAAATTTGTGTACTGTGCGTCTTAATAATCTCTGCCTTATAGTTAACACATTTTAAATTCACAAATACTGGACAATAAATACACAGTGAGGTTAACCATGCCATTAGACTCTTTAGTTGATTCAAGTGATATTTCGTAAAACCTTTGACGGATGGAAGAAATTACTATAGCAGTATTTCTACCTCAGGTCGATGGTGTTTACTTCATCACACGACGCCTGAATCAATGGGTAACCAGATTATTTCTATCTGAAGGACAAAGGGTAATTTACTTAACTGTGACAACAACGCAGATATTTCCATTGTTCTCTAGACCCGGAAAAGCCTCTTCTCAGCTGTTGTAGATACTAATGTGTAGACAATTTCCGCCTCTGGGTCCCGGGTAGTCAGGCCGTTCATCCTCTGAACCACGATGGGCTACAACCTACTTCACCTTAGCTTGTAGCTCAGGGTTCCCTGCCCACCACTCAGAGAGAGGGTATCTCTCTCTCTCTCTCTCTCTCTCTCTCTCTCTCTCTCTCTCTCTCTCCCCTCATTACCTTATCATATGCTTACAATGTGCCGTAGAGCGGTTAACCCTCTAGGACATTTCACAAAAGAATTTTCGGCTCCAAAGAGAGTTTTTAATTAGGCCGCCGCTCTCTCCTGCCCCAACACACGACACTCCACGGCAGACTTCTCCTGGGAGTCAGAAATGGTTTACTTCTTTGTCGCTATCAAACCTAACCTGACCTGACCTGACCTGACTTGATCTGACCTGACCTGATCTGACCTGACCTGACCTAACCTTACCTACCGAAATAGTCTTTTTTTCCTCCCTCTTTTATAACTGATGTTTAAGATAGTCGTCAACTTGTATAGTCTTTATGATGCCACTGTGAGTCTTATGTGAATATATTATGTAACATGTGACCGTAATGTTATATACGTCTATCTTGTAAGAGTGCTGTTGTTTTACGTATTGTGACGAAATATGAATCATTCACCCCTGCTTCACCATCCTCACCTTCCATCACCCCTGCCTCACCATCCTCACCTTCCATCACCCCTGCCTCACCATCCTCACCTTCCATCACCCCTGCCTCACCATCCTCACCTTCCATCACCCCTGCCTCACCATCCTCACCTTCCATCACCCCTGCTTCACCATCCTCACCTTCCATCACCCCTGCCTCACCATCCTCACCTCCCATCACCCTTGTCTCCCTACTCTCACCTACTCAATAACGGGTTCCCCTATTACCTTGAGATGAATGTACACACGACAGAAGGTGTGTCCCTGGTTCAGCCATACCTTCACCGTCCATCCAAATTAATGGAACTGTCCTTTCCATCCTTAACCATTTCCTGTACCTTGGCTCCCACCTGTCTACCATTGCAGTCATCAATGAGGAAATTCAACATGTGATTGGATTTTCCTCCTAGACCTCTGGCAGACTGTGTACCAATGTCCTCAGTTGAGTGGAGTTGAAATTATCAACAAAGCTGCACGTCTATCGAGCAGTGGTCCTCCACACCCTCTCGTGTGACAGTGAGACATGGGTCACATAAAGGAGACACCTCAAGACATATGACAACTTTCGCCAACGTAGTCTCCGTTCCATCCTCTGAGTCCGCTGGGGAGACAGGAGAATAATGCTAGTGTTCTCTCTGACGTTACCAGTGACCAGCTACACCGGACCAGCTAACGCTCTGGAATCACTGGTCACTTCAATGCCCTAAAGTAAGTTTGTTGCCACTTTGCTACACATGATGGTGTTACCTCACAATATTCTACATTATGCTCGTCTTGTTGTGCTGTAAGAAAACATTCCCTCCGTATGTCTCTCCGCTGTCAGACAAAACACATCTGTAATGGTATTTTTTCCTCCCGTTCACTGTCGGCGCAACAAGACGAAGGCATTAACATTGTCGGTGTAGCAGCCATCAAACTCGCCTGGGCAGAGTGAAGGAAGTTATGGCGATGTTTCTTCACTCCATTTGCCGCTGTCCACCTCGTAGTAATTGAGGTCATAAATGTTAGTCAAGTGGTGGATCGTATTGCTGGGTAATGGTTCGCCAGTGCAGGTGGTTAATGTCCAGTCTTCCCGGGTTGTTCCTTAACTTACAGCTTTTATTTCGCTGTGCAGAAGACTGATAAAAAAAAATTATCCAAGATGCTACACACACATACACACATCAATATGGTGGACGTCTCCGTGGATAATAATTGTGTAGTGAAAAGCTTTCCATTACCTAACCTAACCCAACCTTACACTGCCAGTCTCCACACACCACTGTCAGGCACCCTTCACTCTCTACCCCAAGATGAACCCCTTCTGGCTTGACCTCGACCCCAGTTGCATCCATCCACACTCAGCTTAAGAGGAGAGACTGAAGCTTCCTTGCCATTGTCTCATTAGTCACCTCAAGTCCCTCCAATGAAAGAGGAAACAGAGATCTTTATATCGAGCCGAGATATCACACGTAGACGACCCGCGAGCTATTTAATCCACACTGTTAGTACAAGGTGAAGCACTGTAGCTATATTGCACTGTAATGATCTTCTGTACCCATATTGGCTAAAGGATGAACACTAGGACTCTTATTACCGTCTTCAAGGAGGTACTCACATACCACAGGAGTCATATGTACATCATCACTCCCCTACAGCTGACACCAGTGAGCCTTTTTATACAGTACATCGGAGACACCTTAGACACAGTGTATATATCAGCAGCATTAGTGATTCATTTGTACGTAGTAACATCACTAGTTAATAACAGTCTACCCTACCAACACTCTAATCATTGACATCACCAGTAACCTACAAGTCAACAACATTAAGGAATCATTAACCCACACATCCACACACACATAGGCAAACATATGAACATTATGATGATCAAAAGTGATATAAATTGTATCAGAAATGAGAAGATAAATTTATTATATTCAATTTTAAGCAGTCAACACTTTCCTTCTTCTTTAGGTCAACGTATTAAAGGACTTTGGTTGTACACAAATCGAAGCACATGTCTGCTCGCTTTCAGACCCTAAACATATTATTCATGATGCTTAAGCCTGCATCAAAGTATACGGCATAATGAAAGCTTTTCCTGAATTATGAAGTAAAACTAATTTAATTATTTTTTTCTCGTTCAACTTGTGGTAATTACGGGAGTATAAATATTTCTCTTTTCTAAATCCTCAAATGGCTTATACAATTAATGAAACGATGACGCAAAAATAATCGGCATCCATACTCTAGGAACCTATTAATCTGTTCCAACACTGACATACAACACTACCATACAACACTACCATACAACACTACCATACAACACTACCATACAACACTACAAGTTAATGAGGGGACTGGGCCTGTATTCTCGCCATCATCAACTTGACCCTTGGCTAAGTTTTGGTGTTAATATTGCACAGTGCTGAGAATGAGTGCTGGCAGAGGTAAGTTGACGGAAACATCTGAAGGTTTACTACGTTTTTCTTCGCCACAGTTGGGTAAGATAGAGCCATTGTCGACCAGAAGATTGTCAATGACAAACTCTCGAAAGAATTTCTTGCGGTGGAGTCACGGACATGATCGACGTATTCGTCTGGTATTTCACCTGAAAGTGATGGAGACTCCGTCATGAAGGATTTGGATTGAGCTGTGAGTCAGAGTCAATGACCTCTGGAAAACGGGAAATCCAACTTCTTACTGAAGACACCGATCTCGTCCACCTCATCCTCTCAAGCTGTCACTCATGTTTCAATGAGATCAAATCGGTCTAATTTGACTTATTTTTGCTGGAGTTTGAGTTCCATCCTAAAAGTTCTTACTATGTTGAAGAATTCCATCACAGTAGTCGAGCAACATTTGGATGCTTTGCTAAGTGCATAGAGGAGAGACAGTGTTGGCATCCATCTGCCACCTGATAGTTTGTTTACCAGCTTCCCTGATTCCTCTCCTCACTCGTGTTGAACAAGTCTTTAAACTCTCTCTTCCGTGTCGTGACCCGAGCCACCGTGTTACTCCGTGTGGAAGATGAGCGACTCTTCCCCGGCATCTAATGGTTGACACAGGAAGCCTGTACAGTATATGATCAAGCTCACCATAGTTATAACATAGTCAAATACAGTTTTACGCCGCACTGGAGGCAGAATCTTTGGGGCTCAGTATAATAGTGAACCAAGTCATGCATCTTGTTCGTGCTGAGGTTGGCCGCCCTCACCCGTGCGAGGAATCTACGCCGACACTCCAGCACTTCAGAGACTCACTCCATCTGTTATATATCTCACCATATTTCTCCAACTTCTTCTTCTTCTTTAAAGAAGAAGAAGTTGGATACTGCTTCACAGGCGTCATCTTTTCCTCTCATGAAGTGTTAATATTTATTTCTTTAAAATCTGAGTCATTTATGTACCAAGAGCAGACAAGCAGCTGATCACAACTAGATATAAAGGTGACTCATCAAGCTGAACTGACATTTAATAATGTCTGATAAATCGTAGATTCCTTTACGCACAGCAACAGTCGATAACGACAGTGTGCGCGGCACTCTCCCCCTCAACAACATCATGGCGATACCCGAGTTTTAGTTATTGTGTGAGGCTTTTTATCTTGTACAACTCTCACAACAGCCGCATACAACGCACGGAGGTTAGCTTCATTTTTCTTATGCATCAGACCGTCATGTTTAAGCCGAATACGTTTGAGAACAAGCGACTTTCTCTAGAAATATGACGGGTTTTGTCAGAAAGTTGGGGAAGGCAGCTGGAGAAAGCTTTTTAGTAGAAAAGATTAAATAGTTCCTCCTGAAAGCACCTTGAGACATACCGCACACTGTGGTAAATCCTTGACTTACTTGTTCACAACTATGAGGCCGAAGTAAACAATTTTCACCCCTGGGTGTCGGGTTGTAAACTGAGACCACCAGCTTGTAGTATTCATTTACCTGACCTTCTTCCTGGGGGTATGTTGCTGACACGGACTTTGGATTGCTATTGTATCAGTCATCTTGTAAGTGAATTTAATTCCTAGTCGGTACTTTTAGGGATTAGTCTAAGTTGTAATCCCTAATCCCCTAAACTAAGATAATGAAATAAGTCCTCTAATGTGATCTCTGTTAGAAAGTGGGATTTCAGAATGAATTCATCCTTTATGTGTTGCACTAATTAGACTTGTCATGGTGATGCAACTGAACAAAATTGATAAATTGTTTTTAATTCACAGGAAATATAAATTAATTGTGAAAGCATCGTCATAGCTCCAGGTTAGTTACCAACTCACATTGTCATTTATGAATAATTTTACAATTCAAATCCAAACTAAACATTATTTGGAATTACTATAAAGCAATTTGGATCTTCTTAACTAAATATATAAAGATGACAGTTCTCATCAGTTTAATTCAGAGGTGTTAATTATTGTTATTAATTGACGGAAACTTTGTCAGTTTGTTCATTACATAGTAGAGGTTTGTGATCCTGAAAGAGATATTGTAATGTATCGTGTTACTAAAGAAGAGGAAATTGGTCCGATAAAATATGAACACAACTATTAATCTATATTTAGTTCAAGGCAGCCATCATCGCCACACACTAGGTGGCGAACATCACCACACACTAAGTGGCCATCATTACCACACACTAGGTGGCCATCATCACCACACACTAAGTGGCCATCATCACCACACACTAAGTAGCCATCATTACCACACACTAAATGGCCATCATCACACCAGCTAGAGGGATTTTTTGTAAATAAACCAAATGATGCTATTACAGCCAGTCTCTCTCTCTCTCTCTCTCTCTCTCTCTCTCTCTCTCTCTCTCTCTCTCTACGGAACTTCTATATTCTCTTCATGTTTAATGTAACAGAGTGCAGCCCGTTGAAATACGACTGCGTTATTTTTTTTTATATGAGAGCATACGTTGAAAAGGTCGGAGGTCCTCTGAATATTTTAACACATTTTTAACCCACAAAACTAAGGCTTGTGATGAGGGCATTAGTGTTGGTGTATATGGTGGTGATGAGGGCATTAGTGTTGGTGTATATGGTGGTGATGAGGGCATTAGTGTTGGTGTATATGGTGGTGATGAGGGCATTGGTGTTGGTGTATATGGTGGTGATGAGGGCATTAGTGTTGGTGTATATGGTGGTGATGAGGACATTAGTGTTGGTGTATATGGTGATGAACGAGGTATCATAGTTAATATTGTACTTTTTTTGCATTTGATTCGGTTCGGTTCCGTTCGGTTGGGTTCGGTTGGGTTCGGTTTCTTATCGTTTTGTTTTACATAAAGAGCAAAAAATTAAAATATACGTATTCATTTTGGGGTAAAAAAAAACTTAACAATAACAAAACGAAAATCATGAACAAACATTATCACTCTGTATAACAAATGGCGACCCTGGGGATACTATCAATCTTGTTCATACTATTGGTAAGGGAGAAATAGGACTGATGTTGAGGTGTTTTGCTTGTTGCAACACTTCCACTGACACTTGCACTTATATCTGTAAGACCAGAAACCTGAATAATACTGATAAAAGTTCCTCACATTATGACTCATATAAAGTTGCAAGAGTTATTTTCTGGCATGAGGGAGTGTCAGATACCCGGGGTTTAAAATGGTTAGGTCATAATATACCAGGGTGTAAACTAGTAAGGGTGTAAGTTAACAAAGGTGTAAACTAGTAAGGGTGTAAGTTAACAAAGGTGTAAACTAGCAGAGGTGTAAACTAGCTACCCCAGCCATGGTTGATAGCTCATAAACTACCACCTCCATTATTTACTGCCTCACTAAGACTATGGAGGATCGCTACACCAGCAACTCCCGTTCACTACCCAGGTATAAATCCTAAATCCTCGTGAACTATCCTCGTCTTTTCGCCCTTTTTTTTTCTCCTCCCGAACCTTTTTCACGAAGGTCTTTGGACTATTGCCACCGTGTATCTACTTTGGAGTTCGAGCGTCTTCCAAAAAATCAAAACCGAGTTATTTCCGATACGATTTTTTATATTTTATTGACTCTTTCCATCAGAGGGGCCGATATGGTCCCCAAACAGTGCATCAGAAGGGGTGGGTGAGGGTGTAAGGGGGTGAGGGTGGGAGTTGGGGTGATTGAGGGGTAGGAGAGGGAGGGGTAAGGTGAAGGACGGAGTGTGTGTGTGTAACGGGGAGGGTTATATGGGAGGGGGTGTGAGGGAAGGGGTGTGAGGGAGGGGGTGTGAGGGAAGGAGTGTGAGGGAGGGGCGTGAGAGATGGGGTGTATGTAAATGAAGGCTCCCATCACTCAGCTGGTAGTCCACCGCCTATCATGAATGTAGTGGTCAGAGAAAGAAACAAAAAATAACAGATAAACACCGTAAACTCAATACTCAGCCCAACACAAAACACTATAGGCCTAGTGGGGTATCAGAGTGTCGGAGAATAAGACTATGGCGCTATATTAGAACAATTTCACCCTCCCAACTTTTCCTACGTACCAGGTAAGTCCCTCTGATGTGATGCTTGGTGTTAACCTTCCAATGACAATACAGACATAGAAGCTTTCTTACAGTGTATATGCTGTATACCTAAGAGGCGGCTGAAATTATTGCGCTGCTTCGTGTTGAAAGGATTAAGCGGACTATAAAGAGATTTTTCAAACCTGTTGCAGATATAATCCTGTTATGTAACACACAATACTTTTTCCTACCGAAGCATTAATGTCGAGACAATATTTTACCGAGCAACAATTACTGTCCTCTGGTGGTGGTGACCCATTCATCACGAGCTGCAGCTGGTCGGGGACAGTGGCCACGTCGCTCACGGAGAGGACACACTCACCTGAGCACTGACAGAGAGCCGAAAGTCCATGACACGGGAGAGAGAGTGTAAGACTTAGTGCAGAGTTAACAATTTTTTATTAGAATAGATGAATGAAATTTTAGAACGAGAGGAAAATAAGAACCTGAGATTAAGAAAAGTGGGAAAGGTGGTCTTATTATTATTACTCCTATGATTAACACGTTGTCAGTCTGTCACACCTGCGAGTCTTCAGAAGCCTGTAGGTGAATATAAAGAGAGATGTTTGTTTACTCTCTATCACTTATAATAAAACTAAATTTAAGTTAAATATAGAAATGTACACCAAGTCTTCACAAACATATGAGTAACCAATCATCACTTCATAATGTTTATTTCGTAAATGAATTCAGTTGTGTCCGTGTAGTGTCTTGTGGAGAATATACTCGCATACGTGAAGGTGTAAGCAATACGAGATTACATCATTAGGTATAAGACTAATGCTTAAATGCTAATGTAATTTTTGTTTGCGAAATTACTGAAACTAAGGCGTGTATCATTGCTAATGCATACACTTAATCTAAAATTGATAAATCATGGATGAAAAATACTATTGCAATCTGATTGAAATAAACAGCTAGAGATGGTACAGTAAGTGTGGTGGGTGTAAGAGAAGACTGTTGTATATCACAAAGAGCAGCCATAGGGAGAAGAAAAAGCAAAACACGTAAGCATTTTTCCTTCGGTAGTTGCTATGGGTCTTCGAGTGTGACGACCGAGGCTCAAGACCCACCTTTACTGCCCCCAGCTCACTCTTAAAAGTTGTCATAACCACATCATAGTCAGGTTCATGATAGCTACCACCAACTTTTATGTTGCAATGAAGACCACTATAACAGGGTTACACAAGCCTGACGGTCCCTTAGAGGCAACGTGAACACGGCTCAGTAAATACTAATCATCTGGTACACAAGGAGGCTGACACTGCCTTTGATCGCCTTCACATTCTTATCTCGAGAAATTGCATAAATTTCTTTGTCAGAGAGATAAACTCCCTGAGCATTAACGTTGAGTGAAGCGAGGGAGATATTATAAGAGTGTTGAGAGTTATTCACTTTATGACTCGCACATATTATAATACTCGTCTTATTGGTGACCGAGTCTGACTGTGTCGTGAGGTTAAGTCTGTGGCGTCAGAGGAGCTGACCACTGACTGTTACGAGCCTCTCTGTGAGGTGAAGGTCAAATGTCAAGCTGGGATACTTGCATTGACATGTTTAAATATTCACTGTTTAGTCGGTTTAGGTGTATGGTAATATATCTTAATGGTGTTGTAATAAAAGTGGTAATTTCTCGAAAGAACATGCATCTTCTCCGTCTACTTTGGTGATAAAAGATGAAGTATAAGTAACTAAAGTAAAGAAACTGAATCTGTGGCACCAGAGTCGTGATATTATTGGGGAAAATTTCGCTTCGATATACTGTATGTTTCTATAAGGGAAGACTACCTCAGACAAGTCCTCATAAAACCAACGAGTTTAAAGATGATCGCTCGTTTCTCTCTTCCTCAAATATGAAAAAAAAAAAAAATTCTCTTTCGTTGCTCAAATTAGTTGCTCAATTTTTCACAGGTTATTTCTCTAGAGGAACATCTCTCAGTTTACGACAGTTCATTAATGTTAAGTCGTTCGTCCCCCCCCCCCCCTTTTTTTTTCTCCAACAAAATCTTCTTGGATTAAGTTGAATGGCCCTCAGAATTACTCTGGACTGTCTACTAACTTTTGGGAAAGGAATTTACTATTATCTTGCAATGAACGGTGTATCCCGACCTTCTGGCTTCCTTGACACACAGGCACATCATAAAATACATGAATTGTTGTGTTGACTTCTACATGTTTTTATCAACGCTTCCAAGACAAAAATGTAAAAATAACATTATGAAGATTTAAATCCTGTGTAACAAATTTCTCTAACGGCATGGCCGCCACCCCTCCTGCACCAGTTAACAGGTCGCAGAAACAATGAAAAAAAAAGCTTCAAAACACTACTTCTGTCATCTAAGAAGTTTCGACTGGAATTTCTAGCAAATGAGATGCGAGCAGGTGAGGTGAGGTGAGGTGAGGTGAGATGAGGTGAGGCTGTTATGGTCAGGTATAACCAGAATGTTGTAGTCAATTGATCCCCTGAAGACACTGTAAGGGGCAGGGAGCTTGTTGAAACACAAATGGGTGTTTCTACTTTATTTATGTAACACTACTGAACAATAAGGTATCGTCGTGCAGGAAGGCAGGTGAGAATAACTTAACTTATCTATAACACCATTTTGTAACTTAGCTTGAACTTCTTCGAGGCAACTTTAATTTTTCAATCAAATATCAATGTATAATATTTATTTCAGGATTATTGTACTTGTCATTCAATTATACATCCACTGAGGGAAGTAATGAAGCTGAAGTGATGTCAACGGCAACATATCAAGAAAGACTATATATAAATGTATCTAACATGAACTTTATACCATAATGGAAGTCCCCTTTTATAATTTTTTTTATATTTGTATTCTATATTTTCATTATTTCCTCAATGAATGGTTAAAGGTTATAGAACTGTTTCATTTTATGGCCTTTTGACACCGACAGTTTGTTCCAATATTGTGTAAATAATAAATTCTTCACAGTTTGGTATTTATGTCCTGTACGAGTCACATTACTCAAGGAACACGAATATACATTTCTTTATCAAGCAAAAAACTCTTCTTGTAAGTGTAAGATGAAGACAATAAAACCATCATTCACACGCGCACGCCCACACACACGCACTCACGCGGATGCACACACAAGCATACTCTCACACTCACACACATATACACGCACGCACGCACACGGAAGCTCAGATTCAGAATGGTGTGTTATACCTGCTTTGCGTTTCACTTCCTCCTGCTCTTGACAACAAACACATTTTAAGTCATAATAATAAATACCATAATAAGTATATTTATAGAACAAAATTAACCTGGTGGCCTGCAAACTCGTCATCAATAAGGAAATAAAAATCTCCAGGTAATTGCTCTCTCTCTCTTTCTTTCTTTCTCTCCCCTCTCTTGTTATTGTCACCTGACCCTTTATAACAATGTCTAATTAATCACCTGGCAAGATGATCCTCCCTCCATATCCATACTAATGTTAACTCCTGTATGCAGTTAGTGCTCTTTATACACCTGGGTGGCTCTCTCTCTCTCTCTCTCTCTCTCTCTCTCTCTCTCTACACTGGCAGGGGAGTCATTTATATGCACCACGAATATTTGTAATCAATGTAGAGCTTTCAGTCTCCCTCGTGAATATATTCCAAAATATTCAATGGTTTTATTAATAGCATTATAATCATTCATGTTACCGTGTACATTTCTACGTAATCTTTACAAGTAAGTATTTCATATATAGTTGGAGAACCATATCCCAGCCTGTCGGTTTATAGTCAACAGATAATCGATCACACTCTGCAGCTGAGTTTTGGCAGTAATTTATGTGACTGAGGCCCTATAGTATTCTGATTCATTTATAAGTGCACAGGACATCCATTTTACTGAACGTCTCGAGTAAAACTTTCACGCTAAAACCTCTGAAAACAAAGTCAGTCTGTCCGAGTGACTTTTCATTCCGTGTCTGATAATGTTATGAAAGAATTAGACTCATTTTAGCGCCGTGTGCTTTCAGTAGTAAGAAGACACGCAATTTACATAAGAATATGAAAAGCGTTGGAAGCAGGTTAACAATATTAGATTATTAGTCGCCAGTCAGGTAATGTCTGCATGAAAGTTCTCTGATTAGGCATTACGGTGACTGGTCGTAAATTGGCTGAGTTTCTGTCCACTGGGTTGATTAGTCTGAGGTTTTGAGTTTTATTCCCGCTGGTAAAGTTTCGTGGATTAAGACAATAACTATACCATTACCAAGGTTAGTTTTAGCTCACATATCGGTCAGATACATTTAGTGGATATAGTCTATTGGTGCTATATCGTATAAAGTGAATATCATAATTGCTCTAATTACTCTAGCTTATATAAGCAACTACAATTGTTGATCAGAACTCTAATAGTTTACCCTAAATGTCCCTCGACACTGACACTGTCAAACAACTCTCACATCTCACACTCTCAAACAACCAACTATCATAGGTAACAGAACAAGCACCTCCATCCCTATTATAAAGTCAGGAACTGTTTTAGCCTCAAGAATAAACTCAATAATTTATTACGTGAGTTCTATCTATATTCAATAATAAATGGACGTGCCTGTCAGTCTGCCTGTCTGCCTGTCTGTTCCAGCCATAGCTCTAAAACGGAAGCAGATAGAGACGTTAAACTTTACACACATATCACACGGGCTCCCAGGTTGTGCACCTTAGTACTACTATTGACCAGGGACCTCCGGGTGGTCCGGGCAAGAACCAAAAATCTTCCCCTACTGAGATATCACCACGGCGATTGTGGGAGGTGGCTACCCGTGTCAGAGAGAGCAAACTGTGACAGTTAAGGTTATACAGTATATATACCTGGCCGGTGTGAAGTCGGGTAAGTTTGCTAGTGTTTTATATAGTAAGGTATAATCATTATTGAATATGTTAATAAAGTAGTAGTTACTGGACCGCCAGTTGGGCCTTGGACACCCCTTCATTCCTTCCGCCCGGAGTTTTAATCACCTTCCCTCCCTCTTCCACGAAGAGCCCGCAGGAAGGAATTGTTCCTTCAAGCGGTAGTTTTAATTGCTCGAACCTCTCCGCGCGGAACCATCTAGGGTAGGGTTGGTAAGCCTGTCCACCGATGCATTATGGGTCGTCTTACTAGTGTGGTTGGTATGCCGGAGGTGCGTTTGTTAACAATACAAACGCTGGCCTATGTATTAATCCGAGTATCTGACCCTGGTTCATACTATACAAGTTCAGTATAAATAATCTGTACTGAATTTCTTGACTGGTAATGTTAACTGACGACCTCTGTCAACGGAAGATGTTTAAAACTCTCGCGGCATATACTGTAGCCTCGGCAGTTAGTGCACCCTCAATAAACACCAATGATCACTAACGATCAGCAGCAGTCAACACTACCTTACCTCAGCACTCTCACTGGAACGTCAGTATAGGCTGTTGTTAGCTCTCAGCCTTGCTCACAAAGTCAGTAAACGGTATATTTATTATTGTCGCATTATGATATAGGTCTTTTATCACTTATAAACACATTAATGTGTATCGTAAAAAACACACACACACAGTACAGCTGCAGCAAGTCTACGGACTTGGCGCGCCCTCATTCAACTACTACAACTTGGCAAGACAACCAACACCTTTGACTGGGAACAAACTACCAATACAAAGGGAAGTTTTGTCTGTTCTTCCATAACCATAAATTACTGAATAATAATTGGCGCCAGAGTGTTAAGACCCAGGAAGTTCTGATGCTCTGAGGAAATGCAGAATTCCAATCAAATTAAAGAAACTTGTTAAGATAGAACTTGAGAAGACCCCAGACAGTGGAAAACACTTGGTAAGACACATTGGTCCTGAACAACATCCCCGAAGACAAGGTAATTTTACTAGTCTAACCCTTAATCGGTTAATGTGTCACGCCTGCCTTACCATTCACACCTTACTGAGCTCTTCTACCTAGTCCTCTGCCCCAGACGTTTCCTGAGTGCTGATCGTACAGTCCCACAGCTGCCTTCACTCACTCGGTTAATTAAGTTCGTCAGTCGAGATGGTTGGCCGGGGTGTGTTCAGTATCAATAACGACTTGGAGCTGCAGGTAAGAGTTGGTGTTTGTTGATGACCAGTAGTATTGACCCGTCCTTAATAACATAAAAGATTCATTTTCTCTTGTCCTCAGAGCAGTATGCAAATGAGTATGCAAAGTTAAATATATCCTTCATAATATCGTATTTTTTATCTAACAATGAATGTAAAATATTATCAACTATATCCACCAATATTTCCCCGTTAATCTTCAGTGAGTGTCGCCCTCCTGTACACGCTCAATATTTTTTTCACCAGAAACGAATTTTATTTGTACCATATCTCTAGAGGTTGAACCTCCAGAAATTCCGAGAAAAGTTGTGAATTTAAAAATCTTTTCTCGAGAATAGAAATAATCCAATAAAATTCATATCACTTGATTCACGAGAAAATCTGATTAAATAAAATCACAAAGACAGAGTTCTAAAAAGGTGTAGGTTCCTAGATGTAAAGGTTCTTGTTCACGTGTAACCCCAACACCTTGGCCTTGTTATCTCTGTTTAATGAATGAGTCCTCCTCAACTGAAGTAAACCAGCGAACCAGAGAGATGACTATACCTTAATATATAAGTGTTGATTGTCAGTGTATTAACTAACTTAATATTATACACGCGCTTAAAAGATCCTAATTATTGAAGTACGGTAATACATTAGAACAACATCAACCAGAGTGACATATAATATAGTTATTTGACACAGAGGCTTTTTACAGTCACCATCAGACACAATAAAAGCTTACGTCGTAGGCTATTATTCTTAACACTACAGCTCTTTGTCCCCTTATATAATACACCTCTCACACTATAACAATAAACTACAATATTATTATCGATGTTCTGTTATCTATAGTGTATTTGAGTCACTATTTTATTGTTATCATCAGAGCCCTTCATGGTGGGTCCTACATAGTTCATATCAAATTACGAACATGCGGGTATACATTTTTTTTCCAGAATTATGTAAGGCAGGTACAGTCGGCGCTGAACTCTAGGGCAAACTGTACAAAATGATGGCAGGGATCTTGGGTCACTTCACTTTTATATATAACGCCGAAGAACATTATTCTATACTAAATTCAGAGGAGAATCAGAGTGTGTCAGTGAAGGAATGGCGCCACCCTAACCTTTCATGACAGTACTTGTCAGATAACGCCAGATCCAGTAAAAACATTTCCTATCTACCATTTTTCCAATTTTTATCATCGTCAACAGTTCAGACGGTTTTTCTTTTAACGATATATATGTAATAATTTTATTTTTACAAAGCATTTATATTTGTTTTCATTTTCTTTGGTTCAATATATTTTCAGTAGTTTTTTGTTCCTCTTATTGTTCTTAGATTTATCCCCAATTAAAGTTGCCACAGGTATAAGTGCAGGTGAACTGTACATTACCTCTGAGGTGATGGTCAACATGAACGCTGCCCAAGGTTACTGCTCAGTTTGTCGATTTCAACAGCCAACAATATTAGTCCAGCGGGCAGAGACCAACCCCCACCCACCCTCTTGCGTAATTTGCTGAGTAGTATTTCTAATTCAGTATGACCCTTGATCCTAGGCAATATGAATTCACTTGATAGCACTCTCAAAAGTGGTGGAGTTGGTTAATATAGCCTCTCAAACCTGTTACACCCCAAACTAAATATTGAATGAGTTGTTTTTCTAAATTAATGACAGTGAAGCAAATTTTAAACCGAATTTAGTCTATGAGGCATCAGTGAACATCAAATATCAAGAAATAGCAGCCAGCAGTTCTGGAAAGGATTCATCATTAGTGGACCATTGACAAGGGTCACCACAAACTGGAAAAATTTCTTAACAGTAAGCAGTAATAAAATAAAACTCAATGACCTACTCCTCAGAGAGTGGTCCAAACCTGAATATTCAAATAAGCTCCATGAAGTTCTACTGTACTTCACAAACAAAGATAAATGCTTCAGTCTATCTAGTCCAGATGGGAAGAGAACTGTGGTAGAAGAAGAGGCATGATACTGCATCTCATACATACCGTCACGCAGTCTGATAAAACACCTGCATTCTGGAGCAGGCGATAGAAGGTAATGATAGATGTAAAGAGCATTGTCACTAAAATTGGGAGAGAATTAAGCCTCTGCTCGGTCTCCAGGCACTCCACTCACGGGCTTCTGTAGTGTGAGTGCCTTTGCCCGTAGAGGTAAAGTTCGCCCATGCACCTACCTGGTGAAACATCCAAACTTCAGGGAATATTTTAAAAAATGGTAGAATGAACAGATCAACTGATGCAGAAGTTAATGAATTGGGGGATTTCACTTGTAAGATTAATGGATATCACAATGACCACCTGGTGCGGTCCTACTCTTCCCATGGTCCCCTCATCAGTCCTACTCTCCCCATGGTCCCCTCATCAGTCCCACTCTCCCCATGGTCCCCTCATCAGTCCTACTCTTCCCATGGTCCCCTCATCAGTCCTACTCTTCCCATGGTCCCCTCATCAGTCCTACTCTCCCCATGGTCCCCTCATCAGTCCTACTCTCCCATGGTCCCCTCATCAGTCCTACTCTCCCCATGGTCCCCTCATCAGTCCTACTCTCCCCATGGTTCCCTCATCAGTCCTACTCTCCCCATGGTCCCCTCATCAGTCCTACTCTCCCCATGGTTCCCTCATCAGTCCTACTCTTCCCATGGTCCCCTCATCAGTCCTACTCTCCCCATGGTCCCCTCATCAGTCCTACTCTCCCCATGGTCCCCTCATCAGTCCTACTCTTCCCATGGTCCCCTCATCAGTCCCACTCTCCCCATGGTCCCCTCATCAGTCCCACTCTCCCCATGGTCCCCTCATCAGTCCTACTCTCCCCATGGTCCCCTCATCAGTCCCACTCTCCCCATGGTCCCCTCATCAACAGTTCAACTAGTGTGGATATCAGTGTATTCCCCCCTTGTCAAGCGTCATTACAGCAACACATTCTGAGGACAAACTATCACGTTTTTATATGGAAAAATGTCACCCATGCACAGCCATATAGCCCTGATGCTACCAATAATGGCTGGCAGATGGACTCATTTGGTCACCTCGCTCCAAAATGGATCGTCGAAAGTATGCCAACTGAGCTGACCGATTTATGGGTCCCTAACAAACGCTCAGATGAACAGAGCTGTGAGTTTGAGGGAATACTAGTGGTGGTGGTGGTGATGATGATGATGATGATGATGATGATGATGATGAAGAGTTTGAGCTCAGTAGTATGCTAGACGTTGTGCATAAAGAGGAATATGATGACTGAGATCTATTAAGGTAGTTGATGTGACAAAGTTATCATTAATGTTATGTTTAATACAAAAGTCTTTTCTTACAATTTGAACATATGTATTTATTTACTTAAACTATGCCATACTTTTGCTAAAAATATAAAACACACAACTAACAGCTGGTATAAGAACTGTAATTAGCATTTAATTACCAATTACCATAGCACATTAGTCTTGAATTAACCGACAATTTTACAGCAATCTGATTTTAATTTTCCTCTAAATATGTAGGTAAAATATAACTATGACCATCATCACTATATATGTACCAAGGAGGTTAGTATAATTTAATAAAGGCGGCCATAATGGACGTTCATAATTTTGAATATAGTTTGGTAATTTCTGTGATTATTGTTATAAACATTAAAATGGACTTGTTATTGTTGTCATGTTCAGAAATACGTGTCTACAGTAGTTTCATAATGTGATTGATGTATTCTGAACGCTCCCGCTGCATGGCTGCCATTTTGAATATGAATATTTTTCCTGAAACTAATATTTCATTGCATAAATGACTTGCTGAAGGTAAATTAAATACAAAAATAATGTAGAGCACCAATTGTTTCTGGGACTGTTAGATTATTTCATATTTTTATTTTTTATTTTTAGGATTTTCGTAGTTAGCCACATTAAACCTGCGCCAGTGACTTCCTCCACCGCTTTTAGAGGTGCTAACAAGCGAAACTCTATTTGTATATGACTAAGTTATTAAAAAATGTCATTAGCAAAATAGGCAAAAGATGGGGGGGGGGGGGGTGGAGAAGGGAGGTTATTGTCACCCCTCGGGCTATATATATATGGTTCACATTCCTGATCTTTACTTCAGTCCACACAATGTAAATAGAAAAGGAAATATTAAATGATTTACAGACGCTAAGGAACGATGATATTACTACTACTACTACTGCTACTACTACTACTACTACTACTACTAATAATAATAATAATAATAATAATAATAATAATAATAATAATAATAATAACTAAATACCCGTGGGTGTAAAAATAACTTCTTGATACCATTACCAAATACCATTGCACCAGATATGTTCCCACCACAACTCACACAAGTAATTGGTCAACTTCAGATGACGACCTTTCTTGTAGAGTTTAACGAATCTATAAAGTATTTTCGCGTCGGCTCTCGGTCACCACAGTTCACCGCACACCTTTTCAAACTTTAATCTCTCTCTCTGAAAGCTCATTCATTTTATCAATCTCTTTGGTTCACTTCGATCATTATTTCGTCTCCCCCATCAGAGTTCCTGTGATGGTTCCCTCTCCACACACCCAGCGAGTCCCCTTATCATCATTCGTCTTCGAGTTGC
This sequence comes from Homarus gammarus, assembly GCA_958450375.1. Lineage (NCBI taxonomy): Eukaryota > Metazoa > Arthropoda > Malacostraca > Decapoda > Nephropidae > Homarus > Homarus gammarus. Next base: position 731,032 of record CAUDMG010001768.1, on the reverse strand, counting down.
CAAGACTATTTTACCACTGAAGGCCTGTGGCGGGTTAGTGGGGAATGAGGCAAGACTTATGCCTTCAGAAGAGAGGAGGGTGAAGAGAATGAGGAGGGAAAGAAGACTCTAGTGCTCCAGGCAAGAGAGGGTGAGAAGGGGAGGATGAGAGGAAGAGAGTGAGAGGGAGAGGGTGAGAGGAAGAGGGAGAGGGTGAGAGGGAGAGGGAGAGGGTAGCATAAGCAAATTAAGGTTTGTGGCGTTAGTGAGGGAAGGGCGAGGAAGGCTGGGAGGACTTATAAATATTGGATGAGTGAAGGTGAGAATAATTCAGAAGGGAGTCACATAAGGCGTTAATAAAATGCTCGAAATATCTGTGAAGTAACCATTTGTACCCATAGTTAGGAGGTAGACTAGGACAACTATTGTTAAGGGGTAGAGACAGCCATAGTCAACAATACTGTATACCAGAATCTAACAGTATATATTAAGTGATAATCATAATATGCAAGATGTATTCACCAACCTTCACCAAGGGGACCACCGCTTAAAGCCGTCCTAGTCTCTGCCTTCCCCTGGCCCTCCTACACTCAATTGTGTACAGTCACTTCAAAAGGTCCGTGTCTTCGACAATCAGAATGAATCGCTGGAGCGAACCCTGTGAGTCCTTCAGTTGTGATTTTCAACCCATTGATGGTGCTTCTTACAGCACGCGTTAAACAACACTACGCCAGGTATAGTTGCCTGGCGACTTTATACACAAATCACTAATGTGAAAGCCAGCTTAGGCCTATTATTATAATTTTTAAAACAACATTATTATGAGACTATTGCTGTCGTATCTGTAACTTCGTAACTTGGGAACTAGCAACAATGAAAGGTTAACCTAAAAATGATCAGGCTAAAATTGTATACCTTGATTCTTTCACACCTTGAGGTGTTATGAGGAGACGCTAAGCTACAGTAGGACACTGTGTATGGCGCCCCACTCCCCCACCACCATCACCCCTACACACGGCGGGGAGAGACTGTCGATGTGTGGCGGCCCGGGAGGACGACAACTGCCTGCCTGCTGGAGAACTCACCGCACGAGGGGTAAGAGAGGTAGGTAAGGGATAGAGTTCTCGGCGGTAGGGGGAGTGGGACTGTGAAGATTGGGGTACATGTTGTAATGAATGGGGCTCCAAATTAACATACGCAGGCAGGCTTCAGGCGGCCATCAGGGACATGTGGGCGCAGAGGCTGTAGTACCTGACGAGGAGGCGGAGGGGATCCCCAAAGCTCTGCAGGTGAACTGTGTAAGTCCTCCTTGTAATGAGCCCTGATGGAAAGGAGGTGACTATGAAACCCCTCTATCACCCCATCCAACTGGGGATGATAAGCAGTGGCCCGCTGACGCGACGTCCCCAGAAGATGAAGGAGCTGTTGCCAAGTCGTGCCACCCATCCAGAAACGCCCGGTCACAATCCCCATTACATACAGCCTTACTTCACCAATTATTTTCAGGTAAAATTGAGAGTACGAGACCCAGGGTGGGGTCCATGTAACTTTGTTTGTCTGTGCATTAATACCACATAAATACCATATAAAAACCACGTCGGACTACGCTCAAGATCCTAAAAACTACTTGGGTTTTCGTCCATTTTATCTCATATTATTTATTAATTTCTTGATTTTAAAACTGAACACACCGACCAACTTGAGCCAAGGCTGTGAGTGTCCGTAACTTGGCTGGTGGTTGACCAATCTTGGAGACCAGATTATCCAAAATTAGATATATAAAAATTTAGAGATGGTATTTTCCTTGTGTAAAAAATCACATCCAGCAGCAACTGAGATTAGAGTTTAGTGGTGGACCGGAGACACGACGAAGAGTCAGGAGATAAGACAAAACTAAACGGGTGAGGACGCCACCAGGGACAGCTAACTGACACAGGCCGCTGCGATAGACAGCTGACTGACACAGGCCACTGCGATAGACAGCTGACTGACACGGGCCACTGCGACAGACAGCTAACTTACACAGCTGAGTGGCAGAGAACACGACAGGGAACATCTGACTGGAAGAGGTCACCACGACAGGCAAGTGATTGGCGGAGACGCTCGACTACATAAAGTGTAAGTGGTAAACAACTGTTGGTATAAGACTCACCTACAGCTGAGGGGAACAACTGAAGGTGATGAGATAGAGGACGTGAGGGCCGCTTGTGAGGGAGGACAAGGCTCGGGTGTGAACTCCGGTTAACACTACTTTGTGAAATATTACAGTAAATCCTCTCAATACTGGCGGCTGGGGTTGACGTGTGCTATACAAAATATGTTGCGTTTCCTGAGTTGACATCTGCCTTCAAAACGAAATTCTTGATCCCTCGTCCTTAAGTGTTCCCCTGTCATCACGTGGTCCCTGTCATCACGTGGTCCCTGTCGTCACGTGGTCCCTGTCATCACTGGTCCCTGTCATCACGTGGTTCTGTCATCACGTGGTCCCTGTCATCACGTGGTTCTGTCATCACGTGGTCCTTGTCATCACGTGGTCCCTGTTCTCACATGGTCGTCTCCATCACGTGGTCCCTGTCATCACGCGGTCCCTGTCATCACGTGGTCCCTGTCATCACGTGGTCCCTGTCATCACGTGGTCCTTGTCATCACGTGGTCGTCTCCATCACGTGGTTCCACCCATCACTTAATCCTTAACGGTGTATATTAGTAAAGACATCGTTCATTTACCGTAACTTTGGTCACATCCCTCCGATTGGATTAAGTCGGTTAAAAATTAATTCTGTAAAATTCCTCGAGAAATTTCAGCAAAGTTTGAGAGTTAAGAGGGCAATGCTCTGGATTTTTTCTCTAAAGTTTGCCAAAGGATTTTCCCTTTTCGACCCGGCTTTAACTTTTGAGTAAAAAAAAAAAAAAAACAAAAAACCCACGAATGTTGTTCCTTGAGTTTCATCAAAGCGCAGGTCACTCTCTCTCCCTCCAAAGGTAACTATGTCGACTAATTTTTATACGAATTTATTCAGATGATGTCTCGTTGGGTTCTCCCGGGTGGTTGCTGTTAAGATGTCAACTGTGTGTTTAATTTTTATAGCTAATGTCTCAGTGGTGGCCCGTGTGTGTCAGTGGTGGCCCGTGTGTGTCAGTGGTGGGCCGTGTGTGTCAGTGGTGGCCCGTGTGTGGCAGTGGTGGCCCACGTGTGTCAGTGGTGGCCGTGTGTGGCAGTGGTGGCCCGTGTGTGTCAGTGGCGGCCCGTGTGTGTCAGTGGTGGCCCGCGTGTGTCAGTGGTGGCCCGTGTGTGTCAGTGGTGGCCCGTGTGTTGTAGTTAATCTAAGAATCCGAGCACCAGTAATTGAGTCTCACCTCTACTAACCTAACCTAACCCACACATGAGCCTATCAGAGAGAAGAATTATTTTTCACATCTTGGTCAAATTTACTTCCAAATATTATCTCTACTCCAACACTACAAGCTGGGAGGATCAGTGTCTCTACTCCAACACTACAAGCTGGGAGGATCAGTGTCTCTACTCCAACACTACAAGCTGGGAGGATCAGTGTCTCTACTCCAACACTACAAGCTGGGAGGATCACAAACGACACCTTCTACAGTAGGATTAAGTTTATCACCACACCAAGTGAATCCCAGTGCTCGGTCACTGTCCAGATAACAAGCGACTTTTTTTATTCGTCTCTTCTAGCTCACGGTGGCAACCTATTTGTCTTTGTCATGTAGTACTGTACATAACTAGTTTTGTTCATCTGTTTATCCTCACCACCTCAATCTTGTTTATGTTTCCCTTGTTAATCTTTTCTATAATGACTTCTTATGGTGAAAGATTTAAGATATCTGTTATTTGTTGCAATTGAAAACTGCACAAACTTCCTTCAGGCGGCTTATAGGTGAACCAGCACCTCCCGGAAGCATTGTTAACACATGTGCTGACGTGAAATGTACAGTATGTAAAGCAGAGACGATTGAGTTCCTATAGTTTATAACAAGTGTCATTCCGGGCACTATTTTATACACAATTGAACCATTATAAAGAAACACTTGAAATTTTGCGGCGCCCCTGAGAGAGGTCTTTGGGGATCCTGTTTTTCGTGATTCAGGACCCACTTGACCATCCTGCATTATCAGTACCAAGTTGCTCAATGATTAATGCTGGCCGATCATCTGGACAACGCCTCGCCCTCTTCCTCTCTTCTCCTCGTTACAATTCTCCTTATACTCAGTTCATTTGCATAATGTTGCCTCACTCTTATCTTTCCTCTTCAATGCCCACGTCTGACAACTTTAGCCATCTCATGCATAAACAGACGATGTTAAAGTTAGCTCGCGTCTAGGTAGACTTTGTTCCTGACTGTTGCAGGTTATATCGAGACTAAAGCTAATATCTATTTTCAATCAACCTAATTAACGTTACCTTCACAAAACGCTAAAATTTCACTATCATTTTGTTCAATATCTGGTTATTCAGCCTTCAGACGTCCTCGGTCACATTTATCTCTTAAGGAAAGTAGTTGTTTTTGTTCAATTATTCTATTGTACTTCCGTCTAATATCCTCTTACAGTACTTCCCTGTTCTATGTCTATCCCGCGAGAACCAGGGTCGTTCAGATCTTCATGATATCCATTACTCCCACAATCGTGCAGCTTACCTTAGTGATGGACACACACACACAAACACACACACACACAAACAAACACACACACACACACACACACACACACACACATATTTATGGTATTGTACATAGCTATGGTGTAAAAAAAGAATAAACGTTCATTTATTTTTGTATGAATTCATAAACATTATCAAAATATATTGTGGCCCACTATACTGTACACGTAGATAGTCGTGTAATATATATAACTACGTCACCACCACCATCCACCTCACCACCATCCACCTCACCACCATCCATCTCACCAAAGGACAACACCTTATTTTCCTACAAGAAATATGCTTTTCCCACCAATATATCAAATAACTCGTAAAGAAAAGGTGTTACTGTAATTTCTTCCCTTCATATATCGAGTTACACGACAAATATATACTATTTTTCTCTCCGCTGTTCTGTATAAAAGTCTAACTTATTATTCTTATGCACGAAAGGAATGTGAGAGATTTATATTCAAAATCTATTTCAACTGAGTCGTGTAATACGCCCCCCCCCCTTCCACTACCCTCCTCCCCCCCAAAAAAATCTATGAGTCGCTGAAAGTTCAAATATTTTCCCCCAGGCTTGAGATGTAACACGATTGAAGATTTCCCCGAGCCTGTGTGAGATGAGTGATGAGAGGAACAGGCAATCACACCGAGAGAACATATTAGAAAATGACACTCGTGGACATATTTCTTGCTCTGTTTGTACGTTTGACGAAAGAGATGTTGATTAAGAGAAATTTTTAAGAAATCGATGTTTGTTAAATGAGTTTTTTCCCGAAAGAAGATTGTTTTCTACAGTTATTTTCCTAAATGACCAAAATACAGAAATTATCACAAATGACACTTGCATTGGAAGTCGTAGCCTCAGATAAACGTGTGAGTAAACCTTCTGTGACCTAATTGTTTGGAAACATATCCTTACGTCACATCACCTCACATCAAGGGAGTAAATTTCACACCCCTCCCCTCTCCCACACTCCCTCCCCTTCCCCACACTCCCTCCCTCCCCTCTCCCACACTCCCTCCCTCCCCTCTCCCACACTCCCTCCCCTCTCCCACACTCCCTCCCCTCTCCCACACTCCCTCCCCTTCCCCACACTCCCTCCCCTCTCCCCCCTCTAAGTTTTCAATATTCCCCGCTGATTACCATAAACTCCTTCTCTTCAGGGACGCCACATTTCTATTATATTTGGCTAATGCAAGATGATTTTATGCAGCTCAGAGGTGACTCGTACACAAGGGGTTAACAGATAAACTCCACTAAAGTAAATCTTCTTTCTGGTTTCTCTGCCTCTTAAAGTTTTGATTACCCAAGTTTATTGAATAATGGACAGTGAAGGCCAGTGATTAGTGTGAGATGACTGTTGTGTGTGTAGCGAGTATAACTACACCATACTACAGGACAGCAATGGTAATGTTCATTCTATGTGTATCACATGGTTTATGGGATCTATTTTCTTACATAAAGATAAAGATTTATGTTTTATTTACTGTAGTTCTGTTTGTTGAGGCACTAATTAAAGTAATCTCTTCCCCAAGATGACCGTGATCACGTCATGTGTTCACTGCCCAACTCACACTACATTGTCCAACAGAAAATATCTCAAATATAGAATAAATTACCGAAGATTAGCGACCTCGAGTCTCATTCTCACACAGTCACCATAATCTTCATTCTTTCATACATCTGTGAGATTAAACTCTGGGCAGAAACATGAATTTTGTGTTCGAGATGCTACTACCTTACTCAGTCAACACAGCTGCCTCACTCAGTCAACACAGCTGCCTCACTCAGTCAACACAGCTGCCTCACTCAGCAATTTGGTATATTCTGTCTGCACTTCTCAGATAAAACTCTCAACTCGGCACACTATGATACAACTAGCTGAACATCCGAAAAGTTAGTTATTAAGAGCTTACCTGAAGCTCCACTGTGCTCGCACCCGACAACTACAAAACACGTTATGTGTCCTAAGTAAATCTGTGTGTGTGCGTTTCTCTCATAACACGATAATGAAACATACATCATCATAACAAGGTTAAATAATTACCTTTTACAGTGTCACAGTATTGACGTGAGGAGAGAATTGAGTGTTTGGGAAGGAGGGACGCAGAGGTGTGGAGTGAGTGTCTGTGTGTGTGGTGTGGAGGTGTGGGTGGTGTGGAGGTGTGTGTGGTGTGGAGGTGAGTGTGGTGTGTGGGTGTGGGTGGTGTGGAGGTGTGTGTGGTGTGGAGGTGTGGGTGGTGTGGAGGTGCGTGTGGTGTGGAGGTGTGGGTGTGGTGTGGAGGTGCGTGTGCGTCTGTCTGTGTGTGGTGGTGTGGAGGTGAGTGTGGTGTGGAGGTGCGTGTGGTGTGGAGGTGCGTGTGGTGTGGAGGTGAGTGTGGTGTGGAGGTGTAGGTGTGGTGTGGAGGTGCGTGTGGTGTGGAGGTGCGTGTGGTGTGGAGGTGTGTGTGGTGTGGAGGTGAGTGTGGTATGGAGGTGCGTGTGGTGTGGAGGTGCGTGTGGTGTAGAGGTGTGTGTGGTGTGGAGGTGTGAGTGTGGTGTGGAGGTGCGTGAGCGTCTGTCTGTGTGTGGTGGTGTGGAGTAAATGTGGGTGTGTGGGAGACTGTGGTTTAACCGATGGCACTCAAAACCCACAAGCCCATCCGGCAACTATAGAGTAAGAGGGGAAGTGTGATAAAGACGGGGAGAGGAAGAATAGGAATAGTATATATTCTCTACGCCTTTACTGGAGATAGTCTGCTAACCCCCTGTGTCCGGGATCGCCTTTACGGTGAATATAAAATCGTCTGGCGTTACGTAAATAAAATGTTAAAAGTGGCGTCCCTGTAGTGAAGGGCTTTAACAACTGGGGTTAGCTCAAACGTTATACAAGAGTTGCCCAAAATTAAACCCGGATATATCTTCACTGCCCAAGGTAACAGTACTATAACATGATGCCCTAACTCAGCAGAATGGTGTTGTTGGTGAATATAACATCAGGGATACGAGTCTAAGGTCACACACAGTTCTGATATATATATCCCAGCAGGAAACAAAATCTTTAAAAGAAATGTTGCGGAAATATCTGACGCGTTGATACTGAGTGAAGAATGAACTATTGGGAGATAAGAACACGAAGGTCGGGTAAAATAATGGGGTGATAATGGCCACTCACGCCTGAGAGATAGAGACGATACTCCCATCACATCGAAAATAATTCATATATAGTAAAATATAAGAGTGATATGTAAACAACTTTTTTTCAGAAATTACTCATTTATATCAAGGTGTTACTGTGTGTGATAAGTGAGATATTGTTTATAACCTGAGAGTCGTGTCCTGCCTCATACATACATACAGTCATACAGCCTCAAAGTGGTCGTGTAGTATGTAGTAAATCGGCCTTTATGAGATCCGTTCACGACGTGGGATCCCGACATCCGACCCATAACGACTCTTGATTCCCTCCCAACCTCTCTCATGACTCATCACCACCTGTCATGAAAGCCTCGCCACCTACTCATAAACTCTCTCACCTTCTCCACCATCCCACTCATAATCACCCACTATCCCACTCATAACTCCCCACAACCCCACTCATAACTCCCCACCACCCCACTCATAACTCCCCACCATCCCACTCATAACTCCCCACCACGTTTATGACACCTCAATCATCTCTTTATAAGTTGCAAGTGGTTGTTGAGTCTTGCTGTGTCATCCAGTGTCACAAGTGTCATTTATTGTCATATTACTCCATCTATGGTCCCATGACACCACGACATCACTCAATGACTTGTTAAAAAACACACATTACTCAACAACTCTCCACCAGTATTAAACTAAGACTATCACTAACTATTGGAGTAACAATGTTTATACACAAGCTTTAGGATCCCAAGCTTAATTATTCTCCAGTGTTCTTTAAAGTTTCACAATGTCATGCACCTCTAAGCCAGTTTACGTAAGCCAACCACACAAGGAGAAATACCACAAACCTACTTGATTAATTTATCTATTTGCTTTACTTTCAAAACTAAGACATTTCATGCACTCACACAGTATAACATCCATCAGGGTTCTTTTTATCATCTATTTAAAAATTATAAATAATACTTCACATTTCTTACTGTACTCTCCCTATTATGCTTACTGTTCCACCACACACCCTCTCAGCTCCACCCTGGTTGACTATTACTGAGGTGAGTCTCTTCCACAGTCTACACCTTTCATTAGTGAGCTGAACATCACTCCTTAATGGTTATATAGAGACGTAAATTATGATGAAATATTACAAGTCATGTCTGTAAAAAGGTGAAAATTTGCTGTTAAGGATAAGAGAAGTAGGAAGAGGAATACAATTGCATCCAGATCATAATATTAATCTCTTGTGCTGAATAAAATAGTCTTTCCCACAGCTGTCTTTTCCCCCCACACCCCTCTTTCCCACCATTCTCCTTTTCCACTGCCACAACTCTCTATTACTACTCCTCCACTCTTCCCTTCCTCATCACCCCCCTGCCCTCTCATCACTCTCCACCCCACCCCCTTCCACCCCCGCCACCACCCGCCTTCTTTTCCCTCACACCCAATCAACCATGGTCATCATATTTCATTTTTCCTCTCACGAACTTCCCCTGGTACATGAGGTAACATCACAACATATGTCTTGTTTCACCACTTATTAATCAGTTTTACTTTCCCTTTTAAATATTTACTCTTGAAAAGCGTATAAAAGATGTATTTTATATAAACAACCACTCGCATATTTTAATAATTAATAAAATATCAAGAATTTTTTTTTTTTTGGAATCAATTGGATTATTTAAGGTATTTTTATTTTTTTTTAATTCGAGAACGTTAAACTAAGTACTTTACATTTGTCCACATTAAATTCTATCTGCCATTTTTCATACCAAGTGATTTTTTTTTTTTAGATATTCCTTCACCTTTGCGAAGTCCTCGTCAGATTTAATTACACGCCCTATTTTAATGTCGTCAGCAAATTGACTTATGTTGCTGTCTGCGTCTATATCTATGTCGTTTATGTATATAATAAATAGTAATGGTCCAAGTACTGATCCTTAGAGTACTCCACTGGTGACGTTACCCCAATCGGATTTAGTGCCGTGTCGTGTAGGTTAGGTTAGGTTTACAGATTTTCTTTGAATACTAATATAGACATTCGCCCCCACAACAGCTCTCGATAAACGTTAATATTCATAAACTAATTATGTTAACCAGTAGATAGTTCTTAAACCCTGCCTGTTATCTTGGTTTATGTCTGTAATTATTAAAACCCTGCATGTTATCTTGGTTTATTATTTGTAGATATTAAGCCCCGTATGTTTTCTGGTTTATGACTCTTCAGTTAATAAACTCTGCTCGTTCTCTTGGTTTATGGCCCTGTAGTTATTAAACCCTGCCTGTTCTCTTCGTTTATGGCACGAGAGTTTCATCTGGATGAAAGGATATTCGTTAAAATTTCATATTTGTAACAGTGTCGAAGGTTTATTGGCGTAAAGTTTTCATAGACTCAATGTTGCATTTTTTAAAAAGACGAATAACAACAACATGCTTCATCAGTCTGGCCTTTGTCATTATTTATTGCATCGCTTTTAACAAATGACAAAGGAATTTATCAGCAATGTTCCTCCGTTCATCTGTTTCTGCATAAATGTTAAGATGCTACAGTAAATAATGGAATATCTCAAATTACTGTATCAATAAGGCTCCGAGAATTTTTCCAAAGAAAATATACTCGGTAATATTAATAAAATGATCCTCCTCCTCCTTCTCCTTTCTCCTTCTCCTCCTCCTCCTCCTCCTCTTCCTCCTCCTCTTCCTCCTCCTCACATCGTCGACCTAATGAAGGAGTCGTTAATGAGAAAGTCTGTTTGAAGATGTTTAACCTTAACAAACCTCCGACAGAAGCCTCAAATGGCTACTAAAAGCTATATTGTTGCTGGAGTGAGACGCAGACCAGAGGCGCGTTTAAGAGAACATATTATATAACCCTTAATATATAGGTGTGTGTGTGTTACGACCCAGTAATGTCTCTACGTTTTGAGGGGAATTAATGGTAAAGTCCATACCTCTCTTTATTGTGAATTATTCCTGGACAAGATATTTGCTTCTGACATACCCGGATGTTGCTAATTAAAATTGAGTGTGTGTGTGTGTGTGTGTGTGTGTGTGTGTGTCAGAGCTACTAAGTGTGTGTGTGTGTGTGTGTGTGTGTGTGTGTGTCAGAGTTTCATCCAAGAGGTATGAATGTAAGGACATCCACCATGAAGGTACTACCGAGCCGATACAGAGATGGAGGAGCTAGTACTGAGGGTGGGTCGTGTACAGCAGAACATTAAAACACGAAGGTACTGAGGCTAGCTAAGGACGATGTTTGTGCCGGAAGGGTTTAAATTCTGGATAATTTAAAATACAATTAGACGTTTAGAAACAGGTGATCCCTGCTATACCACTGTACCGCCAACACCACCACTGTACCGCCAACACACCCACTGTACCATCAACAGCCCCGTTGTGACGCTGTACCGCCAACATTGTTTTCTTTCTTATAATATTATAGAGGAATAATCTATAAACAAATCCATACAAACACAACATCAGAAATATATAACTAACATAAAGACCCACAGGTGGTTGACTGTCCCTCGCCAGAAAAAGTTAATTAGTAATAATCTTCCCGGAGACGAGACTCTTGTAAGATTGTAACCCAGAGAAACCAGTTTGATTAAGGTAAGTTAAATTCAACTGTGTCTTAATCTAGTTAGGCTTTATGACTTTTTTAATTTGGGTTTTAGTGAGTTTATGGAAATATAATTACACTTTATAAGGTGGAAACTAACCAAGATAAAATGACCACAACTAAACTATTTGTAAACACATTTCTTCTTGTCTTGAATGAAACATGATTTACTTAATATTTGTCTCTGTAACAAGGCCAGAATGTGCTTAAGGAAACATTAATGTGTGATAATATATTCAGGTGATGTAATACGTCAGTGTTAGCCGGAAAAAGAATATTTCGAGTTGTTGTGGTTGAAAAAATATGAAAGAAGAGGGAAGAATCAACTAGTAATGGAAGATGAAACTCTTTGGTGTTCGTGATTCATGAGGAGTCTGTCAGATTGTATGGTTTCTGTTGGCCATTGTGGCTCCGTATGTGAGTGGCGTTGTTGGCGTTGTTGGTACAAGATTTAAGGACTTTTGCACCACTCGGAGGAAGACAGTCTTGGGTACTATTTCTACAGGCTGTTTCATAGGTAAGAAAATTAAAAAAAAAATCTACGAAGGTTACTGTAGGTGGTGAGGAGAAATCGAATACCCAACGAAGTCTCCGAATTCTACCAGGTATTCTAAGTGACTGTTGACAGCACAAAAACATCTAAACGCCTTCTAATTATATAATAATTCGTAAACAATAAAGATGAATTAATACTGTTTGACTTAGGTGAGTAATGACTATATACAGTACTGGTCGCGAAGCACATTATACACTTTCATCCTCCTGCATATTTAATAAATTAAAATATTTTTGTTGGTGCGTCAGTTTGAATGTTACTTCAAAGCACACAGAATAACGAGCCCTTGTTCCTTCATAATGTAATCACCTGCACTAATGAAATTTCCTTTTTAAACAAATGGTAATTATGGGAGTATAAATATTTCCCTTTTCAGATAACGAAATTGCGTATTACAGTTTGTGAAATGTTTATGTTCACGAAACAACCACAGGGGAGGCAGGACCAGCATGATGGAACATTCTTGGTGACTGAACAATGTTATTACTCACCCCGACGTGGACGCCTGAGTACAGGATAATGATGAGTGTAAGCTGCACCTGGCCTTAGAGAACTGTTAAGTGTTGAAGGTCAGCTCAAGGTTACCATCTAGTGGGTACAGTATCCATAACGCCATGTTGTCAACAATACACCTTGGGGCCATAGCGCAGCACTATTCATGCTTGATCTATAAACTTATAGTAGCAATTCCAAGCTGTGGTAAAGTTTATGAATATATCTTTTTAATATTATACCACAAGGCAAATATGTTTGTCCCCAACACACGCACGCGCGCACGTGCACGGAAACACACACCAGATCCAATATAGGCCTACACAAACACAGGAAGTAGACCAGGGTGGAGGCAGTAGATCAGGTGGGCAGTAGACCAGGTGGGCAGTAGATCAGGTGGGCAGTAGATCAGGGCGGGGGGGAAATCAATAGACCAGGTGGGGGGGGGGGGGGGCAATACCCCAGGGGAAGGGGGAGAACAACACCAAGATGCCTAGGAGAACTTTCTGCAGCATTTGACTCCCTCGGGAAATATTTTTAGGCAAATATAAAGTTTGTACAACTCCCAAAGTTTTAATTTGTTTTGAAAGTTAAACTACTTGAAAATGGCAAGTTTTAATCTCTCTGGTTCTATCTCTCTCTCTCTCTCTCTCTCACTCTCTCGTTCAGCTAAAGATACTGCTTAAGTGAGATAGTTCCAGACCTTTAAAAGCGTGAAACACCAGTAAGGTATTTTCTCCTCTTTAAGTGACTTTAATCGAACTAGATATCACGTCTTATAATATTAACGTTTTATATTCGACAGAGTCAGAAAGTACCCACTAACTTCCATTTCATTTCACATATAAATGCTATAAGAATGGAAAAGGTCTATTTTCCCACATAGTCACCCAAGACTTCAATGAGGCCTTGTCCAGCTGTGTGCAGGAGTATATATACCCGGCTAAGTACCTGTGGAGTCACTCATACTTCATCCCCTTGATCTGATCTCCCGGAGTTTTTCTTTCAGTGGTCCAGACAGGTAATGAGCGAATGGGTCAAGGTCAGGCGCGGGTATGTGACGAAGACCTTCAACTAACCGTACTGTACAGATAATATGCTGCAAATTTCAGCCTCTTTCTCGCCCTCACCCACGGAAAAAAGGAACATAACTCCCTGTTCCTCTTTATTGCAAGTCGAGTGATGTGACCATGTTTACAGCTCTAGCAAGTGTGCCAAGGTATGAATCTCATGAAACAGTGATATGTACTATCAGTGACTACGAACAGTGAATAGTGTTGACAATTCTGATAAAAAAAAAGACAAAATGCCAATATTTTTTAACTTACCCTCGTGTATGTGAATTAACTAACTATGCGACCGAGTTAGAATGCCCGGATATAAACAAAGTAACCGCTCGTTGCAGTGAGTGTGGCTGAACAGGACGATAGTCTGCCCTCAGGCTGTGTCTCAAGGGCAGCTGTGGGCCAGTAGAGACAACGTGTTTTTCATTCGGGTCTCTCAGTCAGCTGTCTTAGTTGTAAACAGTCTCCTCGCTCCACCTCTCTGCCTCCTTCTCTGCCTCCCTTTCATCCTCACTTCTTTCTCTCTCCCTCTTTCTCTTTCTATTCTGCCTGTATCTTCACTTACACATGTTACTGAAGCGCACAATTGTGAGTGGCTGTAACAAATAATAATCAAATCTTACCTTACATGTAACTCCTACCATGGCAAATGTTGTTTCACACGTCTATTTGTCACCATCCGTCCTTGAGAGAGTTACGATAACCTTGTGAAGTAACTACCATGACCCCTTATATGAATGGCGGGGGCAAGTGGCGGGGACTAGTGGCGGGGGCTAGTGGCGGGGACTAGTGGCTATCTGTTATTCTTTTAATATTTTTAGTTGTTTTATTATCAGTTATTAACTCAAGGTAAAATATTTATTACTTTATTACAGACAGAGAGAAAAATAAGCAACGATTTGACGATTTATCCCACAAGCAAATGATATATCAATAGTTTTCTTCCCTGGTGTAGAAGATGCCGAGAGAGGTTCGGCTGAGAGCTCCCACAATAACAGTCCTGGAATACATTTTATGGGCGTGTATACTTTGCCCCGCCCCTATCTCCTATCACAACACTGCAGCTATTCTTAAGACTGTGTGTGTGTGTGTGTGTGTCTGTGAGTGTGTGTGTGTGTGTGTATGTTAATAGTAATATACTGTGTGAACAAGTCGGGTTTAATAAGTCTTCCTTGGTTATAGAGCCACAGACGTCAATACAGTTATCAGTACATAAAATTTACCAATACCGTAATTCAATGAGTAATACAATCGACGCACATATGTACAATACAGCAATCAGGGTGACATTATCCTTTTAAAATTATGTGAATCTATTTACTCAAAGCACCGCTAAGTTTCACATACGTTCTGCTTCCAATATATAATTTCCTGAAAACTTTTGGTAAATTTCTACGTATGCTAATTAAGGTCACAGCCAGCCTGTTCTTTCTATTAACCTAAGCCTTTGAAAGTTGTCCTAATTGAGTGTAAGGGAGAGTTTGAGATAATGGTAGTATTTCTTTTTAGGGTCAGAATATTAAAGATAAATCCTGACGCGAGAACTGTAGGTAGAGAATTAGTTGAAGGATTTAGGGATAAAATTCAATAGGAAGTCTACGGACCTGGCGCACCCACATTCAACTACTGTTCAACAAGGATTATCTGGGAGAGTATACTGTAGTTCGTTAGATGTGAAACCTCCATATAACATACTATTTAAGAGTATATAGTCCATTATATCGAGGATGTTGCAATGGATCCTTCATATAACGGACTATACCCGTTTCATTGATGTCCGTTAAATAAAACTTTTACGGTATCAAGAAGCCGGAGAAACCACTAGAAAAATGAAGGCAAGGAGGAACAGTCAGTAGGACCTTGAGAACATTAATGCGAGGAAAGTCTTAATATTAAACGTGTAGGAAGAGCTTACAGGCGAGTGTTTGGTCCAGAGCCTTCACATAGACGTGGGAATCAGGATTGTGCATCAGTGTAGTCATAAATCCAGGAATACACATATACGAACAATGTGTGGAGCCAAAAGGTATCTTGGGAGTCACATGGCAGAGAATATAAATAGAAAGAATACTGGAGAAGTATGACAAGAGAAAAATTGGATAGGAATCTTTTTGACGGTATGGATAAAGACTCGAGGGCGTGAAGACTGAGAAACACCTGAAAGAGTTGACCACATACATGAAGTGGTGACGTCTAGATGTGTTTTGTTATTTAATACCAGAAGAATGATGGTGAATTATAAATAGAGAGGTCTTTTTGTACAGGGTGATCCAAGAGTCCCTGTGCACCTGCAATAATTAACACTATAATTATACCTTGTTATACCTACAGTGTTATTTACCGTGTTCTATTTACAGTAAACATTGGGAGGGGTGACAGTAAATATTGGAAGTAAAACACGGTATATAATAATTTAACCCCATATATGTTACAATACAACCCACCAGCAGTATATAAGCTCATATATTATACAACGCTTCAGCAGTATATAAGCTCATATATAATATAACGCTTCAGCACTGTGTAGCCCCATATACAGTACAGCACAAATACAGTAGCTGCTCAAGGCTTCCCACTGTAGGTAAATAATGAGACATACGAATGTAATTTAGTGTCGTTGTTGTTGTAAGAGAGAAGTTGTTTATCTAGGAGTGTAAATAGAGGGAGGGAGAGTGAGGTTCAATAGTGCCACACTCCCTCACTAGTGCCATAGTCCCTAACTAGTGCCACACTCCCTCACTAGTGCCACACTCCCTCACTAGTGCCACACTCCCTCACCAGTGCCACACTCCCTCACCAGTGCCACACTCCCTCACTAGTGCCACACTCCCTCACCAGTGCCACAGTCCCTCACCAGTGCCACAGTCCCTAACTAGTGCCACTGTTCCTCACTAATGTTAAAAATATCGAGTAATTTAATGATTTTTTAAATATCTGTATAGTTTTATAATGGCCAGGATATGTTGAGCTAATTAGTATATTAAATTTCCGCTTCTACTAATTATCCGGACGTCCCGCCATTTTATATGATTATATATAGATTGTTAACAAGACGACCTCCCATTGAAAACGGTAACTAAATTTGAATTATTTGAAGAGAAAATTGTTGTTGAAGTAATGAACAAGTTTGTGGATTAAGAGTTGTGACGTGAGAGACAGAATATCATCGTAGCAATAATTCAATTCACGCAAGAAAGTTCCCATTTATCACAATACACCCCCCCCCCCCTCTTCCTCTCCCCACGCTACAAACAAATAATAATTACGTTGTGAAATTTTAAAAAAATCATTCTAAATGACCCATATTACTGCGAACACTGGTAAGCCCTTGTCAATAGTTGTGAGTGTTCTGTAAGTCATTAAGTGTTTCAGGAAATATGACTCTCACAAATAGGGAAGTTTCCCCTAAGAGACCTGACCGACATATCGTTTTCCAATAAGAGGGTTGTCGAAGCACGCCAGAGATTGTGTTGAGTTTTGAAAACCGGTTTTTCAAAGAAGAAAAAACTATTTCCGAAGAAAAAATATAATAGCAGTTGACAGTGATACGGCAGCAAGCCCTGAGGGAACTAAGCTATGTACTGCCTCAAATAACATTGCTTAAAAGTATTAGTCATTATGCTATCATAAAAGGCAGGATACATGTACCTCGATGTTACAACAAGAGGAGTAGTCGTGCCTCACTGTTCCCTGCCCCTGGACGGTATGAAGTGTACCTCGTACTTTATTAGTGAACCTGAACTCCTTCACGTGGTGCCCAAGATGAAGGCCTTACTAATGAGGACGTGTAGCTAGGGTGCGAGGTTCTGTGACCCTCCTGCACACAGAGATCATTATGTGAGGCACATGTACACCTCCCCTCCCATAGTCTGTCTCCAGGAGCTGCCTCAGGCTCAGGGTGGTTACTCCGTTTGCTTCTCACTTTATCCGTTTCTCCGGCCGATATCTCAGGCACTTTTTTTTCGGTTTAAATCTGAAACTTGGTCCATTGTTTAAGTTCAGCTGTGTCAGGAATATTTGATAGAGTGAAAATATTCATTATTCTTCACCAGTTCATGGCTCAGAGTAAAGTCGGGACCTAGTGGGTTAACTCCCGAGCCCTTGTGGGTTAACTCCAGGACCCACGTGGGTTAATTCCAGGACTAATGTGGGTTAACTCTAGGACCCATGTGGGTTAACACTAAAGTTACCTACTTTAATATGACTTATACTTGCAAGACGCTACCAACTCCTTACACTACAACATGGTAAGGTAATAAAACTAATCTGGTGCCCAGAAAATATTAATGCGTTTAGGGAGAAAAATGCGATTAATTGATCTCTCTCTCGTCTCTCTCTTCAGTGCCACCCACAGTGCTTAATTAGTCACTCCCGTCTGCACCCATACTGCTGCTGCCTCCTGCACCCATACTGCTGCTGCCTCCTGCACCTGTGAATGACGCCACCACATCCACCTCCACCTCCTTCCACTCTGATCCTCAGTTAAGTAGCTTCAGCTTTGCTCCTTGTCTTTTGTTGCAATAATAACCTAACATAACCTAATATAACCTAACCTACAACCTAACCTAACCTAAGCTAGACTTTTACGTTTGATAGTCTTCGTTATTCTTCTCGGGGTATCTGTTCGAGTGCAGGAAGCCAATAAGTTATTCTACACACAAAAACTTATCGGTTAAAAACTGATAAGTTATATTCACAAATATCTTTACTAGTTTTGTGTCTAGCAATAACTTCAATACATTTATAATATGTAGCGGAAGCTCCTTGGAGGAAACCCTTCAGTAGGAAGCTGCCATCCCATTGTTAGTTATACCTTACCTAACGTACTGTACGAGTATGTTAGATCTCGTGCGCGACACCAGTACTACCACACCGAGAGGTCAGTTCAACTCAATGTTTCCTGCCGTGACACAATAATACGAGAAGGTATTATACCATTTTTACCGCGTGTGTTAAGAAGTGAGAAGATGATAAATTGTATTCTTATAAAATTAAAACCACTGAAGGCAAAATCACAATATTGGAACATTGGTGTCCGGTGAGGCAGCATCTGCATGGAAGTTCCCTAATTGGGTTTTACGGTGGTTGGTTATAAATTGGCTTAGTTTCTGTTCACTGAGATAAAAAGTGTTTTTGAGATAATCAAGGATGCATTTACTGTTGGCAAAGTCTCGCTGGATTAAAACGAAATGTCCCGAGACTGGAAATAGTTTTGATCGTTTTCCTATTACATTAGCTTCGTAATTGAGGTGCACATACACACATATACACTCATATGTACACATTATTAACATACAAAAACAAATAAATACTACATATCACACCACTGATGTTACACATATGAATTTAAAACACATTGCACATTTAACACACACACAAGTAAAAATCAAGTAAAAATAATATATATACCAACAACGCGTCCTACACACAGTGACACAGAGGCAGGGGGGAAGGACTATAAATATTAACAGTAATAACAAAACTGTGTCGAGTTATGTGCAGAGAAATACACAAAAATGAACAATCAAAGGCTGTTTCACTCTAGCCTCGCGATGATCACCTCACCTTCACTCACGTGCTGTACAGTAGTTACCAAACTAACCAGATTCCGACATTTTATCATATCAACATTTTGTCTTTGAATTGTCCCAGGAATACACCCAGCAATTTACTGTACACAATTGAGAGTTACCCTGTATATAAACGATGGCTATTTAATAAGACATCAAATCGATTTCATTACTGGATTTTCGTGTATGTTACATAAAATTTCTGGTGAGGAGAAGTTAAATGTCTTAAGCCGTGTCAGTAGCGCCATTGTTTCTGCTTCTAAACAGATAGATAGACACACAGTAAGGACGAGAGAAGGAACCATGGACCACAAACTTGGTCAACATGCTGGCCAAGGACGAGAAGCTCCTTCACAAGTTGTGGGAGAGGGAGGACATAGTGACGCGATTCGTGTTGACCTCCCTGACCACCGCTGTCACTTCAAGTTAACTTAACACACCACCAGCGGACTTGTATTTACTCATATCTCCAGCTTAAGCTGTAGAGAAATAGCCAGAGGTCTCATGGTGGACCGGCTGTCGTGTAAACTAAATGAATATCGACAACAAATCTCCCATCAATATTGTCTTAAAAGAATTGATTCCATCTCAAATATTAAGTCCAATTACCAACTGCTTGACGAACCTATATTAGAGAACACTAAATTATTCTTATACCTTAGGACCCGTAATAAACAGGAACCTAAAAAGCATAAGGGATAAAAGTCTGATCATAGTGAAGAATATTTAAGTTCTTTGTAATGATCAGATAGTTTGAGGTTCCAGTTTAATACACCTCCTAAACTATAACATTTATTTATGGTTCCCGTAGAAAAAATTGCTCTTTATATAAGGAATATTCTCTATTACATTGGCAGGTGTATACTTGACTGACACTGAGTCGTCTTACCCATGGATATAGAAACAAAAAAATGAAGACAAACTTTACATTTACGGAGCAGCAAATAAATGATTTTACTTTGCTTTACTCGTGACCATGTTTTCCTCTCTCTGGCTTTGCAGGGTTAAACATTTTTATTTCAAGATCTTTTCATATTTCGTCTGTATCTGCTCCCCCGTCCACTCGTGGTTCACAGCTCACCTCTCAGGGCCTCGAGGGGAATAAGCTGTTGACCTTTGCTGGTTTGTAGTTAGTGCATCTCAACCTTGAGGCGCGCACCCAATGGACCTTGGTATACCCCTGTATATATGAAATGTTCGTGTACAAAAGCAGTGGCTTGATTCTAAGAAAGGCATCTAGACAGTAAGAGACGGCGTGAAACGGATCAATTCACGCTGAAACTGTGAATGACAATGGGAAGACGATACACAACGCTCTGTTATAAATGATGAAGTAATGTATCCGAGTGTAAGGTTGGTGAAAGGATAAATGTTGAAACTGCTAAAAAAAACTACAAGAGAGAAGACTTGATAGACAATAGCACAAGAACACAGGACTGACGGTGGAAAATGACTTGTATACTGAAGGAAGTAGAAAACATGAAAGATTCAACTGCCCGAGTGTCTCTCCAGTCTCTGTGCTCGACCCTCGGTTAAGCCAAACAAAAGCACAGAACCAGTAAATATCTGAATTAATTGTTATATCAAGTACTGAAGCCAAGACTTCTACCCTGGAGCTCCCCGGTATATATAAAGACATTTCATGACAATATTTATCATAATAAGAATTTGTCCCAATATTTACATTTGGTTTATTGGCCATCAAGTGATCATGATTCAAGATAATGTCATTTGTGATTAAATGTTCCTTTCAGATAAAACAACAAGGAATGGATGGAAGACAAAGGCGAAAAATAAAATAAAATAAAACAGTGAAAATGGAAGAAGCTAATATGTGAGGAGGTGTTAATGACCCTCCTGCTCCTCCTGCTCCTCCTTCTACTTCTTCTTCTTCTCCTCCTCCTCCTCCTCCCTCCCTCCCCATCAGTGTACACAACAGCTGGGTCAACACTCACTGGCGCTGTCTAATAAAACTTCCATTGAAAGATTTATCTGGTCTGATTTTCCTTACAAGATAAATTAGGTTAACCAGAGTGTAAGGCTTCCTGTGGCTGGTAAAGTGACGTCGTCTGTCCCTGTCAACTCCACCACAAAACTGAGATTAAAAACCCCATTTGTCTTTACCTTTGATGGCTATAGTTTTATGACCTAAGACATAAAATAAACCTGTGCGTCAGACATGAATCCCTTAGATCCCTGAGGAGCCAAGAAGAGGAACTTGGAATATTAACAGCGACTTCACTGGGTCTCCCCCCCCCCCCCTACCTCCAGAAACACACACACACACACACACACCAGGTAATTAATCGGTGGTCAGCCAAGGTGCAAAGTCAACGCTTATCCCCCAAACACGTGGAGGGAAGAGGAGGGAGGGGTGTGTTGGGTGGAGGGAGGAGTGTGTTGGGTGGAGGGAGGGGTGTGTTGGGTGGAGGGAGGGGTGTATTGGGTGGAGGGAGGGGTGTATTGGGTGGAGGGAGGGGTGTGTTGGAGGGAGGGGTGTGTTGGGTGGAGGGCGGGGTGTGTTTGGTGGAGGGAGGGGTGTGTTGGGTGGAGGGAGGAGTGTGTTGGGTGGAGGGAGGGGTGTGTTGGGTGGAGGGCGAGGTGTGTTGGGTGGAGGGCGGGGTGAGTTGGGTGGAGGGAGGATAACTTGTGTAGACGAACCGTTTTGTACGTTTTTATTTTCATCATAATGAATTAATGATAGTGCTGTGTGGTCCGTGGTGTGTGGTCCGTGGTGTGTCCGCGTCCGTGGTCCGTGGTGTGTGGTCCGTGGTGTGTGGTCCGTGGTCCGTGGTGTATGGTCCGTGGTGTGTGGTCCGTGGTGTGTGGTCCGAGTGCGTAAACTAAATCCTAAAAGAAATATTTGCAGGTCTCCCCAAAAGTTGCTCCTACACTTGAACAGTTTTATTTATCCACCATCAGAGAGGCACTAGTCTGGGGAGTAAACATACCTTCACAAATTGTTCCCAAGTTGATGAAATAATTCTCATACAACTCTTTCATCGGCAGAGTTCCCACTACGAGTCCCCAGCGCTAACAACTTTTTCTTACTCTCCAGGGAAGAACATGGTAGTGTGGCGGTGCAGGAGGTGGGTGTATATACATGTCCCAGACGAAAAACTCTCTCGGACCCCATTTCCTAAAGGAACTTGGGTCTGGTCTTAAGAAAAGTCTTTTCAACACGACGTTTCACTCTCCGACGTTTAGCTCTCATCTCAGGGGAAGAGTTGGGGTGAGAGCATCATTTACGCGCCTCGACTTGTCCTTCTCTGGAGAGGTAGTACACCGTTCTTGACAGCGGACTTAGAGGATGGGAGAACACGTTACTGGGTGAGCTTATACATGTCCTACTCACTCAAGCTGGATCCATCCCCTTTCAACTTGATAAGAAGATACACAGGAGGTCAAGTAGTTAGAGACATGACACGTTACACACATATCACACGGGTCCCAAGGTTGTGCACCTTGGTATTTCTATTGACCAGGGACCTCCGGGTGGTCCGGGCAAGAACCAAAAATCTTCCCTGAATTAAGATATCACCACGGCGATTGTAGGAGGTGGCTACCCGTGTCAGGGAGAGTATACTGTGACAGTATATCAGTGAAACTATAAATGCGGGAACAAATATCCACACAGTTGTCTGTAGCTCACCTGAGCAGAACTGAAAACAATAGGTACAGTATAGGGAGATATACAGCTTCAACATACAAGCTTCGGAGGACAGCAGAGTCTGGCAGAGGAGACCAACCAGCAAGATCATTAGTGTACAAGGTTGGTACAAGGAAAATTAAAATAAAGATTTTGTGATAAATCTAGAAATATTCAAAGAAAAAACGGCAACTCTATCGGCCAATTTGTCCTCCTTTGCAGTCTTGACGGGCTGACACATAGTGAAGGTGTTTTAATTCATTGGCCTTCCGAGGACCCAGCCAGCCTCTAGGTCAGCACAGTGGACGGGAAAGCCTTAAGTCTTCCCGAATAAGTTAACAAGAGAAAAAAACAGTGGCTTCTTTTCCTACCATTATCGCATTGTACTCTTCTCTGGGGCTCTTTCCCTTGTTGTGTAAACGCCTTACAAGAGATATAATGTTGTGACCAGCGCAGTAGTTAGTGAACGCCCAGCTTTCCTATGGTAGTACAGTATTATAAAGCCGATCTAGTTACTCTTAATTTTATATCTTAGCCCCTGATCAAACTCCAAAGCGGAATGCACTGGACCAAACACAAAACATGCTGGAGGTGAACCCTAAGAACGTGTTTGGAAAATCTGAAGTTCAATAACTCAAAAATTGTTTAGGAGTTCAAAGGAAAATCTAAAAGCTTGAAATAATATCACAAAACACAACAAGACTCTCAGCAGACTGTTGACCAGGGACCTTTGTATCTAACAGTAACATTGACTGTGACGTGAGGCTTAAGAAGAGTCTCGGGAAGCTCCACTTTAAGTTACACCCCAACATATACTTGTCGCCTCACGGGGCTGATATACGTACGCCCTTACAGCAAGTGGAGTTTATAAAGGGGACACATAAACCGCGAAAATGGATCCCATGGTTTATTATGGCGTTCTTCAAGTAAACTTTTCCTTGTGTTCTTCTCTCCCTTTTTATTTTCATAATTTTGAATATCACCTCAACATAAACTTTAATATCATCAGTAGCAGCATCAACATATCAACATTACCAACATCATCAGTAGCAACATAAATATTAACATTATCATCAGGAGCAACAAAAACATCCCCAGTTTCTTTTGTCTGTTTTCACAATGTTTTTATTATCGCAAGAATGTTGGGTTGGCGCCAAGAAATTCCTCCAAAAGTTTCTATCCCACTCATCCTCCCTCGCTTGCCTCACTTCCTTGATAACTCTTACCTTCCTCTCCTCTCCTCTGCTCTCTCCCTTTCCATCCACCACTTATTTTGTTTTCTCTCCCTACACTTTCTTGTACACATACATGACCTGCATGAAGGTACAGGAGACTTGTGTACTTGTAGGCTGTACGTTGCCCCTCTTCTCCATTTCGTCTCCAGGTATCACTAATAGGTTGTTTGCTATCCCGCTGGTCCTAGGTAACCATCGGACACTTTTTGAGCTATGAAATTGAATTTTGGATACAGTGGTGACCAAGTGCTTTAGCAAAAATATTGTTTTGTCTTTCTTAGTTTATTACTTAGATTTTGTTCGTGACCCGACATGGGGGCGCTGTACCCATACTTGTTGACTGCCATTCTACTTAACTTGATTATTTCTTTCCTTTGAACTTATGAATTTCAAGTAAAAAAAAATAAACATCTTCATTAGATATTATAAAAAAAAATATTCTAATAAGGATTTTTACGCAATATTCATGTATGTTGGAAATTATTTAGAAATTCTGAAAAAGTTTCCATTTTGTTGAAAGCCCATTTATTTATAACTTCAAAAGAGATTTATTTAATTCCCGACATTAATAACCTTGAAGTCTTAAGCCAACATAAAGCAAAACAAGATATATGTTTTTATTCGCTGGTCTTCATCCTGATTGAGTTCTAACATTATTACTTTAAATTATCCATCATCTTTAACTCTTCTCTTTTTCACCAGTTCCTCTGGGGTTATCGAGCCTCTCTCACGTCTCTCCTCGTTTCACTTTGCTTCGGGGAGACGGTCTACTGATCCCTTGTGTACGGGGTCGCCTCTGTGCTGAATAAAATCATGTGACATCAGAAGATTTTATTCTGGAAGGATGACTTGCATCTCTCAATATCCAGACAAATTTCTTAGTTTATCGATATATTTCAACTTTTCAATACAATCTACATTTCAAATTTATTATAGCATATATTCCGAGATAACTTCCCTTGCAAATTCTTGAAAACTCTTCTTATATCGGAATGAATGAGTTCCACACAGCTGGGTTGAATATCTTATTAAACTTGCCTCCAAACTTGTATACAGCGGCCACGACCGGGAAGCCACCCAAAATTTCTGTACACCTTGTTTTTCTTATTCTCTCTAGATTGTGATTACACGGAGCTTAATTAACTCGGCTCTGGAGGACCGGGAAGGTGTGTCAGCAACAGACATTCTCTTAACAATTTTCCCTGGTTTATTCCCGACGACTTTCTCAGAGAGCAAAACTCATCCTGAGGTTTATATCTATAATTCTCTACTTTATTCAACTTTATTTATATTTTGTATTTCTTACCAACAAATAAAATATCTCAACATCAATTCTGGAATCCAACAGTACATATTTCAGGTACAATAAAGAACATATAGAGTTAACATGAATGATGAGAAGAAAGAAACCGCCTTTATAAAACTACACACTACCTCAGAGACACACACACGTATAATGAAATGTTCGGTAACTCTTTGATCATCACAAGTACAACATAATGTAGGTGTGGTCAAGGAACAGGAGGAGGAAGCCAAAGTATTGATGGCTAATATTACGTCTCATAAACCATTTCAACTACTTTACATCAAATTTTCATTAATGTAAAATTGTCACAAAATAGGTCATATTTTACCCAAATACACATAATAAACCTTAATATGTTTCTGTTACTAATTCACCATCACCTCCCTGTTACAATGACCTTATATGGTGGAAACAATGATGGAATATGAGGTTTCTGTCAGGTTACTATTGCCGCAGGTAACTATGGGTGAGTCAAGGACCACCACACTGCCGCAGGTAATTATGGGTGACTCAGGGACCACCACACTGCCGCAGGTAACTATGGGTGAGTCAGGGACCACCACTCTGCCGCAGGTAACTATGGGTGAGTCAGGGACCACCACTCTGCCGCAGGTAACTATGGGTGAGTCAGGGACCACCACTCTGCCGCAGGTAAGTTTACTCTCTTCAGGCCAGAGAATAGAAGAACTATATAGAACAAGTCCACGGGAAGTATGTGTTCTATTCTTTAGGTATATTTACGCTGGTAACTCTGCTGCTGGTCATAAACTCTCTCTCTCTCTCTCTCTCTCTCTCTCTCTCTCTTCACGCACCAATCAGCTATTCCCCTCCCAAAGCTTCATCAACCATAACGACTGCCCATTCCCGGCGTCTTATGACAAGATCCAATCGTTGCGAATTCCAGGGTTTCTCGCCACGGTTCTTATAGGCCACCACAAGGATGTCGTTCTCACAAAATTACTCATTCCATTGTAGTTTTTATATATTCTGTCAGATTACGAAATGAGTTAAAAAAATACAGTTTTCATCGTGCAACATAAATATCGTGAGTTAAAACCGCTTTTCCTTACACTGTTTCCGTATCAAATAAAGTATTTTTTTAGAACGTTCTTAAATCTTCTTGTTATATACTATTTTATTTTATTTTATTTCTTTTTTTTTGGGGGGGGGGGGGAGCAAATCGAAAACAATTACAGTTCAGATATTTCATCACAAAGAGAGCGGCAGGAAGCACCGTACCAGTATGTGGATTTGTTTAGGCTAGAATGAGAATGTTAGTCTCGCTACGCAATTACTTTCAACAAAAATTTTAGTAAAATTTTAGGGATTTTGAAAATTTTTTAGAAAAAATAACTATAGCATCTGCAGCACCGATTAAATAACCATTGATAGGAAACAAAGGAAGTAATAGCAATGAAGTAACAATTGAAAGGAGTATGTAGCATCAGAACTCTTGGTGGTAAATCTGGGCAGAGCAATTAGTACGAGAGAGTGAAGGAGGCTTAACCTAATTCTTTATCGACCAATCATTGTTGCCCCTTGTTTGCTAACTTCATTACCTCCGACGTTCTGGCAGAGGGCGGCACTTAACTCTGGTAAATATGGATTATAATTAGAGAACTAAGGTGATTAACTTTATACGGGTTACTAGTCATTAGCACCACTTGGGTACTTCTTTCAAGAGTATCAGCACTTATTGTATGACAACTTATAAGAGGCCTTCACCTGTTCCTGCCTTCATTGATGGCAGGAATGAAGCCAACAAACCAACACCAATTAAAAATACAAACCTAAAGGACTGATAAGGTCTGGAGAATCTTGGAAGTATTACACCTTAAGAGAACAACTATTCCAGACGCAGGAAGTTGGATAATACAGAAAACGAACCCACGAAACTAAAAACAAACCCACGAAATTAAAAACAAACCCACGAAACTAAAACAAACCCACGAAACTAAAAAATAATCCCTTCGAGACATCTAACTGAAATATAAAGTATTCCTTTCTTTAAAACAACAACAAGAGCATGACAGAAATTCAATTAAAGTTTCTTGTCTTAGGTGATAAAAGTAATCATAGGCATAACTCGTAATAATGCTAAGATATAAGAATAAAATCCCAAAATGGTTACTTCAAGATGGTATTGGCTAGGAAACTGGAAGGATTAAATAGAAGTACCATAATAAGAGACTCGACTGGTGCTTAAGACCCCAGCTAGAGTCAGGAGGCCATCCAAGCCTCGCCCTTCACTCAACAAAGCTTCCATCTCAGCCTCGTCCCTCAGGGCTTAACTCTGGTAAACACTTTGTCTTCGTCCGTCTACAGCCTCTCTCATTTAGCCGCCTGTGTCAGCATCCCGGAGCCAGTTACTACAAGTTATAATTTTTTCCAACAATGTTAATGAAATATTTTAAACCTGTCATTGGTTTTTGTAATGTTGATGACAGTGGTTTTGAACACATTAAGGCAGCGGCTAACTTGTCTGATGACCAAAAATGCAAGCACAATATTTTGGTTTTATTCTGTTTGATAATATTTTATACAATATGATAAGGTTGCTGCATTCTGAAGTCATCTTGGGTTAGTACATGCATTCGTTGGTGAAGGAATTGATGAGAACATTTAATAAGAGACGCCTATAGGGACGGGAAATACTGTTGTTGCGTTTAACAAAGAAGATTTGGAGAGTAAAGTCTGAAAATACTGTTTGCTGGTCGGCGTGTGAGTGGGAAAACTGACCAAAGTTTAAACATCCGGTCTTTGGTTCCAAGGATGACAAAACAGAAACTGAAATACCATATTCGAAACTGTTTTTTAGTGAGCGGCGCAACAAAAGTTGTTTTAATGCAGTCAAGTGATTTATGGCACAAACAACAATATCAAACGGATTGCAATAAGTTACACGATTTTGCTAGAAAAAACTACATTCTGTGCAAAAACCAATCAGTGGGGAGAAAATAGATCTTTCAAATAACTTTGCTGTTTGTGCAGACCGTGCACGTTATTTTGGTCTGGGACACAAATTCGAAAGTGTATAGTCTTAGAAAAGGTGTGACGCTGAAAAAACGAAACCGATGCAACTTCCGTTCTCACTACAGTGTTTGATCGTGGTGAAGATATTGAAGCGGGAGAGAATCTCTGGTTAGTTTTTAAATAGAGGAAAGTTGGGCGAGTCTCTGGACTGTTTTCGAGTCAGTAATTTCTTTCAAAAGGGAACCATAAATGCGAAGTGTGTAGAGCCTGAAGTTATTCCAGTATAACATGTATAATTACAAAAGACCAAAGTGAGGTTATATTGACAAGTTCAGGTAAGGAAAGGTAGAAATGATGCGAGTCTAAAGAATGGCGGTGGATGGTAAACACCTTGCATCCCTCTGGCGTAAACCAAAAACAATATTAAAAGCTGCGTCTCGTAATGATGGAATAATGAAGTTAAAAAATATGCTTTATAAACAGGGAAATTTCCAACTTTAATCTCATGAGAATCACCAGATGTAAATGTAGAGCTGAGCGTTGTGTAAGAAGCTTTAACTGCAGTGCTCCATGGTGTGTGCTAAATGTTGGGGTGAGAATTACATGAGCATACCTTGATATATTTATTGCATCACATACAGTATGTACAACAACATACAGTATATACAGCAACATGCTGTATATACTGCAACATACTGTATATACAACTGACCTTTATAATATGTTGACAAACGAATACAGTATTTGTAAATAACATTGACCTAAATATAGAGAACATTAAAATAAATTTATATAGAATTACATTGATCGGAAAGAAAAAAAAACGTAGAATGTGTTTGGTTTTGATATTTTAACAATAAACTTTTTATGAGTATGAATTAATATCAAAATCAAAGAAAATTTGTAGTGATACTCTTGGCTACCTGTATATACCCAGCCACCTTCCGTGTTTCCCGCAAGAAAGTCAGTCTATTCAGTGTTGCCTTGGTCAACTTTTTGCCTTAAACCTCTAAACCGAAATTACGGTCTGGCTCGGCGACTTCCCAGCTTATCAACCAAAGCCTGAAGGTGCTGGGACTGCGTGCAAGGACTGTCCAAGTCAGCTCCAGACGCTTTAAAATGAACAACTGCATTGATTTTGGTGAGGATTACGCGACAGGGAACGAAAGTCAGAAAGAGAAATACTAAGAAACGACCAAGAATCAGAGTAAAATTCACTTTTATACCTTAAGAGTATATATAAAGTCACACACACTCACTTTAAGTACACTGAATGTTAATATAGAAGTAAATCAACGCTTAATCCCTTCTGTAATCCGATTTTTTTTATTTCTCTCTCCTCGGATTTTGTTGCTTGTGATCCACGAACGAGCGCTTGTTGTGTGGGTCAGTGAGGTAATAGTGTGGTCATGGGTCTGGCTGTAAGGGTGGGTCATGGGTCTGGATGTAAGGGTGGGTCATGGGCCTGGATGTAAGGGTGGGTCATGGGCCTGGGTGTAAGGGTGGGTCATGGGCCTGGGTGTAAGGGTGGGTCATGGGCCTGGGTGTAAGGGTGGGTCATGGGCCTGGCTGTAAGGGTGGGTCATGGGCCTGGGTGTAAGGGTGGGTCATGGGTCTGGGTGTAAGGGTGGGTCATGGGCCTGGGTGCAAGGGTGGGTCATGGGTCTGGGTGTAAGAATGTGTCAGTGTGAGTTTAAGCTTCATTATCCGGATAGGTGATGTAACTAGCCTTATCCCCTCCCCTCATACCCTCAAACTGCTTAGTGTTGGCTGGGTTAGAACTACCTTGCTAGAGACAAGAAAGTTCCCTTGAGACCCGCACCAAGGTTCCACCAGGACTGCCACCAACACCTTGTTTACGTCGCTTCACCAACATTCGCCACAACATCCTCGTTAATCACCCAGCCAAGTTAGTTCTCATGTTATTGCTCACACCCGACGTTGTTTCCTACTACCAAGTAGAGCCTTAGAGTCAGACAGTAGAGCGTGTTTGTACATCACTGGTTCAGTTGATGAATGGTTTGTTTATTGAGATAATTGTCAAGAATCAATTTAATCCTTAAGTTAGATTTTCGGTTTTGTGTTATGTTTGATCTTCAGACTATCGGCAACATAGTCAACTCTCACTAGAAAGAATATTATTAAGCTTAATATTGAGGAATATATTTTTCCTCGATACATTTGTTACGTTATAGAAGATAATTATATTGAACTTGTAAACATGATGTGTGTGTGTGTGTGTGTGTGTGTGTGTGTCAGGGCAGACAGTGGTGGTGGTAACACTCCACCCAACAATAACATTATATCTTAATGCATGTGTTAGGCGAGGTAATAACAGGATAATTGCTGCTCTCTGCAGCCTGGGCGGTGTTAGCTTAGCTTCTCTCACAAGACACACACAGTTTACCTTGTTTGGCTAAGTTGCAACATGTCATTTCAAATATTCAAACAAACACAGTAGTTCACCCTACACAGGCCTGTATTTCTCTGCTCCTTGTGGGTCCAGGTATTTCACTGTTTGAATTATTATCAAATCTTCAGGAAGGTATAGTCGCCTGCACTTATACCTGGTACAGTGTCTGGTGCGTTTCGTGAGATGTGGCAACTCTTTGTAATGTTTATATAGTATCCTTAGTCTAAGACAGAGAGCAGTGTGTGACATAGATGCACCTCGAAAGAGAAACAAGAAGACCAGTCAGCTCATGCACCACCGTAATACTGTGACCTGTCCGCTAAATCTCTACTGCATTAATTTCAATTATGACATCTTCTCTACTCTGAGAGGATAGAAGCTTCTTTTATATGGTAAACACTCCGTAGAGTTTTGCTTCAAAATATTAAGTTTAATGAAAAAAGATTACATACAGAAAATGTGTAAATTATTCCTGCAACACCGGCACCATGAATCATGGATGGTCGAGCTGGCACTGACGTCGACGGTGGAGGATACGGTCAACAAGGGGTTCTGTTGTCACCTCTGTTTGTCTGGTGAATTTTTAGTGAAGACTTTGAAGTGTTTAGCAGGAAGGTGTGTCTGAGGGAGGTGGATGAGGACAAAGAGACCCGGAGAGGTGAGTCAAAGGAGACTTGTTAATGAAAGATCGACTTTAAAGCAAACTGCTGGACCAGTCAGACCGTGGCTGAGTTTCTGTGTGTAATCACAAGTTTTCAGGATAAATAACTTCCTGACTGACATCCTAATTGGCTTACGGATTGTGAAAAGCTTCCTCCCTGCCCCAGCTGGCTAGTATTGCCTGGGACCAAGTTTTAGTTCCCTTCTAAGCCACTGTACAGTACAACAGAACAAGAATAAGTAAAGGAAAAACACTATTTGATAACCTCGTAAGCGAATCCCAGTGGCATCAATGTGTGGATGGGTGCAGCTCCCTTTATATTAAGTCTTTGGTTCGCACTGTACTCGATCTCCTTCACTTACCCATCTGTAAAATTAGGTATCTGTTTACAACTAGGTGGACTGAGTGTGTCAAGTAACTAGCAACCCAGTGACCATTAGGACAGGAGGTGAATGATATATCCACGTATCCGCCGCACCCCTGTAGATAACCATAAGTTTATATTAAAAACATGTCTCACCCACCCACACACACACACCCACACACACTCCCCACACATACAGCCCCACCCCCCCCCCACACACACACACCCCACCCCCCCCCCAACACACACGCACATGAAAAGGTCGCACCAAAGGTAAAATATTAAGAGCCAGAGAATTCTCATTATCAAATACCATTATGTCGTCATTAGCATATATCCAGTAACATTATGTATCTTTTGTGATATTTGTAATATTATAATTAATTGCTTCAGTTTGTGGTAAGAAAAATAAAAGGGTTTTTCACTTCTCTGCCAAAAAAATGTTTAATCTATTTTTTTTTCATTTAATTATTTTTTGTCTTCTGGTTTTCATCAATTTATATAACAGTTACAGAATGACGAGTTGAATCATCACTATCTTTTTCATTATTAAAAATAGAGATAATTTTTTCTTTACATAGTTATCACTAAAGAGAAAAACTGTACTGTGGTGATGGTGTGTGGTGAACCATGTAGTGTGGTGATGGTGTGTGGTGAACCATGTAGTGTGGTGATGGTGTGTGGTGAACCATGTAGTGTGGTGATGGTGTGTGGTGAACCATGTAGTGTGGTGATGGTGTGTGGTGAACCATGTACTGTGGTGATGGTGTGTGGTGAACCATGTAGTGTGGTGATGGTGTGTGGTGAACCATGTAGTGTGGTGATGGTGTGTGGTGAACCATGTAGTGTGGTGATGGTGTGTGGTGAACCATGTACTGTGGTGATGGTGTGTGGTGGACCATTCTTTTCAGGTCTCAAGTATGTTCGTTACAAAATACAATACAAGGTTTAGGTATGCCTAACGTCGTAGTCACTTCAGTGGACAACTCAGCAGCAGTAGTACGCTGGTGAGGTGGAGTGTGGCGCCGGGATTAATGCCACGCAAAATAGTGCAGGCAGTCTGGAAGGACAAGGTGAAATATTTCTCTGTACTTCTCACTCTGACTGCCTGTGAGTCACAACAAGAGTAGGACACCAGCCCACGGGACCTACCACAGTTTTCCAGGGAGTTTCTAAGTCATGCATAAAGCAGTCTACTGCCTCCCTCAGGCCGACAACAATGACTTTTGCTGTTGCTCGTGGGAGAGAACACCTCGACAAAAGTGATAAGATTTGATGCTTTGACAAGTTCCAAGAGGACATTGGCAGATGTTTTCATATCCCGGCATAAAGCGGAGCGGAGATGATCTATCAATGTTTATGACTCCTGTGACTCCGGAACTATGTCTTCTTGATTATCCAAGTAGACTGAGAGCCTTGGGACATGGCACAATAGGGCAGATCTGAAGGAACATTCAAAATCCTGAAAGGGCTGGAAAACGTGAGCGCATGACATTTCTTTGTGATGTCACGCACCACCAACACGAAAGAACATAACTATAAGCTTGCCAAGTTAACATCAACACGAATATAAGATTTTTTTTGTTTTTCACACAGAGTTTGGTAATCTTTAGACTTATGGAGCCATCTACCAGCCCGAGCTGTGGATTCAAGAACAATACTGGGTTTTCAAAATAGCCATTGACAAATTTATCAAGGTCGGTGGAGGGATGCTACACAGGCCGCTGGCCTCCTTCCCTCGGCATGGCCACCTCTAGTGGGTGGCCATGAGGTGAATAAGGTATGGTGGACGACAACTGAGGAAGAGTTTTCAAGTTCCTCTCTTAAAAGGAAATATAGTCTCACTATACGATTGGTGAAGATAGAGGAGGATATTTAAGAGGTTTCACGGCAAAACTTCCAACTGCAGAATAAGAGTCTCGTGCACAGTTGGTCTCACACTGAGGGAGTCCCCCACTGTTGTTAACAATCATAAAGCCCCACCACTGATCATTTAGCCAAGGCGATGAAGGAGTTAAGTTACATCACGAAGATCCAAGATTCGCCGTATATGTGTAAAGACACACTTCATAACTCCTCAGAACAATCTTCACTACACCGAGTATATACCTAGTCTTGCTGCAGAATTTCCCTGTGTTTCCCTAGCAGCGTGCAGACTGCTACGAAAATCCATAGCAATCATTCTTCCAAGGAAGCATCTGAGTCGAGAATATAGATGACCCGCAGCTCTCAAGACAGTAACTTGCTAGAGAATAATATAGACCTACCCTGTACGACCAGAACACCACCTTTAATGTTTGAAAAAGTAAGGCAAAACCAATCCATTTGCTTCAACATCACCCGCTGAAAAACGACACCACTCCCCGACTGTACAGCAGCAACAGACATATGTAGCACACAGTAGAGCACCAGCAAGACAGCAATCAACTAAATGCAGCTCGACTCCAATGACACTTAAAAGCATTAAGTTGTTTTCATCAGCGGATCTCCGGTATACGAGTACAAGCACCAAACTGGAGAAAATGAAGACGATGCCATAGTTACCATTGTGTTGAGCGAATTTATACACCTGGTAAAAAAGCTTTAGCTCCATGATTCAAGAGGTAAAGCTCAAGACTCAAACACACTCGCAGGGCAGCGGTCCTTCACACATGCATAGTGTAACAAATGTTGAAGGCTGGAATAAGACGTGTGGGACGGAGGAGGAGGGGATGTCGGTGTGAGAGCCTGGTGATGATGAGGCCAGGCACCACGGATTGCCGCCAGTCGTCCTCGCTTTACACACACAACACTCCCTTCACTTAGCTAGATTACTCACCACTGCTCACTCCGTCACCACTAACAGTTGTGCTGCTCCGAGATGATGTGGCTTCGACCGTCTCTCATCTCACCAATACCTTTCCTTCCCCAAAACTCGCATACTCCCTCCGCCGTCACACCTCACATAGTGCTCCACAGGTTCGCTTTACACCATCAAAATAATTACATATTCTTAATAAGTCTTAATGGGTTATAGTGGTTCATTTTAGTTGTGTTAGCTAGAGTTAGTTTAGGCTGAGTTAGGTAAGGTTACGTTACGTTGGTTTTAGGTACTGCATGGTTAGCTTGTAAATGTCCCTTACTTTAAATGTTTGTCCGAAATAACTTATAATTTTGTGTACGTGACGATCAATAACTAATTCACATAATGCCAAAGAAAATGAAAAGGGCCAACCTACCAAAGGTTTGACTTGAGAAGATTCTAGAGAACACTAGACGATATGAGAAGCAAGACTGACAGGCGATCTTTCTCTCCAAAACTGTAAATAACAGATGCGGGGAAATAATGACCAGTCAATCACAACACGAACTAATGACCTATAAACATCTGATTGGTTAATTGATCTTGTAAACCAACAATATGTATTTATCGGCATTTATTTACCAACATAATTTATTCCATTTCAGTCTTAAAATTCCCTTGTATCTGCCACCCACCCCCCCCCCCCCCTTCCTTGTCTTCCACATGGCGTATTACTCATAAGCCAACAGAGTGTGACCCAATGCTGCCTTCCTCACCCTCACAGCAACACCCTTCTTCACTCGGTCAATTCCACCTCTTGTATGCTCAATATTTCCCCTTTAGGTCCCCCTGACATTCTTGCTTCCTTTTATATTGAAACAACGAGTTATTTTTTATCTCACTCCTCTGTTGTCCCCAGCTCTAGATTCCTCCTCCTATGTTTACGTTATCCTCCCCCCAAATTTTCACAACTTTTTTTAAAACGACCCTCCTGTCACCCCTAACTCACCTCTTCCACATACCATCCCAACCTGGACCGCAGCTGTGAGTGTCCCACGTACCATTACCAACCTGGACCATAACTGAGTGTCCCACATACCATCACCAACTCGGACCATAACTAAGTGTCCCACGTACCATCACCAACTCGGACCGTAGCTGAGTCAGTCCTCCAGTATGTTGACTCACGTGTATAGTATTATGTTGATGATCACCACTCCCCATCTCCATTACCTGTAGTTGTGGCGGCAACATGATTAATTAATTGTGGAAAATGACTGATGAAATTTCCTGTCAGCAGCTAAAAAACATATTATCAGACCCAAATACCATCTGGTACACAGCTTTATGTTAATAATGTTTAAGCCAAGATGGGTAATACACATGTTTCTCTCTTTGATGTGGCAGCTAGACTCTTTTATAAAACGAATGAGTGTTCCAAGAAAATATTTCACAGGTGCTTCACGTGCCAAAAAAAAAATTGAGAGCTTATGTAGAGCTTATATTGAATTTGATATCCTTCATTATGTATTAACTTATCATAATCACGGCTCTAGTTCCATGAATGCGAGTGCTACGATGTTGTTGGTACAGACACGGCTTGATCCTCTAGTTTACATATGGATTCAGTAGAGCTATATGTTATAATGGTCGACTCTGGATTCCTTCTCTTGGTTCCTTCTCTCTCTCCCTCTCTCTTTCTCTCTCTCCTTCTCTCTGTCTCTCCCACACCATCGCCCTTCCCTAACTTTTCTTTCCTCCCTGCTTCTACTCGACATACTCTTTTCTATCCCCTTCCAAATCTCCATTCGTCACAAACTCCCTCTTCTATCAACAAAATTCTCTCTGTGACCTTCTTTCTCTCCCTCTTCTTCTGTCTCCCTTCCTCACACCCTGTTCTTCTGTCTCCCTTCCTCATACATCTCTGTGTTGTCCTTCCATCTCTCTCTTCCTCCTTATGGTCAAAGGATCGTATGAGTGTCCTGTCATTTCCATTCACCAGCAACATTTCTCCCAGTGTGTGAATGTGGATCAGAGGGTCACAGGCAGACGTCAGGAGGGAGGCAGCTGACTGATGGGGTGGAAGAGAGAGGGAAAACCTGCAGGTGACACCAGAAATGGAGAGAGACTGAACTGGGAGGAACAACTCAGAGGTTGAGACTCGCCTACAGCTGGAAGGAACAACTGAGAGGGTGAGACTCGCCTACAGCTGGAAGGAACAACTGAGAGGGTGAGACTCGCCTACAGGTGGGAGGAACAATGGTAATAAGAGTCACCCACAGCTGAAGATGACAGGATGCGGTGATAAATATTTACCTCAAAAATATCTCAAGGATTATTTTATTTTTGGGACCAGAAAACTTTAATGAGTATTGCTCTTTCCACGGCACGAGGAGAGTTCTATAAAGTGTAAGGTAAAGGTAGAGGAAACTTGTCAGAGGAGAGTGAGTGAGTGAGTCCATGCATTATATAAATAGGTTCCTTTGATCTAAATTACACGTCTTTGATTTAAAAGTTATCACGAGATTTTCCATTTCTCAGACTCAGATTCACGGAGGTGGGATATGAGGGAAAGAAGAGGTAAGATTAGATGAGGTATGAGAGGTGAGCTGAGGGAGGAGAGGTGTGAGGGTATGATATGTGAGAAGTGAGGTAAGAGAATATGAGGTGTTGTAGGGAGGAGGTGAGAAGG
The DNA here is from genome assembly GCA_958450375.1 of Homarus gammarus. NCBI lineage: Eukaryota > Metazoa > Arthropoda > Malacostraca > Decapoda > Nephropidae > Homarus > Homarus gammarus. The sequence goes on along the minus strand of CAUDMG010001768.1, from coordinate 693,881 downwards.
TGAGGTAAGTCGGGAAGTGTGTGAGAGGTGAGGGAGGGAGAGGCGAGGAAGGGTGAAGTGTGGGAGAGGTGAGGGAAGGTGAGGTAAGTCGGGAAGTGTGTGAGAGGTGAGGGAGGGAGAGGCGAGGAAGGGTGAAGTGTGGGAGAGGTGAGGGAAGGAGAGGTAAGTCGGGAAGTGTGTGAGAGGTGAGGGAGGGAGAGGCGAGGAAGGGTGAAGTGTGGGAGAGGTGAGGGAAGGTGAGGTAAGTCGGGAAGTGTGTGAGAGGTGAGGGAGGGAGAGGCGAGGAAGGGTGAAGTGTGGGAGAGGTGAGGGAAGGAGAGGTAAGTCGGGAAGTGTGTGAGAGGTGAGGGAGGGAGAGGCGAGGAAGGGTGAGGTGTAGGAACGGAAGGTCTGGAAGGATGAAGAATAGGAATAGGGATAATTACTGATTAGCGATTAGCCGTCCTGTACCGTCCTGTAGTGTACTGTGCCGTCCTGTAACGTCCTGTAGTGTACTGTGCCGTCCTGTACCGTCCTGTAGTGTACTGTACCGTCCTATAGTGTACTGTGTAGTGTACTGTGTAGTGTACTATAGCTAAACACAACTTGCTTTGATCTTTAATTGCTGTTCTTTAATTTAAAAAGTTATCACAAAATATTTGAGTCCTCAAAGCAAGACCTAATTATTCCCCATGTTTATAGTGAACATAAGGGGCAATGAGAGGAAACCAAGGGAGGACAAAGCGAGGGGAAGTGAGGGGATGAGGAGGGGGGGGGTGGCTGGCTAGTTAGTGAAAGGAAAGAAGAGGAGGAGAGGGAGGAAGGATAATAAGGGAGAGAAGGAAGGCTGGGATATAAAGAAACTGGGATGGATAAATGGAGAAGAGAACTTGAATGATGATTGATGTAGTAGAGAGAGAGAGAGAGAGAGAGAGAGAGAGAGAGAGAGAGAGAGAGAGAGAGAGAGAGAGAGATACAAGCGGTGAGGGATTAATAACACCAACGCCCTCTGGGTATTATGACCCCAACACCTGGTACCACCTGATTATTGCCTCACCTCCTTGTGTAATATTACCTCTTGATTATCATAGCGGCACCTGATTGCTTCCCCCACCAACACCAAGATCCTGCCTCACATTTCTTAACACTTCCGGGCTAAAATGGTCTAATATTCCAGCAGACATCGCCCTCACTGGAGAATTCCATTGTCGCTCAGAAAAGTCGGTAACCACAGAGACACAATACCGGACACGAGATAGACCGGTAAAAAAAAAAACATGAATCTTACAGCTGATCAACACATGGGCTGTACCACATACTACATGGGCTGTACCACATACTCCAAAATACACAAGATACAGAACATGACTACACTGTCTCTACTAACACCTTCACTACAGAGACGCTACTTTGAATATTTTATTTGGATAACGCAAGACGGTTTTACTCAGCTCAGAGGTGACCCCGTATACAAAGAGTTAAGCGTGGCATCACATTGAGCCAGAAATAGAGGAAGAGTCAAATCTCCAAACATCCCAATGGTGAAATAAAGCCATGATCAATTTCACATGCCAGGGTTTTTTGGGGTAGTTATTTGGATTGTTATTAGGAATACTCTGATAGGGACGGCCTCTGCCCAGGTCTCTTTTCCTCACCAAACCTGCAGCTATTAATCATTCCTTAGATGCTTCTCTTTCTTCCCTCAGCAGAGTTATGGCTCCACCTTAGACTATAATTACGTTTTCCATCTCCGAACACAGCAAAATTTATGGCTGTTGTCTAGAATAATTACCTGGTTGTAGAAGCTTACCATCCATACTAAATAGAGATCTTGAAATTTTACCTGCCAAAAATCTTTAATTTTTTGTGTACGCCTCGGGGCCCCTCTGTGCTGAATAAAATCATCTATCGTTAAATAAATAAATTATTAACAGTGGCGTCCCCGTAGTGAAGGGGTTAATATGCATTTTTTGTATCAGTTTTATTAGTTTTAATATGTAAAACAAAAATAAATTCGACATTTTATGATTTTGCATCAATTCATATCAATAATGAAACCATATTTAATATTGCTACCTATATATTAGTTCATATTGTGTTTGTTTTAGCACTATTTACCTGTTTTAATGGTATTTGAGTTATTACATGAATATTTAAATCTATAATTGGGTTTGTAAATTATTGGATTGGATGTTTCTGGGTCATGTCAAGTCCAAAGTTTACTCCAGAAATGTACAGGACAAAGAAAGCATCACAGCGGCGTGGCCTCACTAACACCCAAGACGTTAAACAATGTATGGAGGGAAACTGAGTACTGTTGTGACTTAATCCCTGCTACGAGTGGTGCACATGGTGAATATCTACCCTAACGTACCCCAATGATATGTAGCCACGCACCAAATAAAACTCAAACACACTGACTATAGCTGTGTGATTTACTCCTTTGTGTACGTTAGTCAATAGAAATTCATAAGGCTTTAAAGTTGCTATATTTAAACACCAGCTATGATAAACTGTACACCACGCTACTCCCATGCTTATCACGTAAACCTAACACAGAATTGGTTCTAGATGCAAGATAATAATGCACCCTTGTCTTCAGTCAGGTCAAGAATATCAAATGAATATTGATAGCTGTTAAAATATCTCAAAACTTGGATATTCTTTTGCATCTAATTCATATAATAATTTACTACAATACTCTCATGGGTTTTGTCTCGTAGTAGTGAGAAAGGTTGAAGCGAGTGAGAAATATCCTAAATGAAAAAAAAATCTGTCATGGATTCTAATACAAAAAAGTGAAGGAATTTTATATTTGGGATCAACTGGACCCTGTAATAAGACGCTGAGTGTGCCGCCGACGTAGAGGTGAAGACGATAGGAGGGGAATATCTGAGTGTAAGGGAGCCGGGGAGGGAGCAGTGGGAGAGGGGAGAGAGAGGGAAGGGAGGGAGAGGGAGAATAACACAAAAATGAAGAAAGAAACGAAAGGAAAGAAAAATCATCAGAAACTGTAATTATGAAACACAGAGAAAAACTTCGAAAAAAACCCGAATAAAATACAAAATAATAATAATGAATGAAAACTGAACAATAAAAATCCAAGAATTGAGATGAAGGTGATAGGTTAATGAGAGGTCAATGAGTCTCCAAGAATAATTATCCCCAAACTAATCAACGAATCTTAAGACCGAACCCTAAAGAATAACCTTCGCTACTAACTTTAAAAAAAAACACACTAAGACAAGTATATATCATTATGTAGGTGTGGTAAATACAGAGACATTAAAAGTATATATCATTATATACAGTAGAAACAGTGCTAATCCTTCACTTAATTCCTCTCCCCTAACGTAAGCTCGCGAGGGTTACTGTGATAATTATCAGAACCTAAAGACCACAGAGGGAATACACCAACAGTATTAAGACATTATTTACAGCCTTGTGATGTACATTGTTCTTGTGGCATAATAACACATTAGTCATCAGTTTATGTTACCTGTTGTTTGAGACTTGGAAAAAAATTTAAATATTGAGTTTATGTCTCCAAGGTGTTTAATTATGATTTCTAGAGAGGAAGACAGACAAACAAACTCAGAAAAACAGACATATGGACAGAGATAGAGTAAAAACAGACATAATTGATACAACGAACCAAAAACAAACACATTGGGAGAACTAGTCAAGGAACGAACAGATTTAAATGTTTGTTAATTTGTCATGTAAAAAGAAATAACAGTTTGAAACTTCGAGTACTGTTTGCTGAATGATGGTATGAGAACGATGAGGAGTAACAAGCGGTAGAGACTGTCTGGACCATGATGGGTGGATGTGGAGGAATGACGACATGTGGAGGAGAGAATGACAACCTGGGCAGAGTGAACAGGTAAACTGAGGTAGTGGTGAGGTAAACTGAGGTAAACAGTGGTGAGGTAAACAGTGGTGAGGTAAACAGTTGCCTGAAGGTTGTCGCGTGTGTAAGCATCTCTGTGAGAGTGCATGTGCGTGGACATGTCTATTCATAACTTTGTGTGTGTGTGGTTGGACTGATGCCCACACACACACACACACACACACTTATATTAATTAACCTTTGCGCTCTGAATATTAATTAATTGTCTTAAATATTGAAGTTGTTAATTAGAGTGCCTGGTGTTGTCATGATCAGGTCAGTGCTTGATGAACTTTGTCGAGGTAGTGCGAAAGTTTGAAGCAAAAGGTAATGACTGTTAATATAACTATCAGTCATATATAGTGTGGACGTGTGAGCTGCTACCTTGTGTAAACAGAAGCATATTAACAATGGTTCTCTCTCAGGTCATTAAGGGAAACGCTGTTTAAAACTTAATATAATAATCACGAGAAAGTCTACACTTACCGGCAACTCTACTATACTTTATTACTGATGAGTTACACAACCATACCACATGATAAATTAACTGATGGCGTCATGTCTACAGTATTTGATCAACGCTAATGTAATGCACGTTAATCAAAGCGACAAATTCTGCTGGTGGGGAGGTTTAAATATCCGTAGCGGTGTGAAGGGTCGAGCCGTGAGTCAGTGTCTGTTCTTTATACACGGATACAGTTTTGAAGACTCCAACACACAAACACCGTCCGACCTCACCAAATTATTTACAAACACCACCGTAAGTTAAAACATTCTCACTTAACCCAAACATCACAAAAAACTCAATAAATAACCATAAAAACATTGAAAAAAAGGTGAACAAAAACAGCTGGTCCAGACAGGCTGTCATTGGCTGCACCAATTTTGATCAACTTTACTTCGTTCAAAACAAACCTTGGCAACGCCGGGTTCCCCATATATATTCTTCTGGTTACAACACACCTCTGTCAGTCTCCGTCGACTCTCGCGTGTTAATCATTATCATCCAGACAACTCTCCTCCTCACTATTGTAGTCGTCAACTACAGTACTACACTCTCACTGTGCTCAGCCTTCACACACTCTCACTGTGCTCAGCCTTCACACACTCTCACTGTGCTCAGCCTTCACACACTCTTACTGTGCTCAGCCTTCACACACTCTCACTGTGCTCAGCCTTCACACTCTCTCACTGTGCTCAGCCTTCACACACTCTTACTGTGCTCAGCCTTCACACACTCTTACTGTGCTCAGCCTTCACACACTCTTACTGTGCTCAGCCTTCACACACTCTCACTGTGCTCAGCCTTCACACAGTAAACATCAAAGCTCCTTCACCTCACCACTACATAATAATGATTGCTTCATTAAGCTGTTTTTGTCTCTTTTTACAATAGGTCTTTCAACCTTCTTACTGCCCGGCTGATTGATGACTTGAGCTACGCATGTTCTGCTACTCGCTCCTCTCCTACTTGGCTTTTCTTTCTCTCATGCTGCCTTGACAGTGAACGAGAGGAGACAGATACACTCAGAAATATACGTGTTGTCAGCCAACTGCGAATTAATCTGACGCACTACGTTTGGTAAAAGAATAATTGAAGGGATAAAAAGTCGGGAGTCAGACGGGCGCCAGTTTAACAGTGGAGAGTTTTCTTTCATCCTTTTTTCACAGTTTAGCTTCGTACGACCTTCGCGATCCACTTACAGTATATGACTTTCACGTTCCACCTATACGACCTTCACGTTCTACCTATTCCACCTTCACGTTCCACCGATAGGACCTTCACGTCCCACCTTTACGACTTTCACGTTCCACCTATTTCACCTTCACGTTCCACCTATTCCACCTTCACGTTCCACCTACTTCACCTTCACGTTCCACCTATTCCACCTTCACGTTCCACCTATTCCACCTTCACGTTCCACCTATACGACCTTCACGTTCCACCTATTCCACCTTCACGTTCCACCTATTCCACCTTCACGCTCCCTGCACTAGTTGAGAAACACTGAACGAGGCTGTCTGTGTAATGTGTGTATGACGAGTGCGGTTGAGAGGTGAGGTCAAGGACACTGACGGACAGTAAAGCTGTATTGTCGTGCTTGGTATCGTGGGGAGCGAGGTGGTGTGCCAGCCTGGGTTTATCTCTTGGTTTCAGGATATATCTGCTTACTGAGTGTGCCAATTAACTGTTGTAACTGGTTAAGGAAAGGTTAATAAATTTTCTTCTCGCTAAAGTTTATAGTTGACTGTTTCTGTATTATTTTCACGTAAAATATGAAGTAAATATATCATGTAGTACGATTCTTAGTATTATAATATTATCAAAAGAGCTTGGTCGTAACGTTTATCCCTGGTGGGTGAAGATCTGCCAAGGGTTCGGAGACCAGGTGAGTCGCGTCTTAGTTCTTGTGACAGAGACGCAGTGTATTATGATCCTTAGTGACTACTCGGTTTAAAGGGAGTTCCATTGTCTCTCTCTCTGTCGACATTCAGGGTCTTGTGTCCCATCCGTGTAGTGACACAGGGACTGAATAGCCGACACGCTGAGATGACTAGAGTTCTAACATGATTCACTCACTCCTTGGATAGGTAGTAGGCAGCTACCAAACAGGGAGGTACTACCGCCTGGGAAGATATTGGAAGCATAATGTGGGTAGACCCTGCTGCCATATGGCATCACGAAAATTGTGACCAAGTCCCAGGTTGCTGATCTGACTTTCTGCCTCATTTACACACAATTGGAGAGTCTCAATTGTTTCTCTTATTATTATTATTATTATTATTATTATTATTATTATTATATTTGTGCCTCCAGGCCCCGATGTGGGTCAGTGACTTGTGCCTGGGTGGGCTAATGCCCGTAAAAAGTTAGCCCAGGACACACCAACGTCTTGTAGTTAACATCGCTACACTGAGTACGTACGTAGAACATGAACAACGTAATACTTATTTGTAATGCGTAGTATTAATGCATTGATCTTCAGCCACTTTATCGAATAGAAATGTACAAAGTCGACATCAAGGCAGAGATTTTTAAGAGAGAATTGACACCAACAGACTTTTGTCCCGGAAATAAAAACAAAAACACTTGACAACCTTCCCCTCAAGTCACTGATCCTACAGCCTGGCCTTACTGATATGGCTGCAGTTATTTATATGTTTAGGATTCTTAACTCTCAACTATTTACACCAGACAACAACTGTAGGTTCCAGCCGGTAGACTTGTTATGCTCAGTTGAGATTTGTCCAATAGTCACAGTACAGTAATACCTCCCCCCCTCTCTCTCTCTCTCTCTCTCTCTCTCATGTTTACACTGTGCCGTTGAGCAGTTAACACTTCAGAACGCATCATGAAAGAACGTTCCTGTTATGTAAGAGAGTTTTTAATTAGTTCGGTGCTCTATGTGTTCCCAGTAGACGGCCCTTGTGAATAGCTTGTCCTGGATGACAGACACGGTGGGCTGCCTCTTTACCCCTGCCGGAATATATACGTTTCTTTAGTTCTTCTTCCGTTTGTAGTTACATAGAGTGTATTGATGCCTTAATAGTTGCTGTGTGTATGTGACGTAATGTTATATTTTACTCTTGTTAAGGTAGAACAAACTCCTGGGATGAATATAGTGTTAGTCGTGGAAGGAGAGCAATAGTGAACATGTGACGGTCATCATTCTTGTCCTTCAGATCACTATACTGAGTCATTACTAAACAATGATATAAACACATTAGATCTGTCAGACGATTATCCAGACAGTGGTGTGGTTAGAAAAGCAGGAGCAGTAAAGGACTTTTTGTTAGACTCATTTGGAACATTCTGACAAACTTTAATTAGAAACAAAAATGAAAATGGAAAAGTAACAGTAACAGCCATTGGTCAGCAGTGATACAAGCTAATGGTCCATAATAATTACGGTAACTCTACAAATTGGGTTAGCTGTAGAACTGCACCACTTCTTCTTATCAAGATTTTTAATTGCCGCCTATGCCAGGAAGCTCAGACCTACTGTAGTGTACCTGGTTAATGGGGGAGGTCGTCCGTGCGCTCCCTTCACTCGAGAGATCCTAACTGTGCGGTATATACATTTACTCTACATTAAACTTACCATGTTACCAAGCGAAGTGGTTCAATAACATCACAACGATCACATTTGCTCAGCCACTGTGGCAGAAGGTGGTGGCCATTGTGCTGGTCGAACACACACACACACACACACACACCACACACACACACACCACAAGAAACATTGTGTAACTACCAAATAGTGTCTGTTACCTCCAGCTGGTGATCAATAATAATGTGTAAAGTTACAGAAGTGAGAACAATGGAGAACAAAATAACATCCTGGACTAGTGAATATTACAATCGACCATGTTTGATTTTACTCTGTCTGTAAAGATTTATATTGACACATTGATGTATATGATAATTAAACATGAAACAATATATATCACATTATAATTCCTGGACAATGCGGTAGTGACAAACCCAGGGAAGAGACTCAACATTACTGGGTGAGCCATACTTATTCATGCAATCACCACATGCACACATACTGTACTTACACACACAAACACGTATACACACACAAACACACAAACACACATCTTTGACTATTTAAAACCATCAACACAAACTTTAGTCAAAACACCAAATACTAAACATAACCTGATTGAAATGTGGACCAATACTCCCTGATAGCCAGTACGTCACCACAACTCATCATTCTCTACAAGGCAATTAAACACCTGTCAACATAATGCCCCCCTTCTTAACCCAACCACCTCCCCCGCCCCTCCTCACCCAAAAATAACAAATATATTAACACACTATTCATGGCTCCAGCACCAATCTTAACGCTATTTTACTTCTATTTACAATACCCTAAAGGTGATCTACTTCTCCTTACAGAAACTCAAATGGTTCCCTTCCTCCCTTTCATCTCGCTCCAACTTTTCCGGTTACCGAGGCTTTTCAACTCTGAGACGAGGTGGTGGTGTCTGGTATTATGCCAAGTCTGACGTTACTTTCAATTTCCTCCTCTCTTCCTCACTTTAATTTCCTCCACCGAATACTGTTACAATGTTTCTATACTGTATCTATCGCTCTTCTGTGACCTTCATCTAGTGCACAGTCTGGTCCCAAACTCGGATATAGAATATACAATAAGATAGAGTGACAACAGTGCTATAGCAAACCAATGGCCAAATCCCCCCCCCCCCCCCAAGTTTAGTAAAGCTTGGATTAGTAAAGCTTGTAGTGGATTATTAAAGCTTTTAGTGGTTTAGTAAAGTTTGTAGTGGATTAGTAAAGCTTGTAGTGGATTAGTTGTTCGAGAAACTTAGGCTCAGCTTCGGTAAGGACGAATAAACCAAATCACCAACTGGAAGGAAAGTCAACTAAGCTTATTGACTTAGTGACCCTGGATAAGACTCCTCACTGTCTGATAAAGTTATGGCTAGAAATCATCCCTTGATCAAATAAAGATGAGGAAATGTCTGATACTACAATGACTTAAAGAAAACTAAAAGACAAGAAAGACTGCAGCAAAAACTATCTAGAAAAAAATCATATGATCAAAATTTAACATTAAAATCAAATAAAAAAAAATAGACGAAACTGTTACCCAATCGTTGAAGGAAAATATTATTACGGTGGAAGCAAAATGAAATTAAAATAAGATGAAAAATGGAAGTGAAAAACGCGGCTCTGAACCAAATAAGATTATGATTGTAGACGATGGCTGAGACAGAGAACAGGGGACAGGGAACAGGGGACAGAGGACAGGGGACAGAGGATAGGGGACAGAGAACAAGAGACAGAGAACAGTTAAATCAAGATGAAAATAAATATGAAGTTGCAAGAATCGAGGTTGGGAGAATTCATGTGAAAAGCCAAGGATAATTTCTGGAACAAATTGAGTAATAATCTAGACTTGGAATTCAAAGGTGATTAAAAATTTATATATAATTTGATTAAATCACACCGATAAGAGAACAGATCTGGATACGTAAGACTAATGTAAAAAAAATAATAATTCCGCAGGGTTTTAGTAACAAGTTAAAACACCATTACAAATCTTGTAGGTAGAAATAAACTATTTGGGCCTCAGGGAAGAAGGTATAATAAAGAAGCATAACCGCCCGGGAACCTGGCAAATAAAAATAGCTAACTAGATTAAGCTCCAAGGATCATAAATAATGGAAGGAGGAAACAAAATCTCTTCTGAAAATGGATACAAAGGTAGACGAGTTATGTGAGAGAGAGAGAGAGAGAGAGAGAGAGAGAGAGAAACGGAATACAGCAAATATATTCAAGGAAGAATTTGGCTTGATAAACAGTGGCCCAACACTGAGCCACACATAACCAACGTGACTATAAAGATTATTTTGATTTACATTAAAGAATAAAACTATATTATGAATCCTGAATAAATACGTAAACTGTAATATTAAAGTAGTAATCTGTGTTAAATTGATTTGTTTTGTAATCAATGTTCAGAATTAAGTTGTTTTAAAAGACTCTGCTTTATTTCCACTGTTGATGACTACTGTATGTACCTGACACCTAACTGATTATGTAAACTGGAAATTTATATGTTTAACCCATCATCGCTTTTCTCCAGTAACTCTCAACTGTTTCTTTTATCGCGTTAACACTTGTGATAATTCTGAATAATTTATAATTTAGCATTTGAGTGAGAGATCTAATACTGATGAGTTAATTAGTAAGTTTAATGATGGTGATTGATGACGATGATGATGATGACGATGATGATGATGATGACGATGATGATGATAGCAAGACAACGTTACGATATACTGAACCACTTCTATTAAAAGCTGTTATACGACAATGGCACCAGACATACAACAGTACTTTTTTAAGCCTTTGGCAATCATCATCCCTTTGTTCTTATTGAAACCAAATCTTAATACCGTCTCGAGTGTCTTGGCCTTCATAGTGAGTCTCAAACCTCATGTGATCAGTGAAGAAGACTCGCTACATAAAGGCTGATACAAGCTAACTGACTGACTGACCAAGGTAGAGTAGAAATGTTGAAATGATCCTAATGCTTCTATCTCAGCCTCCCAACTTCCTCTCTCTTTTATTAGTCACAGACATCCATGAGTTGGGTACTGTGTAGCTAAGTGCACTCTAAGACAGCATACATACTCTACATCTCTGGTTATATAACATTACGTTTTACTAATGCCTTTACTTTTATTGTAGTGTTCTGCCTCTGTTTTGGTTAATGCTCCCACGAGCTTCCAGTAAAGATAATCTCAAATAAATAAACCATTTTCATTGTTTAATCTCAATAAAAATCATTTTTGTATCGGATGCTAAACCAAAACCAAATAAATATTACCCTTAAAACTAAATAATTACTGAAGGTTAATACTGGTTATATATTATGTAGAGTTTTGAAGGCAACTCCACACAGATCCTTGGATGGGGGGTCAGGAGTGGGTCCTTGTGTGATGCTTCAAGACCTGACACCCGAAGACTACAGCAAAACTCTTGTAGTTAATGGAGACTATAGGTACACAAATAGCTGATACACATACACGCATATATATTTACACACGCACGCACACGCACACACACACACACACGTCGGGGTAAACGTTGAAGCAATATTTCAATATACCGCCACCTATTCTCCCAGATTGAGTCTTGGACACACAGTTCACGTCCTGCATAACTGATGGACAACCTGAGCCAGGGAGGTGAATGGTTGTGCTCCTTCACTATTGATGTTCGGGTTTGATCTGTTAATATAAACCTGGTCAATGGGATTAAGTCTCACGTTTATGTCGCCTATACTTCAGCTTACGACACAGATATAGACGCTGATATTAAGTAACAAGTGAATAGTAAAATGTGTGAGGTTTCCCGTTCGAGTGGCAATAGTGGCGCGGCTCGAGCAAGGTTTATGCAGGTGACTTCATATGATCATTTAATATTAAACTCAATCTGTCTCCTATAATCTCTTCACTAATGGACGCCACTTTACTATTTTATTTGGCTGCCCTCAGACTATTTTATTCAGCACAGAGAGATGCATCGTTCCCAAGAGGTTAAAATAGATTTATTTATATCGATGTTTTTATTGATTATTTATTCATTAACATCAAAAAATATAACAACAAATTATAAGGAGAGAAAATTAAAGTACTAATTCCATCGACGTGGGACTGAGAAGTGACACAGGTAAATGCTTCACAACCAATGATTATGACAAGTTGGCTCAAAATAACACAAATGTCACCTATGTGTGTTTATATATGTGTGTGCATGTCTGTGTGTGTGTGTGTGTGTGCGTGTCTGTCTGTGTGTGTGTGTGTGTGTGTGTGTGTCTGTGTATATATATATATGTGTGTGTGTGTGTCTGTGTGTGTGTGTATAACGATGGAAATAAACTAATTTATTCTATATTCATTATTTAACACTGACCAAAAATTACTATCGTCGGTCTTTCAAAATAAATAACATTAAATAAAACAACGGGGAAAACTTTCATTACTCAAATAAGGACAAACTGTGATCTGGTCCACCACTACAGCATCCCCCTGCAGTACTTCATTGCAGTAAGATTAAATACAACATTCATAAGAAAGTGTACAGCTGTTAGTGGCTCGTGTCAGGCAATGTACTGAACATATTCTGGAATAATATGACTAATTCATATCGCTTCCAAGTGATGAATACAGAGCCGTGTACCACCAGAAATTGCGTTCATATATATACACCACATGACCAGGGAAAATAGATCATACTGTGTAAAGAGAAAACTTGCTATGTTTTAATTAAACTATATTTCTAAGTTACTAATTAATACTGTATCGTCAATAACTGCTTCACAGACACTTGGTGATCTTTATATCATTACACTTGTTCATTAGTCTCAGTTGGAACTACCATTAGTTCTATGTAAACTCACTTCACAGAAACATTCTTTTAAAATACGATTAGTTCTTTGTTTTCCTCTCTTTACGCCAGTTAAAGTGGGAGGTACTGTAGGTTGAGTGTTACCTGAACGACGGGTCGGCTGCCCTGGGGTGACATCACTAGTCGTTCAGAGATGCCGTGAACATAACATGGTATTGCCGGTGTCCTAGTGTGTAAAAGGCACAGAAGAATCCAGGACAACACCCTTGGGGGGGAGGGAAGTTGAAGGTATACTCAAGAAATCTGACTCTTAATTCCTTCCTTCTGATAATCTTTGATAGCGGGTACTGTAAGTGTGTGGGCAATCACTCTGTAAAACTAAGCTTTTCCCGATACTCAGAGAGGCAGTGTGGCCGGCACTGGATTCGATGCATTAATTTCTCCAACTCTAAAGTTAGGTGCTGCATCTCTTAACAGCTAAGCGAACTGGGAATTTGTCAGCACGAACCAGTAACCTCTAGGACAGGAGACGAGCGCTGTATCCACTAGGTCACCACACCCATTGATAACCTATTCATCATTTAATTCTTGTGGATGCCGAAGTTAAGAAAGTTTATGAACTGTTATATTTTTTCAGTTATTCCCATAGTGAGATCTGGCTCACTTGTGTCTGTACTAAACTGACATAAGAGCCACGGTGACATTCAGTAAACTTTACTGAGTTGCTGTGTGTGTGATGTTTTGGGAAGCTTCCATCACTATGAGCAGCTGTCCTCACACGAGGCCAGGCTTGTGTGAACCTCTAAAACAACGTTTCCATCACCGGCTCATTTTTTTTGTAGGTTTGTAGTTTTCTCATACAGTACCTGACGTTCTATTATAATTCTTATGCTCGGTAACTAGTTTAAGTAACTTGAACGACCGGCGCCCTGCAGCCATTCCTCCACGTATGACCTTGACAGGGGGCATTAGAACACTGTTTACTCCTCCTCAGAAGAGCAACAGTTGATGAACGAAAACTAGAATTTACTTAACTGTGTACACTATTGACATTGTTCATCAAAACTGAGCTAGATTTTACCTGTGGGGGAGCTCCTCCCTCACCGAGGCCAGGTCGTGTTGTCTTAACATATTTGTTATCTGTCATGGGTTGAGGAGCCGTGTTTGTTGACGTCTTGTTTCCGGAGAGTTTATTCCTTATTACTTTATTTATTTTTTCATTCGAGATTCTGTTAATCGTTCTTTTGTTTCATGATATACATCATTACTTACTTCTGAACTTACGGTTTATTGGAAATGTCAAGAAACAGTTTACAAACAATACTACCATATCACACCACTTCACATTTACGAGTCTGTTACTGTAATATTTATGTAAATGAGTTACATATGTTTTAATCCTTTTAAAAGTTAAGACACGATAAAGCGATTTTATACACACACAACACTGTAAACAATAGAGAGACAACAAACGGCTCACCAACAGCGGGTCTTAGACGAGAGCTTGAACAAAAATGTATCAATACTCGCACAAGTGTTTACCCTGGCCACACTACAGAGTACACCGTGTGAGTAGGATTAACGCGTCCTATCTCTTTACACGCGCGCACACACGCGAACACACACAAACACACACACACACACACACATAAACACAAACACATCTCCCGAAAGCATCTCTGTCCTAGCCTGGTGATATATTGTGTTTGAAATGGCCCTAAAAAAAAATGACAAATACTGCACATAACTTTCTACAGCCGAGATAAGAACATTTTACTGGTGTAAGATAATATAATGTTATCACTCATATAATTATACAGTAGTAATAGGTATTTCCTTATATTCACTTCAACACAACTATCTACCAACATAAAATATTTACTACGTCAGTTTTCATTTTCTGGAGGTCGTATTTCTCAGCTTGTGTGTATCCAGACGTGTCCCGCTGGTTCAACATGGTAGTGGCGGCAGCCTCACTGACAAATGATCTTCATTTCGCTCCACACACTGGCCTTTTTATCTAACATTATGTAAATGTTCCCTTTTTTCCTTTTAACAACGATGGATAATAAATTTTAGAGGCCAACATCAAAGGTCACACGTAACTCTTGGTTGGTTCTTATCCAGGTCAAAGCAGAACGTCTCAGAAACCAATGTTGAATAGGAAACACGTAGTTATAGAATATTGGATTTGTACCACACACAACGCTATGGAAGACCGACTCAACCTCAAGGGATAGAATATTAGTAAAAGCACTTGAAGGACTGCATGGAAAGGGACTTAAATTGTTGATGAAAAAATTACAAACAGGGATTACCAAAAGTAGATATATATATATATACTCGAGCCTTTAATACTGAAGCGGGGATTAAGAGACAGGGAGTGAGTGAAGGCTGATGACTAATGCCTCAAACTGAAGGAATTGGCAAAGTGTTGAATGAAGGAAGAAAGATGAAGACTGAAAAAAGTAACTTATGAGTGAAAGATAAATATGATCTAATGAACATGAATGAAAATTTTTAATTTTATTTAAGGTCACATGGTCACTTCAAGGTGAACTCACAAGTTAACCAATAGCTGAAAGGAGTAATTATTGATCCACGCATTATACATGACCAATAACATGCTATATTTATGGTCTGGTTCAATGCTCTCTTATACTACTAAAGTTCAAAGGTAAAATTCACTCGCAATAGATAAATCAGAGACAAGAACTAAGAATAGACATAAAATTCTTAACCCTTGACTTTATAACTAGTCAAGGTGAAACTCAATAATCCTTGGGTTAGTTATAGGATAAATTGGATTACAAGTTTCCCTACTCGCCAGGCTATAAATTGTGTATAAATTGTTTGATAAATTACAACGGTGTATAAATGTTAATGGTGAATAGAGTCAGCATTTAATGTATCTGTAATGTTTATAATGTTGAAAAAAAACTTATGAGATTATGCCAATGTCCAGTTCAGTTGATCCTACAAGTTCTGCTTAAATCAACAGCATAGGGTTTGTACAATGGCCGGTTATTTAGGGTGTAGTATCAGAGAGCCACTGAATTGATTTGGTTTCAATAGGTGTATCTACCCTGTTTGTGTAGAGCTTATCCTTCAGGCCAGCACAACAACAACTTAGTGTGTACACGAGGACAGTCTTGTGGGATGAGGTGTGGGCAGTGATCAATAACCAGTGAATACCAACGTACGTAAACAAACACACACACACACACACACACACATATCTATGTCTCTCAGTTATGGAGTGAGCGTGAGTAGTTAATTCGATGTGCTGGTGATTGGTGACTTTATTTCCTAAACTAACCTTGAATCTCTTTGTATAGCCAAAAATATAATGGGAATCTTTATTTAATTGAGAACATTCTAAAACTTCATAGAAAATTGGTGAATAAATTATCTAAAAACAAATTGGTTCGTGTAAATAATTAATATTTTTGTGGTGATAAAGCTCTCAAGAGGACCTGTTGCCTTAAGACTTCTGATTATAAGATCTGACCGGGTCCACCTCTGAATGAACTGGTATCATGTGACGGCTGGTAAATCTCTACAAGAATGTCCAATATGACGTTCGTGAGGAGAAAGCCCGAGTAATTATAGAAGACAGCAAAAATTACGTTAAAAAGAAAACATTGTTTCTCTGAGCAGTGAAACGGTGATAATTTATCCAAATTCATAAGACGGGGAGGGACTGGCCTTCACCCCCTACAGCACCTCCCCGCCGTCCCAGGGTAAATATTAATATCCTTCAAGTTTCTACATAGAGAAGATGTGACGCGACGTAACCCGATCTCTGGCAGGCACCGTCATTTTTCCGTGTGTAATTTTAATTTGCCTACAGAGTTGGCTCTCGTGTACAGTGTGATAAGAAAATGAGATATATTACGAGGAGCCGAAGTGTTATGTTCATCCTCTACAGGCGACAACTTACAGTGTTGCAGATCTCTTTAAGTCACGAGGTTAATGACAGAGAAGGTGGGTGCGTGTAAACGTTTAACAAGACAGTTGGTGTTTGTTTGGGAGATATTCTACTCACCCTTGTGTACGGGGTCCCCTCCCTACTGAATAAAATCTTCCAGCATTAGTCTAAAATATTAAAGTATTGTCCCTGTAGTGAAGGAGTTAATTTATCAGCAGAAGTTCCAATGTTTTTTTGTTTTTTTTAGCTTTTCCTCAGGACACAAGACTGTCAGCGGCGACAGTGTGTCAGGTTACTATATTCTCTCTACTTTCTCCCCAGCGACGAAATTCTGCAGCTTTGTATATTTTCAGCTCATTATTTTAATTCATGTTTTTGAATGATTACGAGTCGCAGGCTTTCAGTAGCTAACGAAAATGTTTCACACGATAACAACCTGAATATACAGGTTTATGTACAGTTTAATTTGTCCTAAGTACCTGATTATAACCAGGTAATGTCAACAAGAACAGCTCCCTCCCTTCACGAGCGGTGGCCATTGCAGTAAGCAGTTTGTTGTATTGCAAACATCATGAATCAGACAAAACCTCAAATATGATTTAACATAACTTACTATGTCTTACTTGGGTGTTAAGAACAAGCCTGAGATGTTAGGTATAAATACTCTTGAAAACTAATGACCTGGGCTAACTCGTAGTGACTTTATTGTTAAAATTTACAGAAACTTGTAATTGAACAAACAGAACAAAATAAAAAAAACTCGAAATGGAAGGAAATAAACCGAGGTAAAGTCTTCTCTAAAACAAAACTTTTACGGAACAATAAGTTTTCAAGTCACACAATGAGAGTGAAATAAGATTTAATATTTACGGCACCAATCACCTTCGTCTTGTTGATTACATTATAATATTTCCGCCAATCTTCTCTGAATACCAAACCGAACACAAGAGATGAACGAAGCAACCACAAGATTTCGACTGAACATGAACAGAATCGTAACTCAAGTAAGCCTTTGTGGGTTTAATAATCTTCAACATATATGAGCCAAGAGGAGGTCAGGGAATTTATGTATCTAGATTCTAGAATAACTTGTATTACTTAGAAAATAAGTAAAAATGATTGATAATAGAGTGTACATTACCGAGCATTATGCCACTCTGCCACAATGTTGACTGGGCGATAGAGGATAAAGCGATTATATACGAAAATGTTACAGAAATTACCAAGTGAACAAAGATATGTGTAGATGTTTGTGTTAAGTATATACCACAAAGAAAGACTTGGGCGAGATGTTACACTAACTAATGAGATATTAACACAAGGGTTGGGACCTAAAAGGACATTGAGGAACAAGTGGAACACATATTGTAAGGAAAGTAATCAATATAGATTCAGGGAGATTTCCGACTCAACCGCAAAGACATAAGTGTGTGTGTATACGTGTGAAACTCTCATTCCTTATCCACCCGTATCAGATGTCTGTTCAGTGTGAAGTTTTCATTTTATTGCTGTTCTCCGCTGAATAACCTAACCTAACCTGGGAAACAGAATTTTGATTTAGTGAAGACTTTGGGGACCTTCACCACCACAAGACATATACGGTCAACGTATTCTTCACCATGGCTATGAAAACAAGACGATGTTCCTCTCATGTGCTGTAACCTGATGATAAATGGTCATACCTTTAAGTATAATGTTTCAGCTCTATACCCACCACTTAGATGTCTCTGGTTCCCTTGATGATGGTAAGGCAGTAGATGATGACATGAAAGTAAATGGTGTAATAATCTAGCCACGACCTCTACCACAGCACATCAGGACGACAGATCACGAAACACATTGTTATTCTTTTCAGCTTCCTCCATCATGATTGGATCTTTCCTTGTACTAATGAACAGTACTGGAGAAAGATTGTCAAAAATATACCATTATGACTGATTATCCGCTCCCACAGTATTTCCTTAAACAAAACTAAAGGTTCAAAGACAAGGAAGCATGATGTACCATAAATATTCACCTGATGCTCGACTTATTCCTTAATATTTCACCAATAAACAAGACCCGGTAAACTAGTGTCAAAGAGAAAAGGAATGGAATTGATCGAGGAGAGAAGAGCAGTGTAGTCAAAGTAATGAATTCTGTCTATTATATTACGTACGTCAATACAAGAACAGGTAAGCCACAGGTATAATTAGGAAAACTTTTATTTATATTTACAAAAAATTCTCAGTTTGAGAATCTTTCAAGTCAACGAGTTGTTTTCGATTCCCAGCTCTTCAAGGCCACCCAGCTCTTCAAGGCCGCCCAGCTCGTCAAGGCCGCCCAGCTCGTCAAGGCCGCTCAGCTCGTCAAGGCCACATAACTTGAAGATCACCAACCAATTGAAACTTTAGGGTATAATCATGACACAGCTTAATCGTCATTCACGTTTTCCCAACTGTTCATGTTACACAATACTTTGTGTTAGGCAGCTTTCTACAGGACACTTCTCGTCACTTCAGGTCAAGAAACAGTTTGAGCTATGGAAAGAACTCACAGCTATAATACAGTTCAAAGGTCACCAAATTGTCCAGACGTCACTTTAAACACCCGACTGTCCAAAAGGTCAACAAGTTCACTAAAGGTCACGTACCGACCTACGTGATACGAATTACTAGGACACAGACGCAGTTCTTCAGGCCACGTATAAGTTAGAACGGAGGGATAAACCTCACAGCTACCACACAGGTCATAGCTCCCTCACATTCCTCAGGTGTGAGTGACGTAAGCAAGGGTTCTAGGGCGTTCAGGAAAAACGCAGTGATGTTTCCTGAGTTGCTTTCACCCACCTCGCTCGCGTTGACCACAGGTAGGATGGAAAACGGGGCTCGTTGATCTCCCTGCCGATTGCGAGGTAGAGGAGAGGAGGAGATGCCGAGGACCAACCCGACGGAGACTATGACGGTGATGTAAAGGAAGGAGGTCCTGGTGGTGGTGGTGGTGGTGTGCTTCATGGTGAATCTATTAGAGGAGGGAGAGGAGGCTGGTGTTAGTGGTGCATTATGTTTTGTCCTTTTTTAGACAAATGTCTTTCTCTTTATCCATCTGGAGATGTGGGTGGGTGGGTGGGTGGGTGTTGGTGGGTGGGGGTATGTGTGGGTATGTGTGTGGGCGGGCGGGCGGGTGAGTGTGTGGGTGACGGCGTGTGTGGGTGACGGCGTGTGTGGGGGGCGTGTGTGGGGGGGTGGGGGCGTGTGTTGGGGGGTGGGGGCGTGTGTTGGGGGGTGGGGGCGTGTGTTGGGGGGTGGGGGCGTGTGTTGGGGGTGGGGGCGTGTGTTGGGGGTGGGGGCGTGTGTTGGGGTGGGGGCGTGTGTGGGGGGGTGGGGTTGCTTATGTTGGGGGGTGTGTATGTGGGGGTGGGGGCGTGTGTATGTGGGGGTGGGGGCGTGTGTATGTGGGGGTGTGTGTGTGTGGGGGTGGGGGCGTGTGTATGTGGGGGTGTGTGTGTGTGGGGGTGGGGGCGTGTGTGTGTGTGGGGGGGGCGTGTGTGTGTGTGGGGGTGGGGGCGTGTGTGTGGGGGTGGGGGCGTGTGTGTGTGTGGGGGTGGGGGCGTGTGTGTGTGGGGGTGGGGGCGTGTGTGTGTGTGGGGGGGTGGGGGCGTTTGTGTGTGGGGGTGGTGGCGTGTGTGTGTGGGGGTGGGGGCTTGTGTGTGGGGTGGGGGGTGTGTGGGGGTGGGGGCGTGTGTGTGTGTGTGGGGGGGCGCGCGTGTGTGTGTGTGTGGGGGTGGGGGCGTGTGTGTGTGTGGGGGTGGGGGCGTGTGTGTGTGTGTGGGGGTGGGGGCGTGTGTGTGTGTGGGGGTGGGGGCGTGTGTGTGTGTGGGGGTGGGGGCGTGTGTGTGTGTGTGGGGGTGGGGGCGTGTGTGTGTGTGGGGGGGTGGGGGCGTGTGTGTGTGTGGGGGGGTGGGGGCGTGTGTGTGTGTGGGGGGGTGGGGGCGTGTGTGTGTGTGGGGGGGTGGGGGCGTGTGTGTGTGTGGGGGGGTGGGGGCGTGTGTGTGTGTGGGGGGGTGGGGGCGTGTGTGTGTGTGGGGGGGTGGGGGAGTGTGTGTGTGGGGGGGTGGGGGCGTGTGTGTGTGGGGGGGTGGGGGCGTGTGTGTGTGGGGGGGTGGGGGCGTGTGTGTGGGGGGGGTGGGGGCGTGTGTGTGGGGGGGGAT
Organism: Homarus gammarus; assembly: GCA_958450375.1. Classification (NCBI taxonomy): domain Eukaryota; kingdom Metazoa; phylum Arthropoda; class Malacostraca; order Decapoda; family Nephropidae; genus Homarus; species Homarus gammarus. The sequence goes on along the minus strand of CAUDMG010001768.1, from coordinate 672,997 downwards.
GGGGGCGTGTGTGTGGTGGGGGATGGGGGCGTGTGTGTGTGGGGGATGGGGGCGTGTGTGTGTGGGGGATGGGGGCGTGTGTGTGGGGGGGATGGGGGCGTGTGTGTGGGGGGGATGGGGGCGTGTGTGTGGGGATGGGGGCGTGTGTGTGGGGGGGATGGGGGCGTGTGTGTGGGGATGGGGGCGTGTGTGTGGCGGTGGGGGCGGGATTGTGTATGTGGGGATGTGTGGGTGGGTGGGTGGTGTGGGTGGGTGTGGGGGGGTGTGGGTGGGGGGGTGTGGGTGGGTGGGTGGGGTGTGGGTGGGTGGGTGGGTGGGGTGTGGGTGGGTGGGTGTGGGGGGTGTGGGTGGGTGTGGTGACGGCTGTGTGGGTGCGTATGTGGTGTGGGAGTGTGTATGATAGACTAAATACGATTACAGAATCAGCTATAACAGAACTGTAACTCTAATAAGAACAGTTTTAAAAGACTCGGCTGTACAGTAAGGGTGTAACAACTGGTGAGTGAGGGGCAGGGACAAACTCACCTCTGAGGGAGTCGCTGGTGTACTGTTGACAAGGAAGATCCCCATCCTGTTTTATACCTGCCGTTGTTATTGACATGAAGCTCTTACTTACCTGCTAACCAGATAACCAAGCGTCCGAACCATTGCCTTCCACTCACTCCTCCCAACACCCCTCATATTGTGAAGAAAAACGAGGGTAAATTAATTTTAACTATGCGCCAATAAATTTCTTTAATAAAACCGTACTATTTAATATAAGGAATGGGATATATTGAATTTTGATGTCTGTGTTATAGACAAAATAGAAGCCGTGGATGAGAATCAAAACACACAAAACGTGGTGGTGTTATCCCAGCACAGTGTTGAGAGTGTTGTTCTTGACGCAGTTGTTGACCTCCCGCTAACCAGGTTTCTCTCACAGACAATTACCAATGTTTGTAGTAAAAGTTATAAGGTAAACACTGTGAAAGCAACTGATAATAAGATTTACCTTATTTGTATTCTAATCGCAGGACTGAGTAAGTTTCATTCTTTTTTTTTCCAGCTGCTGTGACCTTCTTTCTTGGCTGTCTTAGTGTGTTTTCACCCCATGACCTAGAGCGATCCTCCAGCACCATATGCCTCACTGATCATATCTCCCAACACGCTAGCTGGAGAATCTCGAATCAAGCGTCACTTCGTCTGCATCTCTGAGCTCTACTTTGTTAATCGAGGTGACTAATGCCCCCCCCCCCCCCAAGGTTGAAATAAGTTCGATAATACAGTGAAACTTCCATATAACGAACTTTTATCTATATATAGTCCGTTATATGGAGGTTTCACATCAAACAAACCCTCGATATAACGGACTCTACTCTCCATATAGTTCACTATAAGTATAACCCAAAGAAAATTGGCGATTTAAAAGCCATTCTCAGTTTATAAGATCACCATAAACAATGTTATTACTTAATGGGGGACTATACTGAAGTGTTGATGGCGCTCGGGGCTATATCGTGTACTCGCCTTAATGAATCTACTGACGTGGATAAGTTTAGTTTGGGGTTCAGATTTAATTGGCAGTTGGTTATTAGAGGTCAAACAAGTAAAGGTCCAGGAGAATATGAGTCGGCATTAGGTCATTCTGGGTCAGGTATATGCTGTTGTCGTTGTCGTTAATAGGAGGAGGAAGTGGAGGAAGGAGAGGAGGAGGAGGAAGAAGAAAAGGAGGAGGAGGAGGAGTAATATTTAGTGTTCTCACAAGACCCATATATAGAAAGTCAACACAATAATAAGCGGTAATAAAAGATAACTCTACCTTCCCAGTCTACAAAAACGTATCAAAGAGTCAGACGAAGAAGAGTGTATAGAGAAGAAGATGAAAGAGCAATATGAAGATAAAACACCCCACTAAAGGAACACAAGAGGCGTTTATTGCGGGACATCAAAAGCCTCAGCCGTGACCACGATGCTTGTGAGAATGAGAGGGGTAGGAGGGACACATGGAGGGGGGAGTGAGAGATACAAGGGGGGGGGGGAGAGATGCAAGGGGGGAGGAGAGATACAAGGGGGGGAGAGATACAAGGGGGGAAGGGAGAGATACAAGGGGGGAAGGGAGAGATACAAGGGGGGAAGGGAGAGATACAAGGGGGGAGAGATACAAGGGGGAAGGGAGAGATACAAGGGGGGGGGGGGGAGATACAAAAATGAAGGAGAAAGAATGAATCAATTTTGGAGTCGAAGTCATTCCAGTAACAATGTCCTACAGGATATAATGTTGCTGAAGGTACGACAGGATATATTTGGTACTGAAGCCATTGGCATAAAGTCAGGACCAAATGATATATGTACGTAATGTTTCCTCACTCTCGTCCAATTCCCTGAAATGAACACAAAATTATATACAGCTATTAAGACCAATTACAACACGGATGATATTATCGCAATATTTGACATACGATAATTAGGTAGAATAACCCAATTAAGCCTTAGAGCACTACTGACATTTTGACCAAATACTGTTATTTTGTTTTTATTGCTGTAACATTATGGAAATTAGTTGGAATACTTTTAAATCATCCTATTTCATTTAAAGCTATGATGTCGACAGGTACGATAAGGTTAGGTTAGGTTAGTAATGATACAAATCACTTAGCAGTCTATATTATGATTACTTTAATGGTCGTCCCTCTATACCGTACAGCGGAGTTGGAATTTTTGCAAAATGCAGATTTTTTTAATTTGAAATTATGCTTATTATATCTATAATCAAATACACAGCACAAAAAGATTGGATTTGCTAGGTTAGGATTTGTTCCAATCCCTAATCCGTAACCACACACAACATTGATGGTGGACACGGTTGGTGGCCAGGGAGGAGCCCCGTAGTGACAGTGGATCACAACAGTGGTAGGTGGACAAGTTGTTCCTGTGGGGTGAGAGTGAGAGCACCAGACCCCAGGACTGGTCTCAGGAGTCCGGGGTCACGTATTACTGGTCCCGTTAAGTTAATCGAGTATCGCCAATTCTTACATCAAAACATTTGAATGACAGGTGTACACTGTCTAAACCTAACAACAACTTGCATCTCATGAGAATAACAGTAAAAAATTTCGAGTAAAAATCTTCTTGCAATTTCACGCTGGGTGAGCAAGGTGTCATGATGTTTGTTTATGATTCAGAGACAAGTAATCAGCTGAGTATCAACGGTGGGAACAGAGAGAGTCAGTAGAAAGCTGTAATAGGATTTACGACAAAACTTATCACGAGAGAGAGAGAGAGAGAGAGAGAGAGAGAGAGATCCAGAAGTCGCTGATCAACCTAATCGTCTCAGATGACGTGAGATAACATAAAAAGAGGCCGGAACGTCTTCACATTAATGAACTTGTTGAATTTGACACGAAATTTTACGAGAATTTTTTTTGGGTGGACTGAAATTGTGCAAACAGTTTACGAAATAAAAGGAAATACATTCTGAATTCATCCCAGAGGAGAAAAAATTGACAAGATGAAATTTAAATATAAAATGATGCTCCTCCTCAAAACTTTCAAGATGGATGACAATTTTATCTTCTGAAAGTCTCTTAGTTAGTCCTCGTATCACATATTGGCTTCATGGTTGTGATGAATTTGACATACAGTATATCAAGAACTGCACTGTGGAAGGATTACACTCAGAGTTGATTAAAAGAGAAACCAGTTAGTAGTCCACGCAAGGAACGTTATGGGACAAATTGTTACTATTGCATCTCAAGCATTAACTATCACAGCCCTAGAAGATTTCCTCCAACACGACCACCACCATTATCTCCCTCAACCTCCAGCACGACCACCACCATCATCTCCCTCAACCTCCAACACGACCACCACCATTATCTCCCTCAACCTCCAACACGACCACCACCATTATCTCCCTCAACCTCCAACACAACCACCACCATTATCTCCCTCAACCTCCAACACGGCCACCAGCATCACCTTACCTTCACCTCAGTGGCCGCGGGTTAAACAACGGCCACGCTCAGTATCCATGAATATTTCCGGGTCACATCAGCTCGCTTTTTTACTATTATTTTTTTTTTAGCCTTTCCTCACTCCTCATCTTTCTAGCTGTTAAGGCGATTGGTTTATCCATTGTTTCTTTATAACCGGGAAAAGAACCCTGCCATGTTTGGTAGTCACACTGGATAACACCTCTCTCACATCTGTCCTGGACCAGGTATTGAACCCAGGACACAATAGTGAGAAATAACACCATCTGACCCCTCACTCTCCCTTCCAGTTGACCCCTGACTCCTCAACCCCCTCCAGTTGACCTCTTGACTCCTCACCCCCTGCAGTCAACCTCAGACCTCCTCACCCTCCTCCAGTTGACCTCTGACCCCTCGTCTCTTGATAATATTCAAGTAAAACTAAAACAGAAATCTTCTATATGCAACTTTACGCCATATGAAGCCATTATGCAGATGAGTACAATGGTAGGTGCAGTACTTCACCCAGAACCTGCCCACGGAATGGTTCTATGAGGGTGGCACGAGGATTGGTCCATAAGGGCGACACTGTGATTAGTCCTTACGAATCAATCTAGTGCCACCTTTATGGACCAATCTTAGTGCCACCTTTATGGACCAATCTTAGTGCCACCCTTAGGTCACCCTTTACAACATTCAAACTTTACTTCAATATATTTCTCTTGCAAGACTTCAGGAACATCCTTGACTGTAATGGAAAAGGGATTCCTGGCGAGAGTGAAGTCGAAACATTAGTGTTTGAGGTCAGAAAAACATTGATGGAACTCGTCCTCCAAAGCTTCAAGGTGACTCTCAATGTTCCTGTGTTTGGTGTCTGAACTGAGTGTAACATTGACATGAGTGTGACATGGTCTCTCTTTCATCACAGTTTAATATTGCACAAAACTTCCGTAATAAATCTTGTAAGTTTCTACCTTTTATTTTGCTTTGCCAAAATTACATCGTCCGGTCAATTAGTTTAAATAGATCGAGGGATAGGGTTAAATGGCTGGTCATGCTGAGGCTAGGAGATAAACGGCACAAAAAAAAAGTTCAGAATCCTTGCTCTTGCCTCTCTGAAAGTGTTCCCACAGGCATGTCCCCCTTAGGGACGGTGTGGATACAACACACTGTTTACTAATCTTTAGGTACACAAGGAGGCAAAGTGTCCTGCACAGCACGCAACCGCCTTTACTTCCCCCAACTTGTAAAATTAGGTACCCAATTACAGCAGGGTGGACTGCGAGTGCCCAATGATTGAACCACCAACACTGAGAACAGGAGGCGGGCGTTGTATCCACTGAGCCACCATACTCCTAGAAATCATTTTAATGAGTGACATTAATTGCCAGTAGACTGAGTAAAACAGTGGCGTAAACTGTGAGGTACAGAATGCATAAAAGAAGAGGCATAATCGATAGATCTTCGTACAAACATTCGTCCTAGGCGTCTCGTGGAGCCCGTCCCAACACCCAAGAATATAATCACAACATTAAACGGAGTCATTGATGAGCTCAGAGGATTTATGTCTCAGGGAATCCAACAAATAGTAAGTTGGGGAAGACGTTATACAGGATGCTAGAAAACAAATATTTCCCAATGAATTATATCTCAGTGTTTACTCTCTTATGTCAGGTAATGGTGGCTGAGGTCTTGTAGAACAAAATATTAAATGATGCACTAAGAGTCACAGTATTACGATCTTTACTTTCAAGCCAGAAGGATCAATAGGGCCATGTTTGCTCCGTACACACCAAGCTGTGCACTTGGCCAGTATACAATGTCTCCTGAGTTTACTTGGCCATTGAGTCGAGTTTCTTCTATGAATCATTTTATTATTGAGAAAATCATAATTCTCTCTATTTTCGCCACAAACCACAGAGCCATTTACAAGATGTTTTTTTTATCCGGGTCAGTGAGCTTGTGAGTGATCTGTATTGTATATGGTAAAGTTTCATGTCATGATGGTGAATCCTTTAGAGACTAGACGCTGTCAGTTCAAGTTCCTGACAGCGGCGACGAAGCGACTTTTTTTTTTAAATGTTTCCGACCGACTGTCTGTCCGTCTCAACGCGTTCAGGAATTCTCAGCCACGGTCGTCCAGAATGAGTTGGTTTGTCCATTGGTTTTACGTTGAAGTTTAACACTACATCTTGGTCTCTAAGCTTATTCGTCCATTTGAATAATCTCTTTGCATGTAGCGTCTTGATTGAAAACCTGTGAAACCCGTAAGAGGATTTAAAATATTTGATATGAACAAATACGTTACTTTGTATATACAGACTGACAGATGAGAGTCAGCACCTGTCTCGCTCGGGAAGTTGATTGTTAAAGCCCCAGGTGATGAAAGCTCTTACAGGGTGTCCAAATGTATAATATTTAGTAAACACTTTATAATGTAAACGACATACCTACTGTACATAATAATACGATTTTTATGAAACCTTACAACTATTACGCGTAAATAAAATCTAAAAGTGATTTCTATTTGCATTTATGAACTGGTGTACTCCGCCAGGCATATTGTAAGTAACCTGTTGTAGCTCGGCGGGTGTAAGTGAAGGTAAACAATGGCTTAATATTCCTCGAGTTTCTGATCTTCACTTTATGTTTTAAGTTTATACAGAAAAAAGTCTCGGGTCCGTAAATCATGAGATTATCTGGGGAATAAACGTCTTTTTACTGTTCTTTCTTCTCCACAAACTTTATACACCTTACTATGAAGAATTGGCTCATCTTGTTCAGTATTTATATTTTCTTATGTTGAGACAATTGTTCAACAAAAGTATCCATCATTATCACACTATATCGTAGGAAATTAACTGAATTAGTGAACAATATGGGTGTTATGTTGCGAGGGCTTAACACAACACACCAGACGATATTGATTTGATCACAAAGTTAAATATTTGTTGTGGATTACCAGCATAATGATCGGGACTAGTGACACCACACCTCATCCTTTATGCAGTAAAGATGAATGTCTATATTACCATAGTTAACCTAATGGACCAACTAGTTACAATAGTTCCTCGTCACATGTCAGCTGTTAACTTGTGATCTTGTTTGCCCCAAGTCTTAGCGCAGGTAAACTTCTTTAACATAGCTACGGGAGTCTCCACACTCCCGGGAGACACTGGTTCCTTGTCATTGTTTGAACGGTATTATGTGTGTTCTTGTAACGTGTTCTGCCACGATGATTATGTCGTCTTTAAAACTGGACCAGACTCTGACCTCCTGTATTAACTTCTGAATAAAATTCGTCGATGAAACATTGACACAAGACTTGTTTCCATGAAACCTTTCTTGAACTCTATTTCATAAAGTTGTTGTTTTAAAAGTATCCTAATGAGGAAGGTTTTTTTTATAATTTGTCAGCTGCATAATATAAGTCAACACAACAGTATGGGTAAGTAAATTAATACATCAGTGAATCCTCATAAGTATTTAGTAATGTAGGCGTCACTAATAATAATCCCTTAACATTATGGTTGCACCTCGTGTAGGAGGATGGCCGGCCCTAGGGCCACCTAGGCGTGAATGTGTCTAACGAGTTACATGGCCCAGTGTAGAGGAATAGTCCAAGAAGACAGGACAAATGGCCAACTATATTGGCTAACCATTACCCCGGAACATGAACCGCAAATCGATTAACATCCAGGTTGTTTCTTTACATAATAAGAGAAGTAAGTAATGACACCTGGATCAGGAGCTGTGGTGGGATGTGGTTGTCACAGTGTTGATCAAATATTGTACAACGATGGACCATAAGTCTGTGAGGAGCAGTACAGGTGCAGCACACTGAATACTAAGCCTTCAGGAAACAAGGAGGCAGCGAGGCCTATACTGGACTCAACCTTCTTCAGTCCCCTAATGGTAAAGTTAGGTACCTATTCACAGTTAGGTCGACTGAGGGTCCCCAAGGTGTGAAGAATGATAATTGGGAAATGATAAACAACAGTCCTGCTTCCACCCTGTCGCTGCATCCCTCACATAGAAGACAAAAATATCCATAATCTCCCAATATACACAATGTCATACTGAATACAACCTATATGTACAGGGAGAGAGTTTGTGGTGTTAGTTACAGTCTACGGCTCTACGCTAAGTGAAAACGTTGTCCTTGGGTCAATGGTGAGTCTCTCCACATAACCCGGAGCTCTCCAGTACGACCGCTATATAAGCTCGACAGGATATGAACATTGCCGGCGGGGGTCCTTCCATGCGGCATTTGAGGGATTAAGGAGATGGCTTTCCTCTACTTTAGGACCCCTCGTTATGTAACTCCCCCGTATATACACACGCTTCATACGCCCCCAACACAGACTAACGTTGATGATACAATGGTACGTTGCGGAAAAGTTTTAACAGTCTGGGTCGGTTACTTTTATTCAGAAGGAAAAATACCAAAAAATATTCTCAATTTTAAGATTATTTTAGCATGTAAATATTAGAGCAGATAGGTGTGTCTTTCGTAATGTCGTGGTGATAGTGAAATATTAAACAGGACATATCCATAACACATACACAGGCCATTGAAACACACGGACACATAAACCGCTACAACCTTCCCCCATCTCCTTCCCCACCTCACTATACCTGGATTTATCAACAAAACATTGAAGTGATCAGTGCAAAGATTGGTTATCAAACAGTGATCCAATAGTTTATCACAAGGAGAAAACAAGTGTGATTCATAATAACAATCACCAGTAAACAGAGTAGTACTAACCCGTGGGCACTTTGTCGGTGACCCTCAAAGTGCCAGAGACAAAGACTGCCTAGGTCTCCCTCGGTGTTTACGATCAGATATTGAGCTCAAGGCCACCGTGGACAAAACTTCCGTACGTCCACAACAACAGATATTAAGAGTGCAGTCCTCCAGGCGCACCCTCTACAGTTTAAAGCGAGGGAACGGATATCCTGATGGCAGTGTTATTGTGCTTCTAAAATCACTGAACATATTCCACGCTCGTAGCCAGACAAGACTGTCATTTACAGTAGCCCTTCAAGAAACCAAAGAGACCTACAGTACACCTGACGAGCTCACCACCAGTCAGGTCAGTTGCTGCCAACGTCGTTGCCATCTGTGAGTCGTGGCAAAATTGTTCCTAAAACTTGCCACATTGAGGGATATCAACTCTTCCATCACCTTCGTTCACCTGGACGTGGAGGGGGCGTTACCCTCATCTGAAAAGATGAACTACGCTCATCACGCCTGGATGTTTTAGTCCCAACTGATGTAGAGGCATTATGGGTACGTATAGTGCCACGGGCCCACCCACGCCACACTGCCTCTGTCATATATTGTGTGTCATACCATCCACCTCGCTCACCCACCAGAGACACTCTTATCAATCACCTCATTACCACCTCAGACTTAGGTGCCCATGTGGGGATTATAACGAAATTGACACCACTGATATCCAGGACCAGCTGCTACTGTTACAAGCTGTGAACTACCCTATGCACGGTCAAAACACCTTTGACCTTATCTTAGACTTAGCGGACAAGTGCCAACCATCTCAACCAATAATAATAATAATAATAATAATAATAATAATAACAGCTACCATTACTATTTATTAATATTATAACGTAATCTCACAATGGACAGAGTGACAAAGACTAATCTATACTTAGGGGAGGAAAGACGTTAAGGAAAACAAAGGAACTGGCGGGAGGTCACATCCGATGAAAACACATACAAGGGGTGAATCATACCATGGGACACACAAACACACCATGGGACACACCATGGGACACACAAACACACCATGGGACACTCAAACACACCATGAAACATACAAACACCATGGGACACACAAACACACCATGGGACACTCAAACACACCATGGGACACTCAAACACACCATGGGACACTCAAACACACCATGGGACACACAAACACACCATGGGACACTCAAACACACCATGGGACACACAAACACACCATGGGACACACCATGGGACACACAAACACACCATGGGACACTCAAACACACCATGGGACACTCAAACATACACGAGGGGTGAACCATAGCACAAAGTCACATATAGGCTTCAGTATAGACAGTTATTGTGTCTATATCACAAATGTTAATTCGCCATTGCTTTAATTTGTCATAACTACACTAGGATTGACACACACACACACACACACACACACACACAGTCACTGCTGCCTCCCTCACCACCACGGTACATTGACCAGCTGACGTAGGCGCTGACTGGGGCCAGTTTGTGTACCAGAACTATACATGATGTAATTACCTTTGGGAATCAAGAGAAAAAATTCAAGCAGTTGATGATAAAGATCGATTTGTTGAAATAGTAATTGAAGAGTAAAGGTAGACGACCAGAGTCAAACAGGTGAGGTAATTAAGACAACAAGAGACGATTTGTAAACAGAACAACAATAACCCTGACAAAATGTTATTGAAGTGTCCGCAAGGGCGTCTTATAGGTGTACACAAGGGCGTATTATCGGTGTACAGAAGGGAGTCTTTTGGTGTACACAAGGGAGTCTTATAGGCGTACACAAGGGTGTCTTATACGTGTACACAAATTAGTCATAACAAGAGATGAAACTGGTCCTCCCTGACCCACAGGTGACAGTATCGTATTATAACACACAAGACTGTGCAGAACTTTACACGATAACTTCCAATGTGTAGTACCATTGTCCACTGTGCCAGGTGCCGCTGCCAAGACATGTACAGTAGTACTCACAGAAAGGTGTAAGGCGAGAATTAAGCCAAATCTCGTGAATTTCAGACAATTGGGCGATTCTTATGAGTGGAAAGACACCTTCTTCTGGAGCAGGTGTCCTCGGTCTCATCAGCTGCTGTTGAGTTGGCCGGCCGTCCCTCCTAGTCTCCTGGTCAGGTTCTGGTCGATGCTCCAATACGTGCCGGCAACACACGCGCAGTCAGGTTAAATGGAATGTCACCTTGAAATTAGGATATGGACCAACTGTGAGTTATGTGTTGAGCGTGGTAGGATGGTGGATGGATGGACGAGGTGTTGGTGCTGGTGTGGCAAGTACAATACCACCGTGTGTAGGAAGTGTACTGTTAGCTTTGATAAATATTTTGACGAGAATAAAAATTTCCTTTGGTGGTATTTTAGTGACACAATGGCATTAAAAAATTTCCGTGTGCAAGAAGAGATGGAGCACATATGTAATTATATTATATACATTACACTTAAGTACTATGTATTTTTTTAACACAAGATAGTACATATTACACAGAATTCTTTAACAAATGAACACATGAGATCACAACATAAAAAATTAATATATTCGTAAAATTATCAAAAATCCTTTTCTTGCTTCATTTAATTATTTTATGTAATGGGACAAGAATGAGTTTATAGTTAATGTCAGGATAAAGACGGATTTAGAGCAGGGGTCAATAATGAACCAGATTATGACAATGAGGCAAGACACAGAGCTGTGGGAGTAAGTGAGGCCAATATGCTGACTTCACCATTGATGTGAAAAAGACCAACGAAAAAGACTAGATATTCAGAGGCGAATCTGTGCAGCTACTGAGGAACGGCTAAGAAACTGTGTGTGTAGATGAAAAGACAGTGCCTAATTAAGACTTGGAGATCAGAGGGAGAAACGTGTAGTAGCAAGTGGGGATGAGGAGACTTATACTAGTTTTGTTGACTAGGTGGTTGGCATTACATTTGTTCCCTGTTATGATCTTGAGGGAAATTAAATGATAAAAGAAGATAAAAAAAAGATGAGCTTAAAAATATTAAATGATTTTTTTGACGAGATTATCGGGATTTTTTCTTTTTAATTTGTAGTGTTGATATATAACTTATGGCTGTCCTTGTACATGTTTATATACTTGAACGTGATTATTTAGCCGAGGCAAGGCACTGTAATATTCAAGACATACATAACTTTAAACTTTAACCAGTAATTTCAGGCGTTCTCAGTTGACTCTCTTCTTACGGTTCTTTCGTGTCTCAGATGAAAGAAATTATTTTTAGAGTTCATATTAGTTGTGGAATTCCTTTGACCAACTTTATCACGGAGTAACATATGTTGAAATGACTTTCATATTTCAAACTTTTTTTTTTACATTATATATGACTGCCATGAGAGCATTAAGTCCGGGTCCCTCTGAAGATTCCTGTTATACACCATAAGATTATTAAGCTTCGAAAGTTTATTACAGCTCAAGGAAGAGTTACATATTATTGTTATATTAAAATACAAAAAAAAAATCCAGATATAGATAAATTACTGTATTTGTAAAGTGCCTGACAACCTGAGCACTTTACATTAAGTTGGAGTCAAAAGTTCTCCCCCTCCCAAACCGAACCAGCATTGACCCCAAGTGAGATAAAACACCACAATTCGCACCAGATGACCGTCAGGGTAAGTCAGTTCAGAGACTCAGTTCCCTTGTACGTTTATGTTTTCTGTTCATGGGCGGAAAAAATCAACAGACTCAAGAAGATGAAGCCAGGCGCTTCCAAATTTCGGTCAAAAACTTAATTTAACTTTTCACCTTTGAATATGACCCTGATAACTGAAGAGCCTTTGGCGAACACAACAACGCTGGGAAACAATTTGTCTGAAACACTTCGTTCATGTAGGAAGATTGTGTTACCTTTAAATAACTACCAGTGCCTAAGACAGGAAGATCATACAAACTGGAGGGATGTCTTAACTAAGAGACGCCTTCCTTGTTCTGGTAAGGATCACTAAAATCTGATTGGATTCAGATTCAGTCCCATATTGCAAAAAAAGTACAATGAAAAATTGCTTTTGCATAGTGTGATTAAATCTGGAGCCAGTCTGTAGTAACCCAAGAAATATTGGACAACATGTTACTTCGGGTGCACGGTGCTCGAACGGAAAACGAATGGGAAAGGAATTAAACGAAACGAAGATAATTGAGTTGATGATGTACACAAGTCACTAACTAGAAAATCACTGGATAAAAAAAAATCCCGAATGAATTCATACAGGAAACGTGATCCCGATCTTCAACACAGGAAATAACGCCAACTTACTCAGCAGAGATGCAAGACTCACAAGCAAGTACAAAAAACAACGACATCTGATTATAAAACTGACTTGGAAAACTTGAAGTGTGATGTGTTTGGTCCCTTGGGAGTGGTTAACTTTCACTTACCTGAAAAATAAAAATAAATTATCCTTCCATTCCACTTTACTCCAATAAAAGAAAATCGTAAAGGTTAAGGAGAAAGTTGCCATTTACACTGTTATATACTGACAGGATCTCATGGATTTGTTTATTTTCAATAAAATACTTATAAGGTTGGAAAGGATTAAATATTGAATATAGACATACGTGCAGTAGTACATTTAGAAGCGTTCTTATGAAACAACAACAGTTTGCAGGGCTATGACTATTGGCGACAGAAGCCAACCAAACCTAACCAAATCACCAGATATGTAAGATCATTATGTTTGGTTTAGTTGATTACGGTTGCCCGTCATCATCAGTGATTTAAACTTTCAGCCTTCCTGGGGGAATTTTGATGACAAGATCATAAAGTACTGAAGGGAAGCTATATACTTCACATTCCTACATTTTTTTATTTCTCTCCTATTAGATAAGCATCTATGTAGTACAATAAATGTGTTTGAATGTATTCGGCCCTTTACCAATCATGGTACTCTAACAACTAATAGGAACAAACAAGAAACTAACAATCTCTTTAGTTAACTCAAACAGCAGCAGCAGTAGTAGTGCTCACCTTGCCCTGGTGGTAGAGGAAGCCTTGTCGTCACCCTTCTTGCCTTGGGCCAGGGACCATCCTGCCTGAAACAGTGAAACAACATTCATGAATGAGGCCCCAGTTATACTTTAATTATTCTAATTATTTACAACTTTATTGTTATTTAAATCAAAATTCTATAAACAGTAACAAGGATCAGTACAGCTCCTCGATATGGTTATGTAATAAAAGTAATGATATAATAGTATTTATAATATGTAAATAAACACATAAGTCATGAGAATATGTAGACTTTAGTTAAAAATGTTCAACGATCACCAGATGGTACAAAAGACTCCACTGTCGGGGTGGTTAAACTTCAGGTGGGGGGGGGGGCAATCTTTAAGTAACTACTGAGGTCCACTGTAATCTGAAGAATGCTCCATGGTAGTGTTGACAAATCTTCAGGCGAGTATTGAGATCCATGCACTTGTCTTTACCTTATCCTCTTCGCCAAAAACCCTCAACAGGACAGTTTATTAACAGAATAAAACAAAAAACATAATACATAAGATAAAACACAGCTATATTAAATCGCCATATATCGTTAACAAGTGACAAAAGAAAACTAAATTGTGCTTGTTTCAAATCAACGCTTTCGAAGACGACCACCAGGCAGCACTACCAAAGCTAAAACAGCGTAATAAACAAGCTATATAACATTATCCTTATACTCGTGTAGGTAAACTTGAGCGTTGTGCTAATGTGTTACACAGACTGTAGGTAAACTCACTAGGAGGAGACGAGTTACACTTATGTCAACAACTTGAGGTTTCATGGATACGTGTATTAGGAAACACTGCATAAATTATATGGTAGATTCAACAACTGTTTAAAACCATTCGGTAAAATTGTGCAAAAATAATGACAATATTTCACCAATTTCTTGAAGTCCCTGAGCGATACAGTAATAACTTAAATTCCTGAAATTATTCGGATATCACGAAATTACTAGTTTCATAATTTTTCTGCAACATATACAGTAACGTAGATATAATGCACTCATGCTGCTACCTCTCACAAAGATCATCCTTAAAGCTTTAAAGCTTATTACTACTAATGGACATACTGCACATTACTTTGTTTACACATCTCAGCGTAATTAGTATTCACATGACTCAACATGACATAGAAATAGACAATATTCAGTCTTCCATAGGAACGACACCTAATGGTGCCAAAAATAATTATTCAGGGTATTGCCTTAATATACGCGAGGGACATTAAAAAAATTCAATCATCCAGGAATAAAGTGATATTACAGGTTATTTCTTATTCTATGGTAACAAAAAATCTAGTAAATTACAGATTTTGTCAAAATTTATAATCAAGATATTAAAAAACTATACAAAGAAAGGTTCTACGATGATGGGAGTGTATGGAACAAATGCCTCCCGGATATCCCATAATAAAAAGTTGGACCAAAGAGTTCAGTTGTGGCCACGAGAGCCATTCAGGAGAGTCTTCAGAGCCCACTGGTGAGGTAGTCTTAACTCAGCTGTGAGACTGATCATGGCCGACCAGTGTATCAAAGCCAATTAAATGAATATTGGGATTGACATATCACATGGAAGCCTTATGATCAACATCCAGGAACATTTAATGATGTTTTAAGTTTCTACATCACATGATGGGTGCCTCAATCCTCAAGAACGAGAACAAAGAGGTAAGAGCTCACGTATCAAGCTCTTTCAACTGTACGAAGCCGATCCAGCCAATTTTTATTTCTCTCTGTTAACGAAAGATAAGACCCGGATACATTACTTAAACTTCGAGTCAGAGGTAAAATTCATACACTGGAAACATTTAAACTCCGACCCTCAAAAAGTTTAGAAGCCAACCCTTTTCTGGCAAGCTCATGGCCTCAATTTCCTAGACTGCTAAAGAGATTCTACTAATTGAAAACTTGCCACGTAAGAAAGCAATCCCCGTTGACTATTATACTGACTTACTGCAAACCGATTATAACAGCCAGAACGTCTCTGTTATGGTGTAAGTTCTGATTGTACATTGTCAGATAATCTACTCTATTAGTCGGAGCTCACACTTTTGTCTCTCAGTAACCAGAGGTCCCCCTCCCTCCCTCTCGCTTCCCTCCCTACCTACGTTCCATCCCCCCCTACCTTCCTCCCCTCCCTCTCTCCCTCCCACTCTACCTCCTTCCCTCCCCCTCTTTCCTTTCCACTTCCGCCACAAAGACATTTTTATTCAACCCGGCACCTCACGTTGTCCACCTCACGTGTTGGGGACAGTTTTTGCTCTCTTTTTATCACACTGTAACAGGAACACTTTTGTCTAAAGATAAAAGCAACGTTTTCAAATATTAAACAAGAATACATTTTTTTTCGCACAGAGAAATTCGGAATGTTATTTACGGTTTCTTCTTTATTTATTATTTCTCTCCCTAGTACTATTTGACAATCTCAGTGATAAATATTAATCCTTAATTTCTAATAAACTTTTAAAATTTTTCTCACTTAGAATTGTTATGAAATTATTGGTATTTTTATCGCCAAGTGAACCAAAAATGTTCCAGCCCCAGTGTTGCCTCTGAACTACTTGATGGCGCTACTGTTGGGTGTTACTTACGAGACGCTCCCTGGTGTCAACAAGAAGCTTGGCATCCACCCCTCCCGCACCATTAATATCTTGGTAGAGGTAAATATTATCAAATGTGAGTCCTCTTTCTCGGAGTCTCTTTACCACAAGGACTAAACCTTCCTTCTCCCTGCTTCCTTCCCTCCCTACCCTCCCTACCTCCCTCCCTACCTGCTGAAGATACACGAGTGATCTAACGTCCTTACCATCTTATCTAAATTATTTACCTAAAGTGTATTAAAAATTTCCATTACTTTAAATATTTGTTTTTATGTTGCATAAAGTCCACCCCGTCGTGTTACCAGATTTAAACGACGTTATTCAAACCATAACCCGAGATAAAGTGAACAATTAAGATAACAACTATCAATTATACGAACATATAATGAAGTTAAATTAATAGTTGGGGTACAAGGATAAACACAAGAGTTAAACTGTTTACATCTTAAGATCATTGGTGTTTTTTCTAGTCTTGGGTGTGAGTGGCGTGAACAGTGAATTAAATTATAATAATATAATAAACATTGAATCTCAAGATCTCGAAATGTAATTTGTTATTTTCAAAGGAATAAATTTATGAGTGAAATGTTGTTGGAGCTCTCAAGAAGGACATGTGAAGCTCAAGCCACCAAAAACACGCCATAGGAGAGAGTAAGTAGGATATATTACCAGAGACTCTCAGAGCTGCGGAAAGAGACGACGCTCGCCATCAGTAATTGCCGGAGGAAGGTAAAGTTTTATCATCCACGTATGACAAGAAATTCTGGCTCCACTGTTGATAACAAGCCATTGAGAAGAAACTTTGAGAATTTGGCGCAGAGTCAGCAGAGTTAATGGTGAGGTATAATGTGTAGTAAGGAGAGTTAATGGTGAGGTATAGTGTATAGTGAGGAGAGTTAATGGTGAGGTATAATGTGTAGTAAGGAGAGTTAATGGTGAGGTATAATGTGTAGTAAGGAGAGTTAATGGTGAGGTATAATGTGTAGTGAGAAGAGGCTTACAGTTTTCACGTAGTTCAGACATTACAGAAAGAAAACTTCAACTTAAGATTAGAAGTTTGTCCCGTTTACATTAAATTTTCTTGAGTCCTCTGAGTAGTGATATTTTCTGAGGAATTAACGAGGTGAAAGTTTAACAACAATAATAATAATAATAATAATAATAATAATAATAATAATAATAATAAAAGAGAAATTTCAGTTCTCTATGGTCAAAACTACCGTCGTGTTTTCTCCTGCCTCTTTTCCATAACATTACCAGATTTCCGTTCTGTCTTACACACCACGAAGATCCATAACAAAGAAACAAAAAAAATAGGTTGTGTCCTAATGGGATTTTCCACAGAGCTAATTGTTTGCTGGTGAAGAATGTGTTATCCTGCATGTTATACATATATTCTAATTTATCTACCCATTTATGTCTCCGTTGATTTTATGTGATAACTAAGAGTAAAATATATAATAACAGGAATAGATTACAAATATATTCAGTATCGTGTTTCAGCCAACATTAAACGTTTCTACGAAGTGTTTAGAATATATACCAACGTTTGGCCGAGTAATGAGTCACAGATATAATTTCAGGAATGTAGATTATTTTAGTTGAAGAATTTTAATTAGAGTGAAAAAAAAATGTATTTGGGTGTTTTTGGTGAAAAGGTTAAAATGGGAGACGTCCTTGATGAGTGGGGTGACACACACAGGTTATCATAGCTGCCCTTGATGAGTGGGGTGACACACACAGGTTATTATTGAAGGAAATCAATCTGTATTTTTAATTTCCTTCCAGATCAATATGAACATTTTGGGGGGCTGCCATTATCAGTGTCTCATAAAACGTTGGTTACGAGGAGTAGAAATTCAAGGGGAATTGAATCTTACGCACCAAACTGCATGTAGGTCTGATGTGATATAAAATAATTATAAATATTCCGTAGCTTCAGTTTTACCACGCGTAGTTAACCATTGTTACCAAGAGAAGCTGAATTACTTTAAATTACCTTAACATTCTCATAACGCAAGGCCCAAAAAAGTTAAATGGATTCTGAACACCCTATTGGTCATGGTCCCTGGCAGGCGGTGTGGTAATAGGTTGGCGGTCACCAATCTCATGACCTGGGAGAGTATCAACGTTGTAACTCCGCTGCTCCCACCCAATTCCTCTGACTCAGCGAAAATAAATAAGAAAATATATTGACTAAAAAACGACCTAACGCCCGTGGAATAAATATCAGGAAAGGAAGAGGTTACAGCGTCACTGAAGTAGTCCTCGACGTTAAATGTCTCTTTCAGGGTCCAGGATACAGACGATTATTCATTTGTGTTAGTTTTTGTCTCGTACTGAACATATAAATTATAAAGGCATTTTGGTTTATTACTTGAGAACCCTAAATTATTATCATGTGTTAAGACGTGTAATAAACATGAACCTAACCTAATCTAACCTAATCTAACCTAACCTAACCTAATCTAACCTGATCTAAAAATGAATCGAAATGAAGTTTGAGAATTATGAAGAAATTTTCTGTTCCTAGCAATATAATCAGACTTTTGGTTCCTCTTTATTACACCTCCTGATATATAAGAACCATTTAGGGTTCTCCAATAAAAAAAAAACTAGTGGCCCTGTATTACAAAAACTAGTCAAGAGAACGATGGAAAATGAAAATGGACTTTGAGTTGATGGTAGTGATAGTTTTTTGGGGGTAAATTAAAAAAGAAAATCTATCGAAATACGTTTAAAACAATGTTCTTGTTAGTGTTATTGTTGTCATTGTTGTTGTTGTTTTATATTGCGATTTTTTCCTTTCTTTTTTTTTTTTCGAGGTTGGGGGAGAGCGACATGAACACACGAGTAGGGAAACTGAGCCAAATGTTTTTCCAATATAAGATAACAAGTTCCCGCTCGGGGTCTGGATAGTGGCCCTTGCACGCCCTGGATAAGAGAATCACTCCAATAGTTTTATCGAGAAATGAAAAATATACAATGATGCTAAATACATATATTTATTATATATTACAAACACTTAACTCTGAAAACATTTGTGAAGGAATAGAACTTGATAAAACGACTATCTGTGCATTATGGATTATCAATCAACGTTAACGAAGATTATCACTCGGTTGTCTTAATTTACCGTAATAACTAAATACTGAAAAATGATTCGTTGATTCGTATTCTGAAACATCTGGGGAGGTGGATAATATTCTCGTATAAGAGCAAAGGACTGAAGGACTGGTTCAAATACTAGAAATAGAATTGACCAAGAACGTGTTTTGAATCAATGAAACCACACAAACACCTAGACAATGAACCTGGATATATGGGCGTCAGAGAGAACCATTACGTGTGGAGATGAACCTGGATATATGGGCGTGAGAGAAAACCATTACGTGTGGAGATGAACCTGGATATATGGGCGTGAGAGAAAACCATTACGTGTGGAGATGAACCTGGATATATTCTCAACTCATAAGTCTATTGCTTGGACCAATCAGCGTGGACCCGTAACACTGTGACGCAAAACAAACTGATATAACGCTGCCTCAAATATTATCTCAATAAACATCATTAGAACTTGTATACCCAGCTACCATAAGCAACAGTTTCTTTATACACCGGCTGCAACAAGTCACCCCAACTGCGTGTCTCACTATACTGTAGTTGGCGCTGTAATACCTGGATCCATATTGGTGCAGTTCCGAAGAGAATTGTAAAGGAGCTTTTTTTTTTTTGTAACTTTCAACTTTATTTTTCTGCAGTAATTTGAGAAAGAGAGAGAGAGAGATGAGAGAGAGAGAGAGAGAGAGAGATGATTCCTTCTCCATCAAGTGCCAAGAGTTATAGAGAGAGAGAGAGATAGAGAGAGAAAGAAAGAGAGAGGGAGTGGCGCCACCTACCTCAAGCTGCCGATAAGACACGACCATAAAAAGAAAATTGGGTGGCAGAGGACGAGCAACCAGTCCCTCTTTTTTTTCACTTGCAGGAAAGGAAACAGAGTGAATAATGAACAAACTCCTGGGAGATAAGGAAATGAAAGAGGAGTCTACAATGAATGCAAAGAATGGACAAAAACAGAGGCATTTTGAAAGCCAACGTTGCCATGTGGATGCTAACTGTACTATAGACTAAGGGAGTGTGGAGTGTGTGGGGGAGAGGGAGATGAACTTAGAGCAGTGGTGGAGTGTGTGGGGGAGAGAGAGATGAACTTAGAGCAGTGGTGGAGTGTGTGGGGGAGAGAGAGATGAACTTAGAGCAGTGGTGGAGTGTGTGGGGGAGAGGGAGATGAACTTAGAGCAGTGGTGGAGTGCGTGGGGGAGAGGAGGATAACTTTTGTGATTTAGTACATTATAACATGCTCGACTTCTCATGTATATAGCCGAGTGAAAGTAAAATAATGTTAATTTTTAGTTTAATAATGATAACCGACAGTTACTCATATGTACAACACTTAACTAGAGAGACAGAGACGAGTCATAAAACCCGTGGAGTGATGACTGACACCAAAATGAAAGAGTTGGTCGTGTCATATGCAGCTTGTCTTATAATCTGTCACACAATAACCATCACAGCTCATCATGTTACGGTACATTGTGAATATTGTAGAGTACTCTGGGATAAACTTGTATTATGGACTCTCGTTCACCCCAGTAAATATAACAAGGGATAACATTAAATATGAATAACGTCAACAGGTTAGAGTTTAGGAAGAGTAGGACTACCAAGATGAGTCATTACTTGTTACTCATCCTCACTCAGTGAATAAGCTGGAGGTGTAGTTAGTGTACCGAGGACAACGACACTCACAGATAAACACAAGACTTACGACGACTTAACCCAAGTGTGCTTTTGTGAATATAGCATTATGTTCGCTCAATCGTGTGTGACGCATGGTACCTGGTCAACCACGTGTGATTCATGGTGTCTGGTCAACCACGTGTGATTCATGGTGCCTGATCAACCACGTGTGATTCATGGTGCCTGGTCAACCACGTGTGATTCATGGTGCCTGATCAACCACGTGTGATTCATGGTGCCTGATCAACCACGTGTGATTCATGGTGCCTGATCAACCACGTGTGATTCATGGTGTCTCATCAACCACATGTGTAAAAAAAATAGACTTGATGAAATGAATGAGAGAGCTGAGTGCAGGGAAGGTAATTACAGGTATAAGTTCTCAACACAGGTATAGCGCCTGGGTGAAACAGAATATAGCCAATTAAAATAGACAGAAATAGTGAGATCGGAAAGGTGAAGAAAAAAAAATCATTAATAAAATTTGAAAACCTAAAAAGAAAAATTACTTGGATAGAGAGCTAATGAAGTCTTCTGGGGCGGAACTGACATATTGAATGAATAAGAATCGAAATATTGGTGGAAAGAGGACATAATTAAGAAGTGAATAGAAGGGAGAAAGAAACTCCAAGAAAAAGACGGAAGAGAGGTGAAAGAGTAGTGTGAATGAGTGACAGGAGGAGTGACGGGTGAAGACTGGTTGTAGGACGAGACAGGACAAAACGGACGGTTATTATGGGGTCATGTTGTAAAGGAGGAAAAATCCTTAATATTATATATATTGAAAGTTGTAAGAGTGAATGAGGAAAGCCGATGAAGAGTTATGTGCGTGTGCGTGTGTGTGCTCTGTATATCCTGCTACGATACCGGGAAAAGTTCAGAACAAAATGTATGATTCCATATCTTTGAACGAATGATTTGTGAAGAGAATCAACATGTCATTTTTCTTTCAACTCTTAATTACCAATTAACATGAGGGAGCATAATAACCAACCCTCAGTATAATTATCGCTGGAAACTAAACTACTGACACACTGTAACTTCCACGCGAGTATTGGCGTAATGGTCAGCATGCTCGACTCGCAAAAGAGCAGACCCGTGTTCGAACCTCGGGATTTGTGAAACTATGGGCAAGTTTCTTAAAACCATTTGCCTCTGTCTACCCAGCAGTAATTGGAGACCTGGATGTTAATCGATTTGCGGATCGTATGCCAGGGTAATGGTTAACCAGTGCAGTTGGCGAGTTGTCCGGTCTTATCGGACTATTCCTTGACACCGGGTCATGCAGCTCGTTAAGTCAGGGTGTGGTTGTTGTGGTGGCGACAGCTTCAACACCTCAAACAAATTCACGAGGGCAACCATTATTATATTAATAACCATATGTTGTAATGCTGTGATAAAATACGTCTTCCTTATTTCTTTATACATTAATAAACAAGCAAATGAAAATCACAAGAAAAGACAATTGTTGACGAAGAATAAAACCTCTGTAACAAATGTTTTGTTTTTTTTGTTTTTAACACCGGGAAACAAAAACTTTTTTTTAATTTTTTTGTATTTTAAGAAGTTTGTGATATAAGCAAGAGTTTATGGTTGTATAAACACAACTTAGAAATATATACATAATTTAACCATGTCCTTAAACCGTTACCGTGATAAATATGGAACTTGTGGCGCTGTTATTGTTATCACCGCGGGAGACTCGTGTCACGTTTTCTTTACACTCGAAAATTTCCATCGTTTTCCATGACTCGATATATTGTGTGTGTTACCATGGCAACACTGGGTAAACGTTGGCGAGATTTGTTACAACGGTTTATTGTGTGGCTCTTGTCACATGTTGGTCAAACTGACCAAGTTTGGTTTACATCTGCCGACCCATTCGCGAGTTTGTGAACACTCAGAGACAAAGAAACAGACAAACTGACAGATAGACAGAAAGACAGACAGAGACAGGCAGACAAACAGACAGACAGCTCCAAACACAATATCCCTCCCTGTTGTGGGTAGGATAATAAAACGTCGCTCTACGGGTAATAACTGGTGAAATATTAGTCGGAACTGTAAGACTGACGCGTGACACATTTGGAAAAAGTTTAAAAATATAGTTTCCACTGAATACATTGGTCGATTATTCCGCTTCACTCTAGCCTACACTCAGCCTTGACCGAGCAACAATGATATTCTCGTAATAGGACGAAAATGGTGTACGCTGTTGTATGAACAAACTGACTAATGAAAGAAAGACATACAAATTTACGAACTGAGTCGGTCAGTATACTTAGCAGTTGGTTCGTTGCTTCCTCGTGCCTCACTCCGCCCCTCCCTCACTAACCAGGCAGTTCATTAATTATTTCCACAATTACACACAAAAAAATCACCTCAGAAAATTCACATTCCTCACACTACCGTCTTCCGGGTAATGCTCCAGGAAGACAATCATTGGGCTCACATTTGGTCATCACACGAGACAACGAGCTGCAGCTGACCACAGGACATGGCCCAGTCAACTTCAGGTGACGAAGATACTGTATGTTAGAACTTGGTAAAATCCCTACAGTATGAGGCAATATATTCTGTTGTGAACATAATGTTAAATTACCCTCTTCATTACGGAAATGCTACTTTTAATATTTTATTTGGTTAACGTCAGACGATTTTATTCTGCTCAGAGGGGATCCCGTACACAGGGAGTCAGTAGACTATCCCACTAAAGGTAGCAGCATAGTTCAACATTACTACAAGTCCTTCGCTGAAAACTATAATAATTTAGGGATTTTCATTATTCCCAGAATTTTTTTTTCCTCAACTTACTACCTTATTAAAAAGTTAGTCTGGTGTTTAATTACTGAACATTATGAGTAAATGGTGAGCCAAAATTACCTGTTTGTTGCGTCAGGTAATGAACTAATATTAGGTATTTAAAGAGGAAAAAATAAATTCCACTCTTTACACTTTTGCATCTCTACATAATTACATAATTACTTTTTTAGACGCCACGAAGGATTTTGACAACCTTACCGAGACAATAGGAATCACAGTACTCATTTTAAAATTCATTGGACACCTCAGCAAAGAAACATATATTATTTTTTAAGTGTATAGCATTAGCAGGGTACAGTAACACCAGGTATCAGGTAGGTGCAGGTGCCCCTAGTATCTGGTTGCAGCATTACTTCCCCGGTCATCTAAATTCCTGCCGTGGTTCACCGAATTTGCAACATCAGGACAGCCAAGCGTTAACATGGTCCGGATAGTAGGCTTAATGATCTGCCCTCATGGTGTCCATTAAAGCCAAGCAACATAACATGGACAACATCTCTCAACAGATTCACTAAAGTTATCCATATACAATTTTATAATTCTCTGCAATGTCTTTATACTTGAATAATTATACGCATTTTCAAGACTTGTGAATAAAAAATAAATCACCTCAAGATATTCTACAAGTATATTTATTAATGTAGACCTTTTTTTCAACACATCATCTTATGGTACTGAAGCCATATTG
The DNA here is from genome assembly GCA_958450375.1 of Homarus gammarus. NCBI lineage: Eukaryota > Metazoa > Arthropoda > Malacostraca > Decapoda > Nephropidae > Homarus > Homarus gammarus. The sequence continues at coordinate 648,324 of CAUDMG010001768.1, read as the reverse complement.
ATTTTCCCCTCACACACACACACTGCATTTTGTTCTTGTATACAAACCTTAATTCACCTGAGACTCTCTTCCCTTTATCTACACGAACTACCATCCTCTCTACCAGTCCTCTGACACATCTCTTCGTTCTTCTTCATTTATACACTCTTCATCGTCCATTCTGTTCAGGTGTGTAGGTGAGGTGAGCTTAAAGGGGTCCAGGTGTGTAGGTGAGGTGAGCTTAAAGGGGTTCAGGTGTGTAGGTGAGGTGAGCTTAAAGGGGTCCAGGTGTGTAGGTGAGGTGAGCTTAAAGGGGTCCAGGTGTGTAGGTGAGGTGAGCTTAAAGGGGTCCAGGTGTGTAGGTGAGGTGAGCTTAAAGGGGGCCAGGTGTGTAGGTGAGGTGAGCCTAAAGGGGTCCAGGTGTGTAGGTAAGGTGAGCCTAAAGGGGTCCAGGTGTTAAGGAAGTACACATTTACGGTGATGACAACTTACAACGCTAAAAAACAATAACAGTCAAAATCTGTTGTTGTTTACCGTCAAACAACAACAGTTTGTGTCACATTCTTTCTGCTTTTCTTACATATAAGCAAAATTAATAGCTTTTTCCACGGTGTTGGACAGCTGTAACAATTACTAGAATGTGGATTATTCCAGTGAAAGAATTTTAATTAAAACTAAAACGTATTAGTCACTTACTGAAACAACGTGGCATTTAAAGTATTTCTGATGTCCAGTAAAGCCACACAGAACAACACCACACACACTGTTACTTCTTCGTCAGGACTCTAACCCACATTGTTCAGGTAGCCAACGAGGGTGTTGGCCTTTCCACAGACAGCTAAAATGCCTCTGAACCTAATCTTCCAATAGCGACCCTGAGCTTATAAAGTATTACGATAGATTGATCAAATAACCCGCCATCACTGGGAAACATTCCACCCACTAGGTAAATCTAGTGAGAATAAGTGTTCCCACCTTAAATACATTTATATATGAATGTTTTCAGTCTGTCATTAACGATAACAAAGATTTTCGTCCCAAGAGGCACTAGGAGGACCCTGATGGCACGGAAAGTTGTGTAGATATTTTCACAGGTGTCCTGGAGAAGCAATTTCCTACGCCACTACATCACAGGTGTCGAGAGGGACATGTTTGGTGGGACTCGTCCAAATAAAAATAATCGAATGAGACCAGAACGACACAGAGGGACACTACTGCACCACGACACTAACTCTGCTATCCTTTAACATGACATTCTCCATCACGTCTACAGTATAACCCTCCACCTGCACACGCCCCCTAGCACAACTTTCTGCGGTTTAAGTGTTTGACTGGAAAATTTCACCTTTATTATGGAGTAAAGATATGAGTTTATTATTATTAGTCTAGGATCTCCACTTTAACCTCACAAAATGTTTTATTTACACGATTTTATAAGGGGGGGGGGGGGTTGTGCCGATTTGCATAACTAATTCACACACACACAAATAAATATATTGCTGGGTAAAAATCTTAACTGTGGCTTTAATGTGGCAGCCACCATTCATTGAGGTGAATTGTATGTTTATGGGTCTCACTTTTTTCTGGCCGTATAGTTGAACTGCTATCAAAATTGCTATTGATAAAACTCGTTAACATATTAGATATCTAAGAACATATGTTATTTGTTAGGAATCGATATATTATAATTCTATGATACACGAGATGACAATAACTATCGACGCGGCAGTAAACTTAAATTTTGCATTTGAAACATGACTCTACCTTCACGGTCGACGAAGATCTTCAGGTAAAATTGTGTGTCAAATCTGTGGAATGCTTATCTGGCATCCTAAGTTTGGTTACAATTGTATGAGGTTCCTTAGAGCCATTCCGGGAGTTTTAATACGATATAAACAAACACAGAGTGCCACATCTCACAGAAGGCACCACCCAGGCGACTGTACCTGAATGGGAACTGACAACAACAAGTTCTTGCTCTCAACACTGTGTTTCAGGATATCAATAATGCAAACAGGATAGACCACAGAGAGACATCTCAGGGAACAAGGAACATGTGATCGACAACACTGACAAAACTTCTCCAGTTCACAGAAGGAAAAAGTTATCCATCAAGGGGTGCCAGTAACCCACCCTCCCCCCTTCCCTCTCCCCTTCCATTTTGGTAACAAGAGGGAAAAAGACTGATACTGAACACTAGAAGCGAACTGTAGATGAATTAGCGAAACACTCAACCCAACCTCCCATCCACACACCCTACCTCCAACCACACACCCTTCCTCCCATCCACACACCCTACCTCCAACCACACACCCTTACATAAGAACATAAGAAAATAAGGAGTCTGCAATAGGCCGGTTGGCCTGTGCATGGCAGCTCCTGTCGAGAGTTACTACCACTCTCTATCATCCATGAATCTATCTAGCCTCCTTTTGAAACTTTCCAGAGTTCCCGCACTCACTACAAAGTTGCTAAGCTTGTTCCACTCGTCCACCACCCTATTTGTGAACCAGTTTCTTCCTATCTCCCTCCTAAACCTAAACTTATCCAATTTGAATCCGTTGCTCCGAGTCCTATCCTGCTCGGATTTTATAAGAACTTTATCTATATCCCCTTTATTGATTCCTTTCACCCACTTAAATACTTCTATCATATCTCCCCGCACTCTTCGTCTTTCTAGGGAATGCAAGTTAAGTTTCTTTAACCTATCCTGATATGGAAGGTTTCTAAGTCCCGGAATCATTTTTGTCATTCTTCGCTGCACCGACTCCAGTGAATTTATATCCATTCTATAATAGGGGCACCAGAACTGAACCGCATAATCGAGGTGCGGCCTAACTAGCGCAAGATATAGTTGCAATAAGACCTCTGCACTCTTATTACTTACACTTCTACATATAAAACCTAATACTCTGTTTGCCTTATTTAGAACATTAACGCCCTGTTTTCTAGGCCGTAGGTCCGGGATTACACGTACCCCCCAAGTCTCTTTCACAAGTCGACTTCTCTAGGTTAATGTTGTTAAGGCTGTATATATTGACAGTATTTGTTCTTCCAATATTAAGTACGCTGCACTTGCTGGTGTTGAATTTCATTTGCCATTTTACTTACCACTCCTGCAGTTTATTTACATCCTCCTGTCGTGCATTTGCATCCTTCCCTGAATTAATCTGCCGCCCTATTTTGATGTCATCCGCAAACTTACTTATGTCACTGCTGATCCCAGTATCTAGATCGTTTATGTAGATTATGAACAAGAGTGGGCCCAGTACTGACCCTTGGGGAACCCCACTGGTTACACAGCCCCACTCAGATTTAACACCATCTACGCTGACCCTCTGTGTTCTATCGGTGAGCCATGATTTTATCAAATTAAAAACTTTCCCCTCGATACCATGAGCCTTAACTTTTCTCAGCAGCCTCTGATGCGGTACTCTGTCAAACGCTTTGCTAAAGTCTAAGTAAATAACATCGTAATTTTCGTCATTATGTACTACCTCAAAGGCTTTCCTAAAAAAAACGTCAGCTGATTTTTAGACAAGGTTTTCCCTTTCTAAACCCTTGTTGAGAATCGTAGATTAATTTGTTTTTCTATAAATGCAATCGGATGTTATTTGCTATAATTGATTCAAGAAATTTCCCCACTACTGACGTCAAAGTAATCGGCCGGTAATTTGACGTTGATATTGTGTCACCCTTTTTTAATATGGGTACTACATTTGCCTGTTTCCACAAGTCTGGCACAACTCCGGTGTCTAATGATTTTGTAAATAAATTTACGAGGGGTCCGCTAATCTGTTCCTTACACTCTTTCAAAACTCGAGGGAAAATTGCATCCGGCCCTGGGGATTTTGTTTTCTTTAATTTATTTATCTTCTTAAGAACATCCTCTTTTCTGATAGTGATATTCTTCAATTTCCCTTCTTCATTTCCCTAAATATCAGTGAGTATCTTGCGAAGGTCACAAATATTTTTTCCCAACACAGTAAATACGGTGATAATGGAAAGCAAACTTTTATTTGACCATTATACTTCACTTGACTATGTAATAATTTATAGCACAAAAGTATATTATTCTACTTGTCGAAAATATCACCTTTACACTGGTCATTGGAGGTTGGCAAGTGAGTTACCTACCACCACCACAGACACTTCCCCACACGCACCACCGTGAGCAACTGATGTACTCAAGATGGATCTGATTGTTCCTGGCTACAATATTTGACTATCAGGTGAACAAGGTAACACAGCCTCTTACACCGGGATTTAAAACGCTGATAGAAATCGTGTTTGGTTTAAACAAGATAAAATTGTGAAATCACGAAGATATGGCTGCAGCCCATCTGATATAACCTGAAGATTAACTACCCTAACACCCTCCCCCCCCCCCCCAACAGTGGCACTTCTGTGTATAACAAGTAAAATCTGATTGGGTGCCTAATCTTCACGTGGTGGCTAATGTCGAGCTGAGTGGTTAGTTGCTTACAGTATATTGTTACATACGTTTTAGCCTAAAAGTGCTGTTTACATTTTGTTCCCAACAATCATAGACCACTTAGAACACTTATGAATACACCAATGAAGACTGAAGGCATAATGTACACTGTTGAGACATCTCTATTACGCCGACTGGGAACAACCACTTATAAGGTTTGATCATGGACACGATTAGGTGTTAATCTAATGTTCATAATCATCTAAAGCCGTGTTGAAGGACTCCGTATAAATGCTAAACCGGATAATGGTCTAAGGGAGAAGGTCGGGTTAATCAGCGTGGGTGGTCGCCTTGTTCTGGTACCTAACCTTAAACTCCTACAACCAAATCACGTTGAAGTGGATTTCTACCCCAGTGAAGCTGGCAAGATCATTCAGTATAATTAAGTCCCAGTCATCAACATTTCTATACAATTAATGGGCTATCGAATTGACGTAGATTGGAGAGAGAAATAAGTTGTAAGAGAAATATACACAGCGACATACCTTACATTTTTCAACACCAACACACACATGATGGCGTCTGTAGTTTATAATCCTTGACAACTGGGTGTATCAATTTAGGAGCATTTTGTAAACGTTAACTTCCGTCACACATCCACTAATCGCCTCGACCGTCTCACTACTGGCCGGCTCCCTCCCTCCACGTCTGGCTGTCCCTGGTCTAAAGTTCATCCACATCACCACACACTGAACCATCTCCAGTACGGACATTCGCTCTTGTGGTGTTGAAGTACATGATATAAAGCGTCACTTGCGAACCTTAGTAATAAAACTTAATTGGATGGCTGGCGTGGCCATATTTGTTTTGCTTAATTTGACACCATAAGAAAGTACTGATACCTTCCAAAGTGACAACTGAGAGCTCGACTCCCAGACACTGAACCACCCGATCGAAACTTCTATCTAACCGACGCTCTTGTAATGATAAGGACCGAATATTATATGTAAATGCTCACTAACAGAAAAACTGAGTTGCTTCTGCAGGAAATAATGGGAAAAGTTTCTTATTCAGCTGATCAACAAAAATCACAGATGGTTCAGAGAGATGTGGCCCCAAGCTCGACTCCTGATTCAGCGCTTTGTTTGTGGTTACCAGCCACTCAGAACTCATGATACAAACGACAGGTTGACATATTCCCATTGGTAGAGGTTCTGCATGATGAATACATTCTGAATAAATTACACGTAATGTCATGTAGATAATCAGAATTTATTGCATATGCCAAACAAAAATTTGTATTTGGTATATTACGATATAATTATTTTTATGAGAAAATCTACAAAATGGCGTAAACGAACCGAAATAACCACGAATTTGTACCAACTGACACTGCTGGTAGTGAAGGCGGGCGGGGGAGAGGGCTCAGGGGTGGTAATGTGTGGTGTGTGTGATGATGATGATGAATGATGACGATAATGATGGCGTTTATGCGATGACGATGATGATAAATAATGAATGATGACGATAATGATGGCGTATGTGTGATGACGACGATGATGATGAATGATGATAATGGTGATGATGAATGATGATAATGAATAATGATGATGATTGATGCTGCTGAATGATCCCCAATTATTATAAGACAATTCATCATCACTACAGACACACTTGGTTTGATTTACAGGGGTGAGGTCAGGTTAGGTTTCATTTCACCCCACATTATGGCTTCGTCCCCGTGCAATAATAACCTACCTCAGAGTTCCTCATTTACTATTTATGAATGTTCAGTCATACTAATTCCCTCAGTGGCAAACATCTGGATGAAAGGCTAAATATAAAATGATAATACAGGCGTAGTTGCTAGTGGCGTAGTTGCTAGTGGCGTAGTTATCAGGGGCGTATCCAAAGGCTGACTATTTTTGTTTACCATATATAAGAACACCTGATATCGGGACACAAGCCATCTGGGTGGTTAGTTTATCCAATGTTGGTGCGGGCGAAAAACGGAAATAGTGCTACGTCAGACATACATTTAAACTAGAGGCCATTCGAAGCCTGGACTTGCGGGAGAGAAATACACACGTTACGATACACAACCCAAGATCCAAGTGAACCCCTGCTTTTGGTTCGTCTCCTTCTACCTGGCTGGATTTTCAACCTGAAGTGATTGCCCTCGGTGGACCGCTCCCGAAATCCCACGTGAACCCTGTTATTCTCTGCAAATACCACCTCTCCAGGATCGCCCACTGGTCCCCAGGTAGGGTCGTCCTCTACACTGATGGTTCTGCAGGCCGTCCTGTGACATTCCTATGGATACCCAGTCATGTCGGTATCTTGGGGAATGAGGCAGGAGATGGCCTTGCCAAGACTGGCTGCAACAAGGCCACACTTGACTACGTTGCTCCTCCAACACTTTTACAGCTTAGGACCCAAATTCGCCGCAAACAGAGAAAAGCTCGGGAAGCAGCCATCCCCCTGGACTCCCCGCCCACCTGGTACGATGTCCTCCGTAAACTCCCTGACCTCTCGTATGTCTATGGGAAAGAGTCGCGGAAAAGGGGCGTGATTGCTGCCCGTATCATTGGGTATGACTTTGCTTGGGAGATTGGTATCCCCGCATCCCCTGAGCAACGCTCTTGTGCATTATGCAGAAGACCCGACAGCCGCACCCTTATCCACTACCTCCTAAGATGTCCCCACACACAACGCTTCCGTGACGCCTGCTGGACCACCACTCCACGACCCCCTGACGGAGACACGATGATCCTCCCCATACTGGCCAGATATTATGCAAATAACATTGATTATGTGTTAAAGGAATATCCTTCCTTCCTTAGGCTTTAGTAAGCCCCTTAATAATATTTATACTGTATATACTTGTCACACTTGCCAGATGCTTCTGGTGTTATTGTACAGGGGTGCCTAGTGACAGCACTAGGATCCCCCTTCCTCTATCAAGGAATAAACAATTGAAATTGAATTGAATTGGTCCAAGTGACGAGCAAGGTATTTACACTATCATGGGCAAATAACTATATTGGAAATGTTGGCTAGTGATCCCATTGCATAATTTACTTCAGCAATAGCAGCATATGGGCCCGGTGACGATACCTACCACTCTTACCCTAACAAAAACTTCAACTGAACAAGGTGTTTAACATGACATAACCAGGCCGATAACCCTCATGTATGTATGTATGATTTTTACTCAATAAATTCATACAAAATCAAGGTCCCAGTACAGGTGGATAAGTACCCCGCACTGCAACAACAATGTACCGATACTAATTCTAGGATTTTATTCATATATCCACATATTAGCTTAGGTTAATAGCCATCTTAATAACAATATTATATGTCTATCCACATGATAACTTTGGTTAATAGCTATCTTAATAGCAGTATTATCTGTCCGAGCCACGGCATCCACAACTCCTGTACACACGGCGGAGAGCTACTCTACCTCCTCCTCCTCCCTGGACCTCACAGTACAACAACACAACTTGTTATCACCTTACCTTCACTCAACTGCTAATAACCACAACGTAGAGTCCTGGAAGTACTCACGACGCCACAAACACGAGGTAATCCACAAACAGCAAACGTAAAACATGGAAATAGCGATCAAATACTGTATGACCACACACACACACACACACATGATGCCGCCACCACTGCCGTACCTCTAATGATCATTGGCGAGTGGCGAACCCGAGGTGCTTCGATTCCTTAATTCATTGGTTCGCTTTACTGATTCATATGAAAATAATCGACTGGACGGCGGAAAGAACACCATACACGATTGGTCCTTCATCTATAATCAGGCTGGCCAAGAACCCCACCAAACAGATCCTCAATGCCAGACAGGCTGCATGTCGTTATTGGCAAGTATTGGGCAAGAACTGGCTCCAGAATATATCTGCACCTGCGCCAGTGTTGGTCAAGTCTGGTCTTGAATGAGCTCACTCTCGGTGCTGTCACACTCTCTGGCAGAGTGTGCCAAGAGTTTACAAACTCAAGAAAAAGTTTGCCTTGACAATTTTCCGAACTTGTGGCTTCTTCAACCATAAGCTGTGACCACCCGCTCCGCTAGGCTAGTGGGGCACGTCCCCCAGCTCCAGGTATGAACCCTCGACTGAGTAATGCCCTCTGAGTTGTTTATAAACTTCAATTAAGTCGCCCCTTGACTACCTGTAGTATGAGCTAGGCAATCCCTGTAGGGGGAGGGATATAAAATTTGCCCACTTAAGAATTTGATAAAACACAAACAAATATGAAGCACTATGAGTGTATTGTATGTGGAGTCTAAAGATTCACATGATACACTGTGCGTGTAAACTGAGACTATGAACAAGTACTGTGTGTACTTGTACTGTACTATACACCCAGGAACAAAAGTTCGTTCCCTCCCAAAATGAATCATTATCGACCCCAAATGAGATAAAACAACATATACCCGCATACCCGCACCAGGAGACAGTCAGGCTAAGTCAGTTCAGAGACTCATTCCCGTGACTCAGCCAACTTTTGTCCGTGGCTGTACAAGCATTACTCATCAGTCATCAAGGTTGTATCAGTATTTCTCACGTGTTAAGGTGTGAGCTGTGTGCAGTACTATCCTCGCTGTTAGACGAACTTATCAATTTGAGAAAGAAAAATAAATTGGTTAGAGACACACTATCTGTTCTATCCAACATGGACACAAACCACTAGTTCAAATTGCTGGTGGACTTCCATTAATCTATCACGCTGTGTGGGCGTGTAAAGGTTGATGTGGTGGAGCTTGTGAACAACATGGTTAGTACTGTGTGTGTGTGTGTGTGTCTATCTTTCTCGAAGACCTATATAGACCGTATTTGTATAACTACGATTCTTACAATCTGAAAACAGTTTCACCCTCTCTATACTAAAATATTCACTATGTAAAATCAGAAACAAAGGTTGAATTTCCCACAAGGTCGTGGGAATGATATCAGCAGAGTTATTCATATATCTTTGTAGTGGTCATTAGAAGAAGAGGTGTTGGTGTTGTGGGTTTCTTCTGTAACAAGATGTTATTAACTGTACTTAAGGATCACTGGTATAAAACTTAAATTATATTTTAAAAGAAAACAAAACACAAAAGTATCTGTTATCTGCATTAAGCTGTCAAATATCCTTGTGGGCAACATCTGACGACAGTATTAAGAAGTATCACTAGCAACGCTGCCCAGTTCTCCTCATAGACAATCAAGTGTGAAGCTCGTAGATTGGCCTGAGCGGGGACTGATTGGCTTTTCCTCACCATCGACTAAATCCTTAGATTCATGAATATGTGAGTGAGGAAGCTACGGCCAGGGCAGGACCGTGGAAGAAATTCACTCACGTCTCTCGGCCTGTCGTTTGCTGCAGCCTATCGGCCTGCTAGCCTCTTGGAAGGTCGGTCACGTCTATGGTACACACTGTTACCAAGTACTGGGCATGTACTGTACTAGTTTCAGAATGTATCTATACCCCTAAAAATTTACCTTGACGGTTTCGTGAAGGCTAACACTGGTCAGCAACACACTTGTAGATCATAAGCTCAGCAAAAGACACACAGAGGAAAGTTAATGGACTCAATAACTAAAGTCCACAATCTGATGATGTAGTTTGTGAACTGACCCACAGATGGCGGTATAATGACACAAGGGTCCAAAGTTTTAGGAAGGAACGTGGAAGGCTATCATTGTTTTGTGGTCGATTGTACTTTACGTGTTCTGATATATATGATATAAGCTATACTGTTACGATTACTTCATGGACACATTTGTTTTGTCAATAAATTATTTTACTTGGGGCAGAAAAGCATCAAAGTACTAGACACTAAAGACAACATATTGGTGGCATTTATCTTTTTTCATGTGAGAGAGAGAGAGAGAGAGAGAGAGAGAGAGAGAGAGAGAGAGAAAAATTTCCATCTTATAATCTTTCTCAATCAATCATTTGCTTAGAGTATTAATTTTGTTTTGTATTTGCAATATAATATAAACAACTCATTATTCATCCGTCTACTACCAAAACAAAGCTGTATCTCCCTGTAAGATACACAATAACATAATGAAATTTACTACACCACTACAAGAAATACTTAACATTACAGTAGAGACAACGATTGATACAGTTTGTTCCTATGTGTGGGGGTGTTGTCGAGGCAAGATGCTGAAGTATAAAGTGTAGGAGACTCCGGAGACGAGACTCGAGAGATGAATCCAACGTGTTCTCTAGCCTCAGCACTTTTCTGATACCTTCTATAACGCTGCAAGTTTTATGAGAGCCACACAGCGAAATTTTCTAGTCTTCGTCTTGTCAAAAGTTGTGTGTCTGCAGCTTTCGTCTTTCATGCCCTCATTCCATCTCCTTTTCTTGCCTCATTCCATTCTATTTCTTTTGTTTTTATTTTTACACCTTTCTCATTCGTGTCTCTCGTCTCTTCTCTTTTTTTTTACTAAATGTCTTACCAACGTTCTCCTATTGGTTAACTATTCTCTTCTCCCTTTCTCTCATATTTATCATTCTTCTCTCTCTCACTCATTCTCATTTTACTCATGAGTTTGTATTCATCTATATTTTATTCTTAATTTCTTTCTTTTCTTTCAATTTCCTTCATTTTCCTTATTTTCTCACATAATTTTCGTCTTTTTTTCCTTCTGTCTCTCTTTTCATTCATACGTGATATTTTTCCTTTCATATTTTTCATAATATCTCATCATTTTTTCATTGTTTTCTCGTGTTTATTCTTCATTTATTCCTTCTCTCACTTTTATAACTCTTTTATGTCAATCTACCTCTGTTCCTTCCTCCCTCACTCCTTCTCTACTTCCCTCCCTCACCCTGTGTGTGTGTGTGCCACCTCTCTCTCTCTCTCTCTCTCCCTGCATCACTGGAACTCACTGAGACAAGAATAAAAGAATCAGTCTCGTGTCGGAAAAAAGTCCGCGGGAGGAGAGAACTGAGAGAGGGACACCACCACCACCAGCTAGAACACAGAGAGGGACACTCGTAGTTATGTATCCCACTCAGAGAACAAGTATCGTAAGGAACATAAATTGAGACACACATCCTGCAATACTGTGTTGTTGATCCTCGTGACCAACAACACAGTGTTTATTATTACGCTGGTAGCAAGGATAAACATGGAATAACTCACACTAACGAAGATTATTATTTTTTTTTCCTTTTACTTCTGCGTTTCATCAATTTTTTGTGAATTCATTGTTTGTTGTATTTATAGTCATGTGTCGTCAGTTGCCTACTCGTGTATTCGTAATGTCTGTCATGTGATGGTGATGATAATTAATTCCCTACTCTCCCAGTCTTATTAAAATCAGAAACATAGAATAGTATTTCTTTGATATAAATGAATATGTTTCTCAAGTCAGGTCCTCTATAGTGTTTCTCAGTCTAAGGTTCTCCTGGCCTAAAACTATCACCATATTCACTAGATACTTATAAATGACGTCTGTGATGGTAACGGCAGCCTTCATAATGTTTCTTACCTATTTGATTCACCTATATTAAATAATAAAGATGTCTCTGTCAATATTACCTTGAGGGTGGTGGCTGTTGATGATGGAAGCCTTGTGTTTATGTCTTGTTTAGTGTGGGTGTGTGTGTGTGGGTGTGTGTGTGGGTGTATGTGGGTGTGTGTGTGTGTGTGTGTGTGTGTGTGTGTGTGGGTGGGTGTGTGGGGCCCAAGTCTTGAGTCGAGTCGTTCTTTTATTATCCTTCAACATGGTTTATGAGGGAGACTTAGAGTTATGTGATGGTATACTAAGCCGGTGATACTTGTGTTATGTTTTTATTCGTAGTGTCATGGAGGAAGTAATAGACAGATAATAAGAGTCATTTGTGATAAGGAATGAGCCACACGGACATAACAACCACAGAGCCACAGTTTTTACTAGAGCCATGAGGTAGTTCGACCGGAGTTGTGAGCAGGAAAGCGGATGGGAGGTAGACCATTGTGGAAGGGCGAGCAATAACCCACAAGCAGGTCCGGTGTCGTCAACGGGTCTCCTAAATTCATCTTTATGGTATCCCAGACGACCCATCTTACGGGTGTATGAGAAAGGACACGACCACCAGGCGTTAAACACTGCTGTAATCCTTATCACATGACGGTATAAGGGTGACAACTATATGAATGCCTCTTTGAAAACATAGTAACATCGCTTACAAACAAACACACACACACACACACAGGTTAAGCTATTGTCTCTCCCAGCACCCTAAGTTATACAGAATCACTCGACCCACAGAAATATGAATCATTCGCCTCAATTAAGCAACAATACATCCCCGGCTCCTGTCATTTTTTACTGCTACTGTTCCTCCTCACACCCACAACACCCAAGACCCACCCACAACACCCATAACCAACCTACAACACCCAGGATCCACCTTTAATACCCAGGAGCCACCCATATTACCCAGGACCCACCTACAACACCCAGAACCCACTCACAACACCCACAACCCACTCACAACACCCACAACCCACTCACAACACCCAGGACCCACCTACAACACCCACGACCCACTCACAACACCAAGAACCCACCTACAACACCCACGACCCACTCACAACACCAAGAACCCACCTACAACGCCCAGCACCTACCTGGATTTTGATAAAAGAAACGTAACCTTATTTTCTAAAGTCATAATAAATGGCCATCAGGACCAAGTATTTATTTTTTATATTAAGACTTTTTCTATAATATCACGCGGGTATTTTAAGTTTCTTGCTCTTACAATAATCTTCTACGTCACCAGTTTATCTTTCTATCGAGAACTTTTATAGCGTCTTATGAGGTGGTGGTACCCGGTGACAGATCCAAACCAAACCCAACACGGCATACTTGTGTCCCCTGTAAGTAGTTTAGACAACTTGATGGTCTAGAAGTGAAGAAGACGCCTGAATAATCTCACAAGGAGATCCCGGATGGCGTCAACTGTAGTGAACTTAACACCTAAAGAAGGATAGACACAAGATCCTGGGCGATAGGCGACACACGTTGCTCAGGAAACAAGAAAGTTGTGCTGACTCAGACGTCAAGATGCACTCATTGAAAAACTTTCGTAAATTAAATTCCTTCGATACTGCCGCCAAGTTGCTATACCATTATCCGGTACTGCTAAACAGATGGTCTGGAGTGAGACATAAAATGAGGACCAGCGTTCGGGGCCTGATGAGGGTTAGGGCCCAGGCATATAAGTGTTAGGGCCCAGGTAAACAAGTGTTAGGGCCCAGGTACACAAGTGTTAGGGCCCAGGTAAACAAGTGTTAGGGCCCAAGTAAACAAGTGTTAGGGCCCAGGTACACAAGTGTTAGGGCCCAGGTACACAAGTGTTAGGGCCCAGGTACAAAAGTGTTAGGGCCTAGGTACCCAAGTGTTAGGGCCTAGGTACACAAGTGTTAGGGCCCAGGTACACAAGTGTTAGGGCCTAGGTACACAAGTGTTATGGCCTAGGTACACAAGTCTTAGGGCCTAGGTACACAAGTGTTAGGGCCTAGGTACACAAGTGTTAGGGCCTAGGTACACAAGTGTTAGGGCCCAGGTACACAAGTATTAGGGCCCAGGTACACAAGTGTTAGGGCCCAGGTACACAAGTGTTAGGGCCCAGGTACAAAAGTGTTAGGGCCCAGGTACAAAAGTCTTAGGGCCTAGGTACACAAGTGTTAGGGCCTAGGTAGACCAATTTGCACCATCACATTTAAGTTAATCCATACAAAGAAAACATAACTACTTGGTGGTAAATATCTAGAGATTCTTCAACACCACGACGCTGGACTGTGGTGTGTGTGGGAGTAGTGTTTGTAGTGACCTCACGTTGAGTCCTTTATCATGCTCTAACATGGGGTAGGTTTTGGTCTCCAGGCTCAAAGGATAGTTGGGGTCACGAGAGAGAGAGAGAGAGAGAGAGAGAGAGAGAGAGTTTAAAGACACATATTAACACCAAAACTGCAACAAACACGAGATCATCATAACACTAACTTATTAACTAATGTTTTGGTTATAGTGGTGGTGGTCGTGGCTGTGGTTCTTGATCACTGAATAAGGTGCTTTGGAGATTACAGATAAAGGTCTAAGACTCCAACACGAAGCTGGGGATAAAATTCGTTTACCAATTCATTGAGTTTGTGTTTGAGGGTAAAAGTCTTCCTTCCAATTTATGTAATGGAGAAGTAGGCGAATGTTTCGTTTAGTGTGTGATAGTTGTGTGCTTTGAGAGAAGGAGTTGTTTGCCAATTAATGGAAGTGCCAATGAAGATTTCGGGAAAACCATTTGGGTGAAGAATCCTGCTCAGTTATTGTACTGTTGGGGTAACTCAACTAGTAAAATATTAAAGTTACTGCAACCACAAGTTCATTAAATCTCTCTCTCTCTCTCTCTCTCTCTCTCTCTCTATGGAGGAAAGAAACGAGGAAGTTTGGGAAAAATTTGACAGAAGTTCGTAAGAGTTTTGGCGAGAAGAAATTGTTTCGAGGTTTGAAATATCCATAACAAAGTTGACCTAAGCAAGAAATCTTCAGATGGAAGAGGTCATAAAAAGAAACAATTTCTTATAGATTTTAACAAGACTACATGGAAAATTGTCCGCCATATTAAATTAAATTTTTTCTATTAAACAAATATAGAAAATTTCGAAAGATTATAACAGATTATTTCTAAGATTATTGCTAAGTGGCCACACAGCGTCTCATATTACTACGGGGCCACACTGCGTCTCCTATTACTACAGGGCCACACACTAGCCACTGATCCTGCGCCACAATACAAAGGTCCTACGTGATAAATGTGTCTAGTATTGGCCTGCCTCTGGATGATACAACACACATCTCACTATCTTTCTTCCTGTTCACACTTTTCCTTCTTCTCTTTCTCTCTATTTACATAACGATGCCTCACTCTTATCTCTCCTCTCCAGTGCACACGTCTCACATCTTCACCATGAGACAACTCTAATGTTATATGTGTGCAAAATCGGAATCTTTGCCCGTGACAGTAGAAAATTCTCTCGGGGTTTTGGAGGTAAATTTGTCTCTCCTCTGGTATGCAGTAAAACTATCACAGGATGAGAGTTTGTATACATCGACACCTTTGGTTGTGTATGGTGTCCCTTCTGAGCTAAGTAAAATCGTCTGATGTTAACCAAATAAAATATTTAAAGTGGCGTCCCCGAAGTGAAGGAGTAAGACAATTTTTAAAGCTATCGTCATCTAACAAATTATTAAATACAGTTCCACCACAAGCTTAACATATTATAGCAGCAATGATGTGAAAATTCTTACAATCGGTACAATAACAATAAAAATATGTATTATAATTGCTACACCATTAGACTTTGTGTGTAGGTAATAGCTCCCAGGATAATGACATTATTCAGTGTAACTTGTGTGTCATATCTGCCCACGGAAACAGTAAAGAGAACGTTTATAGTTCATTAATACGGCTAAGTGTCTCGTGTTAGTAAATGTAGAATCCTAAACACCTCGTTTTAACTTTTTCGTTGTGGTGAATCCTTTTTGTTTTAGGTTAAAATTTTAATTTAATTAATTTTTGGGAGTCATTGTGAATGTCTAGCTAGTAAATGACATGTGGTAAAAGACGGTAACTCACAATCCAACAACACAGTAACTCACAACACCACAAACAGTAACTCACAACACCACAAACAGTAACTCACAACACCACAACACAGTAACTCACAACACCACAAACAGTAACTCACAACACCACAAAGAGTAACTCACATCATCACAACACAGTAACTTACTATCCAACAACACAGTAACTCACAACACCACAAACAGTAACTCACAACACCACAAACAGTAACTCACAACACCACAACACAGTAACTCACAACACCACAACACAGTAACTCACAACACCACAAACAGTAACTCACATCATCACAATGCAGTAACTCACAACACCACAAAGAGTAACTCACATCATCACAAACAGTAACTCACATCATCACAACACAGTAACTCACAACACCACAATGCAGTAACTCACAATACCACAAACAGTAACTCACATCATCACAACACAGTAACTCACAACACCACAAACAGTAACTCACATCATCACAAACAGTAACTCACATCATCACAAACAGTAACTCACAACACCACAAAGAGTAACTCACATCATCACAAACAGTAACTCACATCATCACAACACAGTAACTCACAACACCACAATGCAGTAACTCACAATACCACAAACAGTAACTCACATCATCACAACACAGTAACTCACAACACCACAAACAGTAACTCACAACACCACAATACAGTAACTCACAACACGACAAACAGTAACTCACAACACCACACACAGTAACTCACATCATCACAAACAGTAACTCACAACACCACAAACAGTAACTCACAACACCACAACACAGTAACTCACAACACCACAACACAGTAACTCACAACACCACAAACAGTAACTCACATCATCACAACACAGTAACTCACAACACCACAATGCAGTAACTCACAACACCACAAACAGTAACTCACAACACCACAACACAGTAACTCACAACACCACAACACAGTAACTCACAACACCACAAACAGTAACTCACAACACCACAACACTAGTTAAACATATGAAATAAATAACAAGATTACTAGATTCAATATGTTGTGGCCGCTAGACTAAGGTACAGGTATACAATTGCCCACAAATATCCGGTAACCAGTTCCATTATTCTGAATCCTAAACCGAGCCTTCAAACTCCTACCGACTGTCTGCTCTCTGGCTACCATAGATTTTAAACTAAAGGAGCTTAAATATTGTCTAAGGCTAACCACAGATGGCGCTCCCTATGCATGTAACTCGAATATGTAAACAAATGACGTCATAAGCAACACAAGGACTGTTATGACCACATAGGACAATAATGGTAGGAATTATAAACAGTGAGGAACATGCAAATATATTAAATAACATGTCATACATATTTCTGCTGTGTGACTGGACAATGACTGGAGCGTCACAACAAGCCGTAAATATTGACTGTATTGAGGAAAACATCGCTAATATGAGGGATATAAGTAAAATATAACTACAAAAAAAACATAAAAAATTCTCTGGAAAATAAAGGAGACAGAAGATGGGCTGAAGGGCACTGTATGGGTCATTGAGAGAGGCTGAGTCTAAAAAAATATAAAATATCTGTCTCCTCCGTCTGTCTGTTTGTCTCAGGTGATTTATAGTAATTTCTGGGGATTGGATGAAAGGTTAAGTACTACTATCACTTATATGACACTTATGTACACTTATTATCATTACGAAAATGCATACACACACACACACCAGACACCACACACACACACACACACACACGACCAACATTCTACTGTAGTCCTGGCTGGGATGAGGTTGATATCAAAGAACCTTAATAACTCTTTGATTAGAGACGAAGATGTAAATAAGTTAAATAACAAAGGTAAAGTAACAAAACTGGTAATTTGATAAGGTGAATCGTCTCTAACAATGAAGATCACAAGGAAGTAATGATGAAAGTAACAGAGAGAGAGCGGTGAAAACAAAAGACAAGAAGAGAAACAAAAAGAACGATTATAAACAAGAGAAGACAATTCATTAATAACATAAACTTAAATTATTAATCATGAATAATAATTTAAAGAAATTAAGAGACTCCTTATAAATACACAATACAACTCTTCAACAACAACAACGTAAGACTTCTCATGACCTGGTTTATCTCAGTCGATGTTTTTATTTCTCTATTCAGTCATGACCATTAAAGTATTGGATCAGAAGCCCAGTGAGTCCTGAGACAGCTGAGACGAGAGAAGAGGGCATCGAAGTCTTCAGAGGGATTGAGGTAATGCCCGGGCGAGCTGAGGGTAAAAGGCGAATTATTATAAGAGCGATATTGCAGACCGAAAGAATACAACTGAACTAAGATTATCAGTTTCAACTTTGGGAAGAGAAACATAATGACATCGAGGAACATAAACACAAGTTTGGGTGTAAGCTAACTGGAGTATTGACTTGGATTATGCAGTTCAGTTTTCGTCACTGTACTACAGAATGGATATCGAATCCATAGAAAGCGTACAGAGAAAGGTGACAAGACTAATCCCGGGCATTAGGAACCTTGAGTGCAGAGACAGGTTAAAACACCTGAATTTGCACTCCCTCGAGAGACGTAGAATGAGAGGCGATATGATAGAGGTGTATAAATGGAAGTCAGGGTTAAACAAAGGTGTTATAACAGATACTCAGACTATCCATTTATCCAACAAGCGAACTCGTAGCAATGGTCTAAATTACACAAATTTTTATTTAGGCGCGAGATAGGTACACCTTGGTTTGGAAATATAGTGGATGAGTGGAACAAATTACCAAACATTATTAACTCGAACACGCTGGATAGCTTTTAATATAGGTTGGATGGATACATGAGCGATAGGGGTTGGGTGTAAACAGGACTGCCCAGTTTCCTCCATTCTTATGTTATTATGAATGTGTAGAGTTTCGTATCTTCACATCATTTAAACACACTCTAAGGAGTATGTTTACGGGGGGAAGAATCTGATGACTTTCAATATTCCTTCATTCCCTCACGTCAAACACTGCGACCTCACCAGGGTGTTAATTTTCTCCCATCCTCATTAAAGAATCAGAACACAAATGTCCATCCGTGTGAACAAACGACCTAATATGAATAATTAGTAAGGACACCTGACTGGCAGACACTATCACCTGTCGGCTTCACCTCAATAGATAATTTAAATACAGATGAATATATGTCATTATTGACCTACATAAGATTCTCTGTTTTTGTTTTTTAAATTATATCCAATTTTTCTTTATTTTTTATCTCACAGCATAAAGACTCTCTCTCTCTCTCTCATAATGTCAATGTATACTCCAAACACAACATAGCAATGAAGTGAATAAATTTCGCTGTGGTGAGAGATCGGGTGTTGTGATGGATTCTGTAAGCGGTACAGTAATATTCCCCTGAAATACAGTGACGAGCTTAAAATTCTAAAATCATATTTACTGTAGGAGAGTGAGATGTGACTGACCAAGGACAGGTTCATCATGTGGAATTTGGTGACCTGATGGAAAGACAGTCGCTGGCCGATGATTAATTCCGATATCAACTTCTTCAGCAGTTATGAAAATTCCTTAAAAAATAGTTACATTTTTTCTTTAAATGTTCATGTGTCGTGTATAAGATAAATATATAATGTGAATAATATTTTAGGTATAGATTAATGGTTTGATCATTTACTTAAGTTGGTAAATACATTGCAAGTTATATTGCACTGACATTCACATATTTATTTATTTATTGGATATAGTTTCAGCTCGTCACATCTAAATTATTGATATAATAAGCTACGGTGTTGCCTAATCCAATTTCCCATCAGAAGCTGTCAACACCACCATCAGAAGCTGTCAACATCACCTATGTCCAATTTGTTTTGTTATATGTATGTTGGCAAGTAAAGCACTTTAAGCACATATTCCACCCACTGTAGCTCCACACATTGTCTGCCACCCATATTGTAGGTCCGCACACTATCTGCCACCCATTGTAGCCCCACACACTGTCTGCCACCCACTGTAGCTCCACATACACTGTCCGTCATCCATATTGTAGCCCCACACACTGTCTACCACCCACTGTAGCTCCACACACTGTGTGCCACCCACTGTAGCCCCAACCACTGTAGCTCCACATACACTGTCCGTCATCCATATTGTAGCCCCACACACTGTCTACCATCCACTGTAGCCCCACACACTGTCTGCCACCCACTGTAGCCCCACACACTGTCTGCCACCCACTGTAGCCCCACACACTGTCTGCCACCCACTAGTCATCACGTAACACTGTCGAGTAAGTTATGTATAAATGTGTCACAATATAAAAGGGATTAAACAAAACCGAGACAGATTGTTAAGAGACAAATATTACAATGAAAGAAAAGGGAAGTGAGAGAGAGAGAAAGATGAGGAAGAAAACTGGAGGTGGAGTGAGAGAGAGACAGTGATGGTGTAGTGAGCAGCAACACGTCCTGGAGTTAACCCACCAACACGACACAAAAGCATCAATAATAGTGACACGACAGTACTAATCAACACCTTCCTCCATCGCCTCTAGAATTATGCAAAAGTTACACAAATGTTCCTGATATGACAAAGTCCAATAGTGTGTTATTTCCCATGCAAAAAAATAAATAAATAAAATAAATTTATATAAAATTATATCAATAAAGAAATAACCAATATAGTTTTTGATGCTGAATAATATCTACGCCAAAAGCTTCAGGAAATTATATATCCAAGAAAAGGGAATTTCCGACACAAAGTATGCATGGTGCGTGTTGTGTGACAGACGAACGAACTGACCGTGGAACTCCTACAACTCAGCATTCCTTACACCCGATAGTCATTGACAGAGTAAAATGATTTGAATACTTTCTAAGTTTCAACCCATTAAATAATTATCAATAATCTGTTTTAACGTAAATTATATGTATATGTTGTCAACGATTAATGCGTCGTTAACTCTGCCAGTCGACTCATTTTATGGGCCATTTGCTCGCCAGGATCAGAACTCAATAACTGGAGTCTAGTTCATCGAATTAGCTCGTGTTGGCGGTAGACTATTGTGTTTCAGGTGTGGGTCTTTGTTTACTGTTGTGTTTCAGGTGTGGGTCTTTGTTTACTGTTGTGTTTCAGGTGTGGGTCTTTGTTTACTGTTGTGTTTCAGGTGTGGGTCTTTGTTTACTGTTGTGTTTCAGGTGTGGGTCTTTGTTTACTGTTGTGTTTCAGGTGTGGGTCTTTGTGTGTGATAATCAGTAGTGTAATGACTTGAGATGAAAGTATTTGTTGCTTTTATTATTGCTATGGTTGTTGTTGTGCACCTTTTAGTACTAATTACCTGTCATAGGGTGTAAGTTCAGGACACTTGAAGCCGTGTTGGAACTAACGGTAAAAGCGAATTTCATTTAAGGGAGGCAATAATACTAATACTCAAAAACTGTTCAAATATCAATACACATTATGGACAGTGTTACGTATTCTTCACTATATAATTATACAGCATACACAACCAAATTGTCTAGAGAACAGATGGATTGGTAACTTTTGTGTATTTTCAGAGAATTGAGAACCTAGGTGTAGACGAATTAGGGATTTGGCTGGACGACTAGTCAAATTCGCCAATAACAAGAGTAATTCAAACACTCGGTACAAGTTTCACACCTGTTCTACATTGGCACTTAAAATATATTACATTCCTAAAATTTGGATTAATGAATGAATCAATTTTTTAAGTCGTCCTTACCTTTACTACGGAGCTCGGAGGTCAAATTCGCCTCCTGTCCTGGGGGTCTGCGGTTCGATTCCCGGGGGTTCCCAGGTCAACCAGCTGTAAATGGGTATCTAAGTTTACAGCTTAGGGAAGTGATTGCGATTGAGTGGGGTACCAGCCATGCTGCCTCCTTGTGTACCGAAGGCCTAGTGAACAGTGTGCTGTATCCACACTGTCCCTAACAGGCGGTCATGCCTACGGGACCCACTTTCACCATTACTGCCACAACACTGCTGTCAACACAACCAGGTGAAGTAAGACGACAGGAATGAAACAGATGTTAATACATAAGTTACTTAAAAGCTATCTAGACACTATTTACTTCCAAACAAGGGCTTACATTTGTAGCCCTGATATTCAAAACGGTCATAGTTGTTGTTAGAAACTCGTGTCTCCTCCATCGCTGTGACGATGCCACGTGTACGGAATGGCCACGAATGGGTTGGACATTTCTCATTTGTTGGTGTATTTTGGGCAAGGAGTGATGGCGTGACCACGTTAACCCAACCTTAGCATCCTGTCTTAGGCTGACTTTAGACAAGTTCAAGATGTACGGTTGGGGCAAATAAGACGGTAATATAATTTTGCTTGTACTGTACACAAAACAATCTAACCTGTCCGACGTAAAAAACAATGCTTCTATAACATTGTAATACAAAGTAAAACAAGGAATACACTGCTCAACAAACTTTATTTTTAGTCTAAAATAATTCGCCAGATGTAGACAAACAGATTAAGAATTACAGGAACTGTAGATTAGAGTTGTTGGAACAATTGACGATATCTTCGTTACAGAACACTAAATATTGATGAACCATCGTCGTATTATTTATTCGTTACACAAATTCTCAAACATTGTCTATGAAACAATTAGCACAGCACAGAAAAAACATCCTACACGAGTAGTTATTTCTTTGATAAAACATTCTAATACAAGTACCTCAAGAAGTGTCACCCATTAAGGACAACGTTTTGATTATTTACAGGTTGTGGACTTTGAATTTCTTATTGTTTATGGCTTCATAGTCACATCAATCCAGAGCCTGTAGTGACTGACGGAGGTGTAAACTTCAGGCACATCCAGTCCACCACATACAACTGGGCCATAAGACAGAATACCAATTTGGAAGAAAGGGGTCCCCGCCGCTAGCAGGGCGCTGCCTCCTTCACTCACGCAGGAATCTTGCTTATCATAACCTCCTGCACAGATCTGTAAACAAAGGAATTTTCATGAAGTAGATTCTGGTCATTTAAATAACATGAAATCATTATTGATCATGTTCCCTATTAACTAAAGTGATAAATACTATTATCTGCTGTACCTGCTCTTTAAGAAGATTTCCACGATGGGTTTCGTTGCACTGTGCATGATCAGCAATGGATAGCTCAACACGTTGGGGTCTCTCAGTAGCTGTCCCTAAGCTAGATAGGCCCCAACCAGCCGAAAAAATGTGCCGCACAGTAGATAAGTCCTGGAATCCTGTACTTTGAGGAGGCAGACAAATTGAAGTAATCCAAGCTGGAAATAAAAGGTGTGTAATTGTTGTAACTTCTGAGTTTTGGATTATAATTTGTTGCTTATACAAATCAGTTATGTAAGGAGACTATTTGACCAGCTTGTAAGGAGAATACTAATAAAAATATGTGGAAAATAATCAAATATTATATTCCCAGGGAGTAGCGAGGTTACTTGGGGAAATCATCTAAAATATTGTAAATCTTGTTCTTTCTGCAATATATATATATATATATATATATATATATATATATATATATATATATATATATATATATATATATATATACTTAATTTTTAGTCCATATAACACGCGGACTTTGAACATATAATCAACGACCTCACCAGCCAGGACTCGAACCCTCGACCTAATGCATGGGACCAGGGAACGTGGTATGGTCGGTAACGTTCCCTGGTCCCATGCATTAGGTCGAGGTTTCGAGTCCTGGCTGGTGAGGTCGTTGATTATATATATATATATATATATATATATATATATATATATATATATATATATATATATATATATTGTATATATATATATATATATATATATATATATAACAAAGAAGTCTGTCTGTCTGTCTGTTTGTGTATCTGCACGAGAATCTGGGAAACTACTTTACCGAACTGTAGTGATGATGGATGGTGTTATATGTAGTGATGATGGGTGGTGTTATATGTAGTGATGATGGATGGCGTTATATGTAGTAATGATGGATGATGTTATATGTAGTGATGATGGATGATGTTATATGTAGTGATGATGGATGATGTTATATGTAGTGATGATGGGTGGGGTTATATGTAGTGATGATGGGTGGTGTTATCTGTAGTGATGATTAGACAATAAAATAATAACAGTTTAATGCTAAAAAAATATACTTTGCTGTACCGTTGTAGTGAAAAACATGGTGGAACTTACATACACCGTTAATAAACTATTGATGGAAGAAGAAGTTTTGGGGACTGAACAGTGAGACAATGTGGAGCCTCCCGGAGGGTGACGTCCTACCGTGGCTTAGAGAATGAGCCGCGTTTCTGCTAGTGTTACATAAAGTTTTAAGGGAACAAAATTATTGTTCGATGTTAAGCAATCATGACATTTATTTTTATACTGGTGAATTAGATTGGCTGCAGAATAAAAATTTTAAACAATTTACAATATGGCTCCAAAGCCACTTCACTTACGTCCACTAAGGTCTATGGAGCTGACGAGTCTGATAAGGGCGATGTCATCAGAAAATTGTCCTCTTTTGTTGTAGTTCGGGTGAGGAATAGCCTCTTCTATGGTAAAGTCCTGAGCAGGAGGTGAGCAAATACTTCCTACTATGTTTATCATACAGTCGGGTTCGGTACTCCTGTCCCATTCTCCCACCCGGACAACTTCACTACAATAGAAGACATATACTTTGATGACTGGATAGGTTAAGATTTTACTCGACTTCGCTGAAAATAAGTGTTAGCGTTTATCTAACATTGCACAGTCACGGGAAAAAAGTCTTACCCTGAGTCTTATGAGCCTGTGAATCCGATAATGTGAGATGTCTCAGATTCACAGGTTCACGAGTCTCAGGGTTCATGGGTGAGAGAGAGAACTGGCAGGACTCTTTTCCGTGACTGTACTTGATAGTTATGTGAACGGAGCTTCATCTGAGCACATTCACTTAAATAAAAAAAATCGTGCCTTATTGATGTCATTTGTTATAAGTGTAAAAGTAAATCCACTTATATAATAGTAACGTTTTATAATTGAGTACTTACAGCTTACTCCCTCCTGTCATAGACGCATCCACGCAGTGAGCGGAAGTTAATATGTATCTTTCGCTGATCACTGACCCACCACACAGGAACGATGTTCTCGAGAGGCCAGTTTCTGTAAGTTACAAAAGATTAAAGTAAAAATGCATCACTTATATCCAGCGTTCTTAAACCTTACTCAGTTTCATTTTACAAGTCATTTTATTTTTTGTCAGGAATGTTGGTGCAGATTTTAGTGGAGATAGCCAATTAGTAAAGATAGTCTACTAACCTCTTGTGTACGAGGTCATCTCTGAGCTGAATAAAATTGTATGGCGTTTTATACTAACCATCCAAACTATACATGTATGTGTAATGTTATGTTTGTTTCACAAGTACTGGGTCAAAGGCCATGATAAAATAACACTTTATCTCGACTTTTTCTTTCAAATCCCCCCAAAAATCGCTGTTAAATTATCCTTATAGTAAGTGAGCCCTCTGGTGCGTGTGTGTGAGATCTGTAGTGTGTATGTGAGCCCTGTAATGTATGTGTGAACCCTGTAGTGTGTGTGTGCGAACCCTGTAATGTGTGTGTGGGCCCTCTGGTGCGTGTGTGAGCCCTCTGGTGCGTGTGTCAACCCTGTAGTATGTATGTGAGCTCTCTGGTGCGTGTTTGAGCCCTCTGGTGCGTATGTGAACCCAGTAGTATGTGTGTGAACCCTGTAGTGTGCGTGTTTGTGAAATCTGTAGTGTGTGTGAACCCTGTAGTGTGTGTGAGTCTGTAGCGAGTGAATCCTGTATAAATAACACTTAATATGGTGAAATAATATCATATAACTACAGTAACAAACTACTATTATGTATCTGAATTGCCAAAAGATAATTTCAATTGGCTAGCAAGTGTACAGTATGTAAGACTATTCACGTTAATATACAACCTTTATGTTTATAGTTGGAAAGATTTAATGTAGTGTCATAAAAAATACTTGACTCCATGTAATTATATACATACTTCACTGTTCACATACATTGTGTTCAAATTATGGAGCAGTAGCCATACCTTCCTTTATTGAAGTATTTAAGAGATCACAAGTTGTTAAAAAATGCTTCAATAATTTAAATCATAATAAATCTTTAATTATGTACTTAAAGATTATACTAAATGTGGAAGACTTTACATAGCCAGTCACTCACGTCTGTATCCTAACAATGCCTTCCAAGTGTAACCGTCGATGGGCAATTCCCTTCCTCCTCCACGACGATGTTCAGTAAGGCCGCAGGTCTTGGGGAACTTGATGGCATTTCGGGGACAACAAACCTGACAAGAGACTCACATTTACTGTAAATTGGCGAGAAGATACATTTATGTATTGCAGATATCGTGCACGGTAGTAATGTCAATTGTAGGTAGAGCACAGTGCTTACTATAGGTTGGCTGTTCTTGTAGGCGCAGGTGCTCCGCTGCAGAGTGTCAGTGTTTTCCGGGGAGGGATGGAGCAGTAGCCAGTGCAGCTGTGGGCACTGACGCACTGGTATACATTCATGTTGGCAGGTAGCGCCTGTTGGCAGAGGTGTGGCCTTAATGTTCAGTTATTAACTTTTAATTAAGTAGCAATTTTGGTCTTGTATCAGCAAAGACGAATGTTAAAGAAAACAAGGATACCAAAAACTAATTCATATGTAGAGAGAACAATAAAATTTTGTTGTTATAAATTCATCATTAAAGAGTTCAACCATTCACGATAGAGGTTCAACGCCACAGTATAGGTGCCTGCAGGAGTGATGAACAAGACAGGAGTTTACAACAACAATTACGACCGGAGTTTATCCATACCAAGGGTACTAAAAGTAAATTCATGTATAAAAGTAAAGAGCGTCTTAGATATGAAGTCTTAGTGAAATGAATGTTAAGTATAATGTTTTAAGTAACTGTGTATGAATCTATTAACTCCTCATACACCAACTTGGTCAACAGACACCTGGAGACCAAACCAGAAATTAATCGTCAGGTACAAGGTGTTAACGGCGATATATTGTGTTGCTTACCAGTGAAGTGAAGCGGCGTGTTATAGCGAAACATTATGTGTAATAGCACCATCACAATGTGTTCAGTCTTCCCTACAGACTTTACCTCCGCATATCAATATTGTAAGTAATTCCTCAAAGACAACCCACCTCTGGGCAGGGTTAAGAAGGTCAATGTTGACCCCCAACTCCCTCACACACAGAGGAGAGATTAACAGACTGCCATTACGAAAGTATGTTGTAATTGTGGTATATTGTTAAGGTAATGCGAAGTAATTGCATAAGTAGCTGTTAACCACAAAAATTGTGACCAAGTCCCATGTTGCTGATCTGACTTCTGCCTCATTTACACACAACTGGAGGGTCTCAATTATTTCTCTTATTTTCACAGCACAATGTACAGTAGCTTACATGTGTCACTTCCCACTCCTGATTTTTTCTTTTTTTTTTACAGCTCATTATTTTTGTTATTATTATTTTCATTATTATAATTATTCATTTATTTGTATGAGTTATTGTTATTATTATTATTATTATCACTATTATTTTCTTATATTTTCGCCCCCCTTGGCCTTGATGTGGGTTATTATAAAATGCCCTGTGCCTGGGTGGGCTAATGACTGGAAAAAAAAGTACGTAAGGCAATATTGTCCAGTTACTAAAGGTAATGCTAAACAGTTATTCCAGGTTAGTCATTTAAAGATAAAGTTACTTGGTTGTTACTTACTCTGTGTGTGAGCCAACTGGAACAGCAACAGCAGCAGCACTAAGGCTCCAACACCTTTCTCCACACTCACCATACTCTGTGTTAATGAAAGACACATTATTTTCACTAAATAAACAATAACATTCATGAACCATGTACTGGTCGATGATCCTTGACAACTTGTACAGGTGTCTTACAGGTGTCTTGGTATAATCAACAGTTATGCCTCATAAACTAAGTCCATACGTTATATAATTCCGCCAAGTGTTCAGACTTAAAGAGCATGGCTATGAAGTGGTTAATACGTTCTACAAAATACAATTTGGAGGAAAACATGACCCAAGATAGCCATTATGATCAACAAATTCAGATAAATCTTTCTTCTTTATTAACAAACTTTATTTATATACACTATTTCACTGGTTGTAAACGGAGTGTGTGGTAAGAGACTAATCAGCTTGTTCAGTTCAAGGTTATCTCAGTGTCCGGGGACTCCCAATGACATAACCGGCCACGACGGGTTTTCCAGATCACCTTAAGATAGATCTGTTGTTTACCTAGTCTGTGATATCCCCACATTACCCAGAAATACAAAATCTTTAAAGTACAAATATTATTTTTAGGAGAGTCTGAAACATCAACAGAAAAAAAGTTATGGAAATTGTAAATATTTTAATCATCACGCATATAAAGATGTTAATGATGACAATGGTGAACACACATCATAAAGCTCCCAGCTGCCAGCTTGACTGAGTTACGATATTCGCTTTCAGTGATAAGAAAATAAGTATTGAATAATATCTACTTTTAGGGCGTATGAACTATGGAGCGATATATACTGTATACTCACAGTACTTGATGATTCTTCATTGCTAACATCAGACATATTTCAGTGCGGAAAGAGTAGAGGCCATGACCAACCTACCTCATGTGTTCTATTACTGACGAGTAGTTAGGCAGTCATCAGTTCAGGTGGCGGGGATTTCCGAGGCGCGGCAGGTCGGCCACAGAGAGGTGGTCACTATACCGATGTTCTTGCTCCGCTTGTGTGGGAGCGAGGGCCTCTACCTCATCACCAGCCACCTACTCGCGAGGGCCTCTACCTCATCACCAGCCACCTACTCGTTGCATCTATGGTCCCTGATGCTGCGTCACCATCTACAGCAAGGTGTAGTCCTGTACAGTCCCCCCCCATGACCTCTTGTCAGAACTGAGAATGCATCATCTCGACCAAGGATGACTTACTTCCCTTCCGAATTTGAACGAAACAAATCTAAATATAACTTTCAGAGAAGTACTGTTGAAGTATATAGTGAATTTACCGACACATGAAGGACACTAATGTCAGTTCTAGGTCCGACTATCTGCCCCCACATGCCAAAGTTATCAGTGAAATTAGGAACCCAAAGAAAAATACAAAAGTAGTGACTATTAAGAAATTAATAAAGGAAGTTATCTATCGTAAACCCCGTCAGCCGTTCCCTCCACCTCCCTACTGTAGGGCGGGTGTTCCTCCTCTTCGGCTATGGAAGAGTATTATCATCATTTATCAGCCTCCTTCCTCACCAAGACGGATCTTCCACACTTTATCACTACTTTAATCTTCGCACTAATAACTGAAGGATTTATTGCCGAGTGCCTAAAAGAATATATTTTACCCATCAAGACCACGAAACTGTTTGACAATAAATAATATTCCCTTATTTCTCACCACCTACTGGCTCTCTTTCATTCACAATTAATACAAAACAAGCCAGTCAGTCAGTCAGTCAGTCAGTCACTGCACTCATCACCCGTGTGGTTTCCCCAGATAACACCAAGAGATGGTCTGCCGTCTGGCGCATAATCTGCCATGCCTCACAAGAGACAAGGTGCAGGGACCATCCTTCTTAAGTCACTCAGAGTTCTTTGTGCCAGTAACAAACATTTTTTACAATAATTTCAAGTTAATCATCTTCGATAAAATCTCTTCCAGTTAATAAACACTTTGAATGAGTCACACCACAGGTTTAAACAACGTAAATACTATAAATGTTAACCAATACAGTGCAGGAAAAAATACGTGTACAGAATCCCTTAACTAATTTGTGATAATGTATTAGGTAAACACCATGATAATTAGAAAAACATATGTGAACTACTGCAGTATTGTCTAGTAATATAACCGAGATATGATCACTACTGGAAACAGAGACCAAACAATGAAACTAGTGAACATAAACCAAAAAAGATGAAAAAAAAAAGGGAATTGAACGTAATATGAGATGAGTTATGATGGACGCGGTATATTGTTTGTGTATATAATTAACATCATCACCACCACTGTTCACTGCTTCAGGATGTTCACATTGACAAACAACTCCGGCTAAAAATACTTACTCGACGGCTGTTTGGTTACTTCTCTATTGCGCAGTATTGGTAGGACGTGGGTCGGCGAAGTCGTCACCTTCCTTCCACAGCTGTTGGGTGCTCACTGAGAGACGACACGGGGTGCTGGTGTTTTTATACGAGGTCACACGTACAGCCCCACGCACTAGCCAGGTGTGACGGGGCTGGTAGTCTAAGGAGGCATGTCAGTCGGAACCTGTTTAGTCAGATGTAACTGTGGGTAAGGCAGATGTGTGGAGGAGTCAGGTACGTGAGTCAGACGTGTGTGGTGGCGTCAGGCGTGGAGTCAGGTGTGTGGGGTGGAGTCAGACATGTGGTGGAAGAGACATGGAGGTACGCAGGCAATCCCTTCATAAGGAGGGTGGAGGAACGGGGAATCCTACGAGGGCCTTAACCTGGGAATTTTAAGGAAACTGGTTTTTCTACGTCATCCTGTGGCAAGCTGGGCTAGCAAGCCGATACTTTTAAGTGCCCCAAGACATCACAATCCCTGAGGCACTACTGGAACAGGTGTGTGGTGGAGGGGCGAGTTAGGTGTGTGGTGAGTTAGGTGTGTGGTGAAGGCATGAGGCAGGTGTGTGGTGAGTTAGGTGTGTGGTGGAGGCATGAGGCAGGTGTGTGGTGGTGGTTTAAAGCAGATGTATGGGGGAGGCATAAAGCAGGTGTGTGGTGAAGGCATGAAACAGGTGTGTGGTGGAGGCATGAAACAGGTGTGTGGTGAAGGCATGAAACAGGTGTGTGGTGAAGGCATGAAACAGGTGTGTGGTGAAGGCATGAAACAGGTGTGTGGTGGAGGCATAAAGCAGGTGTGTGGTGAAGGCATGAAGCAGGTGTGTGGTGGAGGCATGAAGCAAGTGTGGGGTGAAGGCATGAAGCAGGTGTGTGGTGGAGGCATGAAGCAGGTGTGTGGTGGTGGAGGCACGAGTCAGGTGTACAAATATCAGCTGCTCGACACCACAACCGCATCCAGACCAAACGACCAAGAACTGAACAACCTTATTCCAACCATTGTAAAAATTATCAATGACTCGCAGATAACTTGGGTGTTCACTCCTTGCCAAGCTCACATTTGTACTCTGCTGAAATTGATCGTTAAATGGCCCTACCCTATGTAACTATTTGTTCATATACCATTAATTATTATTATTATCATGATTATTTTATTATTACTATTATCATGAATATTACACACACACACGAGCACACTCACAGGGTACGAGTCAGAAATGTGATCTTGGTCCCTATAAACGCGCTGCAATAACTATACCGAAGTTATAAAAGAGTCATAAACTAATGGCTACTGGCTCCTGGTCTCTCGTGTTTTACGGTGGGAAAAATCACACCTAAGAGCTGATAAGGTCGAAGTTATCACACTGTATAATATTAGCGTTGTTTTCGATTAGGTACCAAACAAATTTCTGATAGTTGGTGATGGTGGAAGTTTCGGAAGGAGTAACTATTGATGATGGTAGTCCAGGTGGTGGTGGAGATGGTGAGGATAGTGGTGGTGGTAATGGTGGTGGTAAGGTTGAGAGTAATGGTGTTAGTGATAGTCTCGCTCCCACACTCGCAAGAAAGAC
Source organism: Homarus gammarus (assembly GCA_958450375.1). Classification (NCBI taxonomy): domain Eukaryota; kingdom Metazoa; phylum Arthropoda; class Malacostraca; order Decapoda; family Nephropidae; genus Homarus; species Homarus gammarus. The sequence goes on along the minus strand of CAUDMG010001768.1, from coordinate 616,533 downwards.
CTTCGAACAAGTGGTGAAAAAGGTGACAACAAGACTTGCTGTCCCTTCAGGTGAAAATATCTGTTAACGAGTAGAAGAAAGTTTGTTCCCTCACATCCTGATGGGGGAACTCTTATCCTCGGTTTGGCTCAAAAGTCTTTCCCTCTACTGTACTTACCTGGAGTCCTACACCCCACAACGAGAGCAAGTCGACCCTCATATACAAGGTGGCAGTGTCTCCCGTAATTCAATATCAAAGTTTTTCACGGAAGGCACAACTAATTAAGGTAAGTTTAACTTGGAGTGTACTGAACTACCGAGGAGAAAGCTTCCGATATACCTCAAAGTGTCATCGAGCTACCTGTAAATATTCTTTCTAGGTCCCCGTTTACTGTACCATTAGAATTTTCGATAAAACCTGTTCATAAAATAAGGTATACACATGTAAACTGTTGTCTCTATTCAAAGTCTACCAATCTCATAAAAAAAAAACATTAAAATTAAAAATATCGTCGAAAACCTTTCAAGTAAAGTCACCACCAGAGTCCTTACTGATGTAGAATGTCTACTTAATTCCACATTCTTGGTTTAATTATTCAAAAACCTATCAAGCCTCGACGTGTTACTTAGTGAAATACATTTCCTAAACAGCACAGAACCATGTCAACATACCAGAGCTTAAGGCTTTTATATACTATTAGCAACAAGTACGAGCGAGACCCATCGTATAGGGATAGAGAAGTATTGTGAGAGAATTGGAAAACCCATAAAATTATCAAATGAGGTTCAACTCCATTACGAGGATGCCACTTATTATTTCATTTGGTTAACGTCGGACGATTTTATTCAGCTCAAGAGGGGATCCCGTGCACAAGGGGTTATATAGACTATCTCCACTATTGACTGTGTTGACCCGAGAGTTGCTGATCATAGTCAACTGAACCCAAGATGAGACTGGAAACAGATAGGTGGTATTTAATAAGTTTCTACCCAAGTAAGATCAAATGACTTTATTCTTATCACATTATATGAAGATGATCAACGAACATGTAGCTGAAATAACTGGGACAGTAATGTAATCAAACAGTTGACTTAAAAATAGATACGTGATGAAGCCATAGCAAGAGAAGAGACTTTATCTATGTAACAAACCACAGAAAGTTGAAGTGCTCTGTCAGCCTCGGATAGTCCAAGCGTTTTTCTATGTATCAACTTTTTTCTTCACGTAGGTATATTATTACTTATTAGTAATTAAAACTAAGCAAAGAATGCTATTGAAAGTAAACACCTGTATTGTTTATTTCATACCAAACCAATTGTCATCATTTACGATGATTATACCGATTCAATTAATCAATCTATCTATCTACCTCAGGTTTCACAGATATTTTTTTCTTCTATTTTCTTAATAAAATCTTCCCTTTTACCGAATACATATAAAGTACAATATATGTATTACCTTAAAAATATCGATGATAATCACCCGAGTCTCCACGGTACATCTCCGTGACATTGGTGTTTGCCTTTCTTGGCACAGTACAGTACTGTGGGGCTAATAGTTGCTTCCTCCTAGTATTGTGGCAGTGGTATTTGGCTTTCTTAGTACTGTAGCACTGGTACTTGGCTCTCCTAGTATCGTGGCACTGGTACTTGCCTCTCCTAGTACCGTGGCACTGGTACTTGGCTCTCCTAGTATCGTGGCACTAGTACTTGCGGCGCCATGGGCGGTATTGCTGGGCTTGGCTGCTCCCCGAGTGTCGAATCTCTGTGTTAGTCGAGAGAGCGACAACTGCCACACCCGAGACCGGGACTTACGTCTATTATATGCCTCAAGATACTGCACGATGCGGGAGAAGGTACTTGGGGTCTCCACGACGAGCAGTGGGTTGTTCTGTGGCGGCTTTTGTGGTCGTGGCCTCAGGAAGTAGCGCCCTTCTCCGCTCCCTTCACCTAACATATCCTGAAAAGAACCACATTTACGTAAATGGTATTTAGAGACATGCTTAAGAAATTGAGTGAAATCAGTTTTCATTAAACACCTAGAAAATAATTAGTCAAAGGTCTGCAGTATGGCTTATGACCTTGCAGTAGCTTCCTTTCTATCAGGTCGCAGTTTGTGTTCTGCGTGTTTTCTCTTATCACGGTCACTCGTGGAGTCACTGGGTCTCTTGACTGGTTGAAATCTTATCCAAGCAATGATAAATAAATAGTAATTGCAAATAACACCGAGTCAACATCTATGCCAATAACCCGTGGAGTCCCGAAAGGGAGTATTCTATGACCTTCGCTCTTCCTGTATTATGTAAACGACATGTCCATTTGTGTTATTTTTAAACTTTAGTTGTTTGCCGATGACAATGATCATTTAATGTCGGGTATAGATCCAAATTACGTACTGTAACAGAGGGGAGGGGACGCAACGAAACATTTAAAACTCTTGATTTAAGAACATTGAAAATTTCGTAATTTCAGAGAAAAATTATGCCTAAACTAGAAGCAAGATATTGATAAAGCGTAAGTACAATAAATATTATAGGTTAGTCAGAACTGAGGTGAGAGACATACCGTAGAGGAGCAGGAGAGAGGGTAGGAATACTCGTCAGAATCAGAGTAGTCTTCAGGATCATAGGTGTCGTCCGAGGAGTCGCTCACTTCAAACATCTCCGACAGATACGCCATGGGGCCGCTGCTCATGTCCAGTATGCCTGTAGAAGGGATCGTCAGCACTATCCCTTTACTCGTAGTTTCCCCAGAGGAGTCAAGAAGCACCATCATACAATATTACAGAATAAAGTTTTATCTTTCGCTCACCGAGGGTTACCTATAGTAGTTCATTAGAATATGATAAGAGGTGATTGAGGACACCTGGTGATCAAGCCAATCTTAGACGGGAACTTAAGGGTACCGAGGCTAGTATACCACCTTGGTTTAATATTGACGTCCAGGGCAACTTTTAAGGTTGGTCTAGTTTACAATAATTTGCCGTTTGATAAGAGGGTCAAGCAAGCAGATAAGGACAAACTACTCACCAGGTGTGACGAGTTTCTTTATCTCAGTGGTGGTAAACGTCAGCTCCTCCAACCTAGCCGCTGTTGCCGCCACTGGATCCCTGCAGCACAAACACCAACGTCAGCATTATAAACAACTCAAACACAGTCAAGGAGATGCAAACATTGACTCACTTTTGACTCGCCATAAGGACAACCTCAGCACTGTATAGAAGGTAGTCACGTGTACGGTAGATCTGTCACATTTACCTGTAATAGACTGATCAACACCAAACATTCAACTTCCTTCTATGACTCAGGCCCTACAGGACTCGGGTTGTAAGAATGGCTCACAAGAGTTGTCTCACCTGTAACAAACCGTAGCCTTCACCAACAGCAAACAACAACAGGTGGCTGTCAGGCGTCGCACCACCCACACCGCTACCTGGAGATCTGCCTGAACACCAACTCACGTAAGTGTTAATAAATGTTCGACTATTATTCCTCAATAAATATAACACCATAAACATTTTATACGTAACCAGAAGTTTACAAATTATAAATGATGTAATTATAAACCTAGAAATTATAAGCAACAACAGAGAGAAAAATGAAGTTGACGAAGACAGTAGAGACGAATCCATCAATGTTACTCAATGGCATGAACCGAGGCACCACAACCCAAGCTATCCCTGGGTATAACCCAAGCTGACCCTAGATAAACACCAAGCTGACCCTAGACATAACCCAAGCTGACCCTAGATAAACCCAAAGTGACCCTAGACATAAACCAAGTTGACCCTAGACATAACCCAGGCTGACCCTAGATAAACACCAAGCTGACTCTAAATAAACCCAAGCTGACCCTAGACATAACCCAAGCTGACCCAAGACATAATCCAAGTTGACCCTAGACATAATCCAGGCTGACCTCGGGTAACTCAGTGTCAAGGTAGGTAAGGATGAAGGTCACAGTGAGTCTCTCGACGACGAGAGAGGCGGCGAGGGCGACGAGGATGGGCAGTCTGGCATCCACGCTGCGAGGGGAACACGTCACCAACATAGTCACCACCACGCTCACCACGTAGAACACCACCTGTAGGCACCGGGCACTCATTATCACCACTGGTCTCCTCTACTGATACACGTCACTTTGTACACATGAGGGTTTCCTGGTACACATGAAGGTCTTTTGGTAGACATCACTACGATGTATACATGTGTGGGTCACCATGTATATATACAACACTAGACTTCTTTAACTTCAAGTGATAAACGAACCTTCACTTTACCTGATTACTTTGTTTAAACATCTTATTGACTCGGTACGCTGATGACAAAGTCTAATCCTAATAAATACACTTGGAGCCGAGAGGTTTACTGGCCACACAACTAGACTGATGACCGCGTAGTTCAGTGGTATCCCTGCAGTAAATCAAAGGCTGTAATACAAGTCCTGCTCGAGTACTTACAGCATAAAACCAGGAGAATTCGCCCATGACGAGGTTTTGAAGCTGACCAACACGGTCGAACACATCGATGATGAGACCATGTTGCTCTGCAGTCGACTCTCTGGACAACGACATTTATGCATACATAAATTTACTCATACTTATGTAAACAAATATATTTATATATACATATATATTTATATATACATTATACACATATACCTGAACATAACCCCCTCCAACACACACACACACACACCTTATCTCAGAGAAGACATTTTTGAGAGCTTGGCGGGACTCGGTGATTTGAGCATCCATCTGTAACCTAAGGGCAGATGCTGAATCCACAGCCTGCGACAGTTGCAAGCTGACTGCCTCAGACGACTTCCGTAAGCTGGCGAGAGACATCAACAGTAAATTAACACACACACACACACACACACACACAATAGCGCATCTAAACACACAGTCAACGTAACCCAAGTGACGTTGAATGAATCTCACATTTAATGGAACGAAAGATCCACGTCACGTGAGGCGTCATTGCAGAAGACCCTAATAGCTACAAGACAAGTGATGAACAATGAAAAAGTAAAGATAAAAAGTGTAGCACAGGTTTCTACTTCAAGAAACAATATTAAGTAATGTAATACAAATTACATGGCATTTTATTAATTTACTCGCTAATAACTACAAGGCAAGTAAAATTCCTCCACCCGAATACAGAGATGCCAGTACACACCTCCACCACATTAGTACTCCAGGTGTACTTTTAAGACCATGTACAAAAAAATGTCAACAAACTACCTCTCGTGTTCAATTAAGATGGTACTATAACAACAATAATGGGTTTATCCACCACCAGAGTTTAGCTCGTATCAACCATCCCCAAAATCATGATCAGTTAAATTTCCGATAGTTTATTTATTTATTTTTTTTTTATAAAGGGCGACTGCACTTGTGGGAGGGGGAGGGTTACCGTGTGCACCTCTTTAATATTAAAGAAATGTTGAGAAGTTGAAGTTAAGGAACAATCATTGTATACAGTGTTCGTTGTAATGTGTTGATCCTTGAACGCTTGAATAATTCTTTGAGGATTCTTGTCTACAACCTGGATACAGTAGCCTAAGAATCCCTATAACCTAACCCAGGGAAGCCCTCTTCCTGGCTGGCCAAGGGTATATTTCTATAAGAGCCTTCCATCTTCAACAAAGTCTTCAAACACTCGCCTTTACTGAGGTTAAACTCGTGACAAAATACCTGTGAACAGCATCCGTAGTGGCTTGGTGCCAGGCCTGGGCTTGTAGGAAGTGGCACATGGCTAGCGTAGAGGACAACATGGCGGAGTAAACAGTGGCGGCCCGGGAGTCTAAGTGGTGCATACATGCATCCAAAGGCTCCTCCTTCTCGCAGGGGTACACCACCCACCCGAATCTAACCATGTAACAGTTGGTGAAGGCCAGCGCCAGTCGACTCTGTACCTGAGTGATTGATGCTCAGTAGCTAAAACAACTATCTGTGCAGGTAGGGATCGATATGCTCAGAAATTTTACGTGTTACTAGAGACAGCCCGCATACCAAAATTTATCGTCCATGGTCTCATATTGTTTCCCACAAAGTATGCACAGGTAGTTGTTTTAGCTTCTGTACATATACATTAGTACTGTATGACAATAGTTTATGTCATGTGATGCCTTATTTAGAAGGCGTTATCTACGTAATATAAAATTATAGATAAAACGTACATATACTTCTAATTAAAAGACAAAAACCACCTGATATTTTTTGGAAGCCAACCTCTTCGATGAACATAAGAGCTCCATCCTCTGGCAATGATATTAACTGCTCCAAGAAGGACCCGCCTCCCAGGCTGCCACTAGTACATGCCCAGCTGCCACTAGTACAACATTTTTTTTCGCACATCTTCCTATATCGTTGTATAGTTGTCTTGAGGTATGTGCACCTTTTGATTTATTTCCCCCAAAAAAGTGAAGGTTAGAAGAGAAAGAGATATAAGGTCACCTCATCAGTAAGGTTGGAACATCCGTCTCGAAGGTCTTGTAAGGTATTTTGGTAACAGTCGCCATACCTGCCGGATACAAGAAATACAAGACTGAATAAGAACCCCTCAAATCAGTGTGTTTACATTTATCAAAGACAATAAAGCTGGACCGACTAACTTTTGGTCGTCTACACCCTGAGGATCAACGGTTTTAATAGAGGGAGTCACAGTACAGTCACCAGCACTTACACCTGGTACAAAGGCTGGTGCGTTTTCTTGAGATGTGGCACGTCTGTGTTTGTTTACATTGTATTAAAACTCCCGGAATGACCCTAACGAACCTCACAATAGTAACCATACTAAGGATACTAAATAAGCATTCCACAGGTGCCATATCTCCCCAATTCCTCCAGCTACTGTACCAGGTGTAAGTGCAGGCGACTGCACATGTGGGTTGCTCGCGCCTCCACCACCCCCCCCCCCCCCCCATAAGCGTAAAATGGATCAAACGAGGGTTAAGAGACTGCCAGGACGTTACTGTCAACACCAACCCTGCCGCAGTCCCCATGCCAACCCCTGCCCAGCAGTCCCACGCCCGCCACAGTCCCACACCCGCCACAGTCCCACACCCGCCACATGTATGGTAGACTTGACACAGGTACAGACGTCTCTCTCACCTGGGCATCTTAGACTGCGTGGTCATGAGTTCATAATGCAGTTGACCTTCCTTGGCGGTGCCCTCTAGGTTATCGTTGAGGTTGCCGAGGGTCGCTACCATCTTGACCACCAGCGTCACCACCACCACACACCACCCAAGCTTCCTCTTCACGCCGCACCTCCTGGTGAACATGGTTTTGACTAAAGGCACGAATGGTGTAGCACAGATTACGAAGTTGCTACACAGACTAATTTTTTGTATTCTCTGAAAATTATGTTAAAAAGCGTGGAGGGAAACTGTGGACTCGGCTATCTTCCTTCCCCCAACTGTGAACTTGGGAAAACATTTACTGGCGGGTAGACTGGGTGTACCCTGGTGTCGAACCAGCTACCTTTAACACAGGACGCGAATTACTTATGAACGGTAAATAAGTCATTCAGAAAATGAAAACGAACAACCAAATATCATCTTAACAGGGAAGGTGAAATTAGGTTAGAGAAAGTTAGGAAAGGTTAGGTCAAGTTTCCTTCTGTTCGATTTTTCATGTGTTGTCTTTTTACCTCACAATTTCCCTCTAATTCAAACCCCTAACCATTTTGTGCATGAATTTTCGTGACTGTAGGCGGTCCTAAAACGAATAATAGCCATAAGCACCATCGTGCCATCGAAGAGTGTAAACACGGCGGACAGAGGCAACTAAAAAACGGATTGTTAGCACCAGAAACGAAGGTCAGATTCGTTCGAATCACAACAAGAATCACAGGAAAAACATTTCTTTTATGGAAAATCGTAACCTGGCTACTATCATAAATTGACCTGAACTGTAACTTTAACAAGAACAAGTCACTGAACAATTCTATATCACTCAGCGGTTTGTTCGTTATGATCATTCAGTTGAGTGAAGCTTTTTGTCAAAACTTTGAAGCACCAAAAGCGTGTACACCACTAACTTGATGTTCCCTAATTAACCCTGGCCACAGCTCTGTCGCTCCACATGTCTTTCATTATTTCCATTAAACCAAAAGTTTTGAGAAAATTCCGAAAGACAAGTCCGCTCGTCATTGTATATTTCCTCCGTACGGGAATTCATTATCTGGTCCAGAAGAAACAACTCCTTTGACCTTCACTGTCTCTACTTCATCTAGCTATTAATACAACTCTGCCACTGTATGTCACAAGGCTGTGGAGACCTTTACCTATGATAAATTAGTGACAATAACATAACTTACCCCATTATCCAACAGCACATACTTCCACTCTCCACGGTTCCCCTGACTAAACTAATTCGGTCAGCGGCCAACCAGTGACTGTCATTGGAAGAGAATGGCGCTGTGGATAACGAGCCAATACAGTATTTTAAAACGCGAAACAGTGATTATTTGCAGTCAGTCTACGATAATGTTGTAAAAAAATTTGAAGAATGATAAAATAGGCGAACATGTCTCCAGTTCTGCCTATAATAATATTCGGTTATAATTTCACGTAAGAAATAAAATTGTGTTCTCCAAGTCGGGTAATAATACTGACAACAACATGGAAACTCTTCACCTTATCTGTAGGATAAAAACATCGCATCTTACCGTGATTTCTACCTGTAGTAAATATTGTAAATGATCACAGCAAATGTTGGAAGTGGATACGATTCCCAATATTTACTGTACGTAGAACCAGGTATATTACAATGGAGTTAAAACAAGGTGCGACTAGTGTTAATTATTACAGGTGCACACGAACTCTTAGTTCACCCTATATTAAGCAGTGTTCACCAGGTATGACTCGAAGTAGATATCAGGTATTACAAGGTGTAGGGGAGGTGTGGTCTCTACTATGCATATAAAATCATGACTCTTACCTCTTTATGTTTTACCAAATACAAATGTAATGGTTAAGGAACTTTCTACAACGTAAATACAAACATTTCCTCGCTTGCCATTCCATTATTCACCTGTGCTTACCTTTGTGTGAGCATGGGAGTGTGTCGTGAATATAATACATACAAAAAATCATCCCTTAATTTTGTTCTTTTGGGGGGAATAGGTTTATATTGAATAGCCATACACACCCCATGATGTGATTGGTTCACCATCATCTACAAATATCAAAATGAACAGTCCGCGACATAATCGTTATTTAAACATACGTACAAATATTCTATCACTGGAAATTATGCAAAATATAATTTTATATCCTCTATTTTTCTGAATTTACCAAATATGGAGAATTTTGCCTCTTAAATTAAAAGTTATTTCGCCACACAGACTACTCACGCAAAGTTAGCACAGTGTAATAAACCAGGTGTCATCTGCAGGACCTGAACCCGGGGACCTGTCAATACCAAATACAAGTTTATTTAACGGCCGATTTCCCCAGCTGCCCGTGACTACCGGCTTGCACTAACCTACCCTGACCTTTATTTTGTTATATTATTGAACAATATAGACTTTCCCTTAGCACTGTACAGTATATGTTTATTTTTATCACAAATGTGTCTCTGGTGTTTTTCCCTCTCGCCCACGTTCCCTCACGCTGTTGACTCCTCAAGCGTGGAGGATTTACGACAGTACAGTTATTAAGGACCAACCTGTTGCCCACGATGACGCCTAAGAATTTATACAACACAGTCAAGCAATAGAGAGAATTTAAGACGATGGATGAACACCTAACCATACCCACCACTCAGCCAGACTACAGTAGCCTGTTCAGTCACACTTGGTGAGGTCAAGTTTTGTAACCAGAATCTGTTACTTGGTATTTGACGTGATGTGACGCAGGTATTTGACGTGATGTAACGCAGGTATTTGAAGTGACGTGACGCAGGTATTTGACGTGATGCAACGCAGGTATTTGACGTGATGTGACGCAGGTATTGGACGTGATGTAACGCAGGTATTTGACGTGATGTGACGCAGGTATTTGACGTGACGTGACGAAGGCTATTTAACGGAACTGTCAGATGGATAAAGAGAGGTTAGTCTGTGTTCATCAATATGGCGAGTGACACCCGAGAGAACATGTTAAACACATTAAATTCTAAGTCCGAGAGAATATGTTTTGTCGTTAGTCTTAGGGTTAAATAAGCTGGGATGGAGATTCTTCAGGTGATTAAGGCTGTGTTGTAGTCATTAGGGGAAAAATACTAGAATTATCCAGGATAAATATTTATTTACATGTTGTTTACACCGGTCCAAAAGTATGTACATATTTTACCTGTACAGATAAAGGCGAGAGAAGAACGATTTACACACAATATAGATATATAATTATATATTACTTTTTTCTTTGGTTTGACACCTCTATGTTAAAGCTTTCTTCTGCAGCTTAAGCTTCATTACAAACAGTACATATTACAGTTAAAAAGAGTCGTTCACATATTTGTGCTGCACTTTGTCTACATCATAAATAAGACTAAGACTGTATGAACAAAAGACCAAAGAGTGAGGTGAGGTCAGAGTTTATAAAGACCAAGAGTGAGGTGAGTTCAGAGTTTATAAAGACCAGAGAGTAAGGTGAGGTCAGAGTTTATAAAGACCAGAGAATGAAGTGAGGTCAGAGTTTATAAAGACCAGAGAATGAAGTGAGGTCAGAGTTTATAAAGACCAAGAGTGAGGTGAGGTCAGAGTTTATAAAGACCAAGAGTGAGGTGAGGTCAGAGTTTATAAAGACCAAGAGTGAGGTGAGGTCAGAGTTTATAAAGACCAGAGAGTGAGGTGAGGTCAGAGTTTATAAAGACCAAGAGTGAGGTGAGGTCAGAGTTTATAATGGCTCTCCAGATCACACGTTCCTCGTCATACAGAATATATGATTGAAACTTCATAAGCTTTTACGGAAAACTTAGAGATTATAATTAGTAATACAATTTGGCTTTTATTGCATAAGACAATACTGTTTTTTAATCATACACCCAAAACACACACACACACACACACACACACACACACACACACCTGATACAAAGTTCCATTCCCACAATAATAACAGGTATTGTATATCTATAAGCACAGTAGGTGATCGCTACAGAGCAAGTGACTCTATATAGCGTCAAGAGAACTACCATCTGTCCCAGTTTCACGAGTCATAAAAACGCAGCTTAATACTCTAGCTAAGACTTTACGTACAAATGAACTCGAAATTCTGCCTTAGTAAACGTCATGTTGCGAGGGTGAAGTAGCTGTTATTACCTTGACTGGCAGGTGACGCTAGTGTTAATTAACTGTCTTGGTCCGCCTCCTAGGCTCGCCGCTCCACGACACACTGGAACCAAGTGTTTGCTAGTCGTGGTCCTCAACTCAGCTTTATCCACACATACAGAAGCCTACCACATGAGTTGTACTTTAAGTTTGTCATTAGTTAAAGAATGCGTTGATTAAATAATAATACTTGATTACCAAACATTTGTCATAGTGATAAATTGTAAAGTAATAAAGTAAAGAGAGACTTTGTTTGGCGTTAAGTACCGATAGTTGTTAAAATAAAGATGTGAATTTTCAAATACTTTTACCCCAGCTTCAACACTTAGTTAAAATGACCGTACATTGAACACTACTTGACGACGCGGTTAAAATAATGTGCTTAATTTTTAGCTTTACTGATAAATATTTAATGACGTTTTGCAGTTTCTGAACCAACTAACACAAAATATATATTATACTTGTAAAACCGTCCCTATTGGCCAGTTAGGTCGATGGGTGTCTATAGGTTTTAAGTCTGTCTGTCTGTGTATAGGGGTGTAGGGAACTGTGGTAAGACGTGGGGAAGTGTATGGGTGTGGGGAAGTGTGGGGAGGATGTGGGAAGGTGTGGGAAGGTGTCATTCATTATTGTATTTATGAAAGGTTGAAATCAATTGTAATATATATGAAACAAATATATTAAAAACTCGATATTTATATAACTTTCAAAGGACTAAGACGACATGAATATCCTGATCCCTTCAAGGAGAATGAGAGGAGTGTGTGTGTGCGCGTCTGTCTCTCACAACATGAACTGAGATGTAATAATGTAGTGAAAACCCGGAGAAGATAATTACGTGTGAAGACGCAGTAACAAACTTGTCACGTTATCAAGGTACTGTTGGGGGTCGTTACCAAGGTACTGTTGGGGTATTTACCAAGGTACTGTTGGGGTCGTTACCAAGGTACTGTTGGGGTCGTTACCAAGGTACTGTTGGGGTAATTACCAAGGTACTGTTGGGGGTCGTTACCAAGGTACTGTTGGGGTCATTCTCAAGATACTGTTGGGGGTCGTTACCAAGGTACTGTTGGGGGTCGTTACCAAGGTACTGTTAGGGTTGTTACCAAGGTACTATTGGGGGTCGTTACCACGGTACTGCTGGAGAATCTTTGGTGAAAAGTGAGAGTAGAACGGTTAAGCTTATTAATGTATTTTTGATTACACTAAACAAGAGGAGGAGAGACGGCAGCACCAGCCACCAACTCAAGACAGAGGTGTACTGAGAGGTTCTTGAGAGAGGGGAGTGGTCGTGTTAACAAGTAAGCCACGTGGTGCTGACTCTACACCACCTCACCTCTCATGATAAAGTAGTCTATGGAATATACCAAAAAGGAGATTAATGTTAACGAGGTAGTTTAGTAGTTAACATTAAGACAAACCGTAGATATGGTTCATGTATGAGTGATTATTTTTTCTTCAAGAGTTTGTTGATATGAACAAGAACAAAGCTTTGGGGGGGGGGGCTGCAATAGACAATAAGTTATGGTAAGATCAAACTTGATCAACTCTTGTAACAGAAGCTAAAAACCGTACTGTAGTTGTTACTAAATTACACAATAGTATGTGTCTAACTTCGGTAAAAGCTATCCAATGAGAGCGATCATACAAGGCGAATGATTCCCTTGGATAGATTCATGACGTACTGAACTGAACTGAGTGTTGAACGAAACGGATCAGGTTCCTGCACACACCAAGAGCTGAACCCATTGACCAGGACCAGATCAACTCCCTTATGTCCAGGTACTGACGATCTGGCCTTCCACCCTAGGCCCAGGGACTTCCTACACGGCCAGCAGTAGGCAGGTCCAGGCTGAACATAACAGTGTGCCCGCAGCCCTGGACTGACCAAGCACACTACACAATAACAACATTACTAGAGGCGTCTAAGAGACAAATATATTTAATTACTTGTTGAGGCATGAATGAAATATATTATTTACATATAAGACAATGTGCTATATAGACAATATATGTTACATACAACCTTACTTTATGAAACAAAATTTCCAAGATGTTTCCGAGATAAAAGAAGCGACGCTATACACCCTCGTACATCACTCAGGAGTTAAAGTTATCCTCACAGACTGAGTTACGAGTTACACAGTTGAGCATATTTTTGTCTGGGTCTCCACAAACTCATGGTACCAAAGTTTATATGTTAGTGTCTCGCAATTCTTAGTGGAAAATATTACGACTCGGAGGTGTCAGTCACCGGTTCTCCAGCTGTGCCGCGCGCTTATCAGTGAGGTTTGTGACCCAGTATTTATACCTCAACATATTTCCTTCGAAGTAAAAAAAAATGTCGTGTCCATAAGCGTGACAACAGCGAACAATCCTCCTGTTACCCTGCTTCTTCTTGTCCGCTGGTGAAGGTGTGGATATCGTCCCCCCAGACCTGCCCCCGCCCCACACGTCTTCCTCCTCACGGTAAACTGACTGACTTAATGTCCCGTGTCCAGTATAATTTAATTTCTATATTACAATTAAGAGTATCAAGAGTATGTCGTCATGAGAATCATCTGAAAAGAGAGGAATGATATCATTAGTCACTTTAACATGGAAAATGAGACAATGGAAGACGAAATTTAAGTAATAGTACCAGTATGAGTCCGATGTCTGCGGTGAGAGTGTTAGATAAAGTTCTTCATTATAATACGAGAACAAGACAATAAGAGCTTTATGAATCTCAAGTATTTATTATTATATTTAAAATTGGAAAAATTAATAAAATGTGAAGTTTGGGCGAATCATCTTACCTCCTCTAATGATAATGGGTTTCCTTTCATCTTTGTGTCTATGCTGTGATAACGCTCTGTAGGGGAAAAAACAAGTCAGTATATAGTCCAACATTACATAATACAAGTCAACTGAAATTATCATCTAAACTGTACAGTAAATATATAGAAAATGTACATGTTTACTGATTCATTTTCCTGAGACAACTGTAACGTGTTGTACAGTGTAACGAACAACATGTACACAAACCACAGATTATGTAATATTATGTGTACATAATGTGTATCTGTATGTAACAATAGTGTGTAAGTGACAATATTATGTGTATGTAACATTGTGACGTATATGTAAGTAACAATAGGATGTGCATTATGAACTACGAGAAGAAGGATGACCTCTTACCATGTGACAGGTGGAGCCTCACAAGAGCCATCAGGAAAGCCTCAGATGTAAGAACTCGGTTTTTGGCGAACCTGAGCACCAGACACTCGAGCACCTTGTTAGAGACAGTGACCCCGGCCTCCCACAGCGCCGGCCGCAGGTGGTAGGAGGACGTCTTCCCCGTGTGGCTCCTGTCAAACTTGAGGAAGGCCGTCTAAGGAAGAACAGGTGTTGTCTTACTCACATGACTATAATAATATAAATGTTATACTAAATAGGGATAATGACCGAATAGAAATAACTTCTATGTATTTATCTTCTTTGAAAACTTCTAACTGGCCATAAATAATCATGTAGACTATAAACAATCTTATAAATTAATAGTTTGAAACTATGGAGGGAGGGAAGGTGGGAGGCACCAACCTTCCAAAACTGAAGCATAATAAGGAGTCCTGGAACATCCACCAGAGACACCCGGCCGCTTATATTAAAGTCTCGCAACATTATGAGGCTCTTGACTAACTCTAGGCTCGGCTTTTCCACCAGAAACTCTGAAACAAAACAAACTCAATAATCACACAATAATTATTCTAAACAGTCAGAAATACCAGTAAGGAAATTGTGTTTATATTTTTTTTTTCACGCACCAAAATTGTTCCTTTATCCCCTGTAGTGATATTTACGTACTAGTGTCCACGCTACTCATTAGCCACACAAACAGATTCACGAGTCTCAATCTTGGGCTCGCGTAGAGTAGAAGAGGTGACGAGACTTTTTAACAGTAACTATACGGTAATATTAGTAACGGTGACAAAAGTAGTGGTTATGGTACTCACGTTTCCAGTGTGTCTTGAGGAACTTGTGGAAGAGATGAGGGTCCAGCTCTGGCGGGTACTTCTGGAGCATCTTCTGTAACAACACCCGCCCGTCACGCTGGAGGACAATGAAACGTCAGAGTGAGGGAAGACACTACAAGATGACGTGAAGAATGGATAGAAAAAGACAAAATTAATGAAAAAATATAGATGAAAAGATCAAATTGATTAAAAAGAAATAACACAAATGACTTACAGTGACGAGAGAGAGAGAGAGAGAGAGAGAGAGAGAGAGAGAGAGAGAGAGAGAGAGAGAGAGAGAGACTTACAAACATATATAAAGAGTACACACACACACACACACTACACATTTATACATTACACAAACATATACCATGGAAACATACATACACACACACACATAAATATAGAACACACACATTTCTACATACAAAAACACACACACATCCAATAATACACAAAACCTCCACAGAGAAAGTATCACAGAAATACAACTAGATCAGTAAGTTGTAGTGTGTGTCTCACTAACAGCCCATTAACCCCCTGCAAGACACACTGATGGTTCTGTCCCGGAAATTGAATGGTGTATTAGGTTAGTTTTATGACGAACTATAAGGCAGGTGTTCTCGACGTCTCATACCTGGTGATGTGGTTTAGCTGTGATGACATTGACCGTGTGAAACTCTACCTAATATTGTGTCTTATATTTTGTAAGTTGTATATTTTAAACCTCTAGTTCCTGTACTTCTTAATATGCCGTTTATTATTGTTATTCTTCATAATTATAATTACTATTATTATTACTGTTATTGTTATCATAATCAGTATCAATAGTAGTAGTAGTAGAAGTAACTGAAATAGTAAAGGTAAAAGTAGTAGTAGTAGTAGTAATAGTAGTTACTCACCAACTTGTGACCATCGTCCAACCTCTCCAAGCTGATAGACCGGAACACCATGTTGTCCTCGTTCACTTCCCTGTGATGCAAACAGTCAATGTTTACAGTCTCATCATTAAGGTAAATCATTACAGGTGTTGTCCAGAAGAATATTGTCAAATACTTGTGTCTCTGTGAAACTGTTGGTGAGAGTTTGTGTGTATGTACGCGTGTATAGTGTGTGTGTGTGTGTTTGTAGAGGTGTTAATGGACGCCTAAGGATTTATATTAACATTACCAGTAGTTAATCAGCGTTAATAGCCTTCGTTAGCAATAAAACTTGTCATAACACACTAACACCAGGAGACATTAGCGAGGCGTCACCCACCAGATGTTGCTCTGTTCGTCTGTAAGGATCCGGAGGAGGAATTTGGCATCGGAGTTGGCGTGAGCTGTGTGAGGGACCACCATGTAGTCCCCTGGAGGCAGAGTGAAGAACGTCACTGTCTCTCTGGCCATGCTGTGTGACGTCACGTCCATTGGCCGCTGTGTAGAATATACATCGATAATGTATCTAAATGTATTGTAACCCAACTTAACATTCATTAAAACTATAAAATAAAGACAAACAACTACGACATTATACAGTAAGAACAATATTGTCTTATACAAATTATGAAAAATGGTATTAAAATAAGTCACATTTTGTTACACTAAAGTGGGTTATGGTTCCTGATATTCACGTAACAAGTGTAAAATATAACGTACAGATTATATCAAAATATGTTCTTCATTTGTATTTCTGTGAATAAACACATTCTCGAGTAACAATCGGATATAATTAAAGCCACAGCATATAATATCTTGTGGCGGAGAAATGTGTCGCCAAGAAGCAAAACCAACTACATCAATGTGAGGTAAGGTTGACACTGTAGTTAAATTACGTGTTCATTAACAAAGGCGGTGGTGAGGCGAGTCACATTAGGAGGAATCTCATAGACAGCGAAGCCAATGGGGTGTAGATGGTGACGCTTCTTGTTATCTTGAGCCGAGAGGAAGGTGTGATAGTGCTGGGTCACCGACACTACCACGTGACACTTGGACACACCCACCCGCGGGATCTGCACGTGGAACTGTGGATTCATCGCAGTCGTCTCTGAACACAACAACAAGAGAAGGTTTAGAATGATCTTAAGACAGGAGGAATACATTGTCTTTGGTCATCAGAAACTGTAGAGACTCTTATACGGGGGAAGAATAAAGAAAAACACGAAGAAAATGTGATAACCATAATAGCAAAAGCAGCGAGGATGTATTTAATATAAAAACAATTAGAGTGAAGAAGAACTAAGGTAGGTGGAAGAGAGAGACAGAAAGGCCCTGAGTACTGCCAGACCTAAAGTTTTACCTCAGTCTTATGTTGTGTTCTCACTGTTTACACTCACTCTTATCACCTTCATTATCTTTAGTCTTACCTGTTAATATTTCCCTTGTGTTACTCTCGTTAAATAAACATTATAACTGGATTCCTTCATCTAATATACCCCCCCCCCCCCCGCCCCTTTAGTCCTGACAACATGGGCATCAAAAATGTTATTGTTCTTGTATGTTACGTCATGTTGTCAGTATATTTACTTTTTACTTCTGAATTCCAATCCAACTATTTCCTTCCATTTATATTCTCACCAACCCATCTACAGAGTTCAATTTTTGTATCTCTCTTTCGTTTCTTATCACTTCTTAGTCTTTATTCTTGTTTTTTTTCTAATTTATTCTATTTGTCGTAAGAACTATAGCTGGTATCAATATTGTAATCAAATTCCTATAAATTATAAAGAAAACCAAGCAAAGTACTATTGTCTAAGTTACTATAGAGCGATGACATCAACATCATCTTGAGCTCGTGGGATAACATCTGGCTGTAACATTATCACTATCTGGCTACACTAAGTACAGGTAAACACATCTGGCTACACTAAGTACAGGTAAACACATCTGGCTACACTAAGCACAGGTAACTACTGACCAAGATGGTGAGGACCTCCGCCGGCGTTATATCCTGCTCTCCAACGACGTCTGGCTAGCACCGCCCGCCACGGTTTCTTAGAGTGGAGAGCTGGCTCGTTCATCCAGTCATCTGGCCCAACGTGTACCAGGTCCAGGTGAGTAAAGTGACGAGCGAAGTCCTCAAACGCCATCCTGGAGGTGAAGGAGAAAATTATACGCTTGGACACTTGTAACTTATCAAGGTGTCGCAACGAAAGTACCCATGGTGTCAGATATACCTATACATGATAATTGACGGTTCTGACACATACAGTTACCTGACCACATTAACGCTATCCTCAGTTTATGTCCAAGCCAGTTACCACATCACCAGTACACCTCAAGTTCCCTCCTCCACCCCATCTTTTAGTTCTAGGTGTCCAGTTGTCGTCATTGTGGATGGGAATTTATATTTTCCCTTGACATATGATCTTATTCAACGTTGTCGTGTAGGAAGAAGTGAACGACAGAGTGGTGAAGAATATCCCTGATGTTGTTCAATAGGAATGATAAAAGTTTGTCCCCAGCAGCAGTAAGTGAGGAATGATTTAGTGAAACAAAGGATGAACATATTGAAGATTAACTCAGCTATAAAGGATTACTATTTCATTCATCTTGCTGCAATCCAATAGACAACATGGAGGGTATTAACGTGTTAAAACTCCCCTCACAGGAAAGATTAAGTGAAGATCAGAATTTCTGTAAGAGCAGCAGGATCTACCTCTCCCCTGTCCTTGAGGTGTTAGTCGAATGCTGACTCACATAACTTGAGGATATTCTGGAACACACAATTCTGTCAGTATCTGGAAAAATACTAAAGATATTTCTACGGATTTGACTCTCCATCTCTCACTCATTCATCTCCATCTGACCATAATCTGGTTCGAAAGAGTTATGAGATGAAACGAAAACATCTGGTGGCAAAGCGGTAACGTACGTATCTCTCACCAATATGTCAGGGGTTCGAGTCCTGTTTGGTCCGGATACACGTAAGAAGTACTGCTTCTATCTCATTGACAATTTTATGATATAGCGAGAGATTATAATAAATCCCTTTTAAATTTTGATTATAAATTCAGGCAGCGAGGTGGTGAGTTTACTCGATAAGTTATAGAGGAAATAGCCATATATCTTCCTGTGCTTGGGGGATGGAAAACTTAATTATTGACATGAACTGATGTATAATTCTGGTGAGAGGGGTGAAGGCAGGAGAACAGGTGGAAGGATGATAGTGTTCATTACCAACAATTTTATCTCCAGAACAAACATCACAAGAGTCCAACACACACACAGCGGCTCTCACAATAACCATCAATTTTTGTATAAACTTTTTTAAACTTTCATTTTTCGTCGTTGATTTTAATTTTGGGGGGATTGAGACTTCTCCTAAAAGGGTTTATATATATTCTATTCATCGTAAACCCTATATATATATTCGTTATAACTTAATGGTGTTCAATTTCTCCCCACAATGGACCATCACGTGTGTTACTCCGTCATTCAGCTGTGACAGATTATCATCTACTCTCAACTCACCAAAATTCTCCGTCGTTCTTCACCCTGACGGAGAGCAACACTTTGTCCCGTTCTGACAGAGAGTCCCACTCCCACGACCGTTCACTCCAGGGGCCGTTCCACTCACCACGCCCCCAGGGGTTCCTCAGTCTGGGGAAACATATGATTATTAGTAAACTGTTTATTTGTGGTAATTATGAATACGTTGGCAACATAACATTAGAACAATACTCTGGAAAAAAATTATATGCAGTAATCAAACAAGGTTTATAGGTAAAAGATTACAGTCATTTAGTATTTATTATTATCAACGTGTTATCCTGGAGAGGTAAAAATGTCGAAATACCAGAAAGTAACATTTTAATATTTTCAATCTGAAGCAGACTGCAGTCACAGGTAACACAGGTGTGGTGTTAATTAAAAAATAAAAGCTTTCGGATAAATGCAGGTAGAAAAATGCAACATTTAAATCCTGTCGGCAAGTAACACTAACGAGAAATACTAATGATTACGTAACACTGACACGAGAGAGAAGCTGACCTGTGTGTGTGTTACAGCTGAGAACCCACCTGACCAGAGGAGTTTCACCCAGCTTGCTCCTGACCCTGGCTAGCCCCGTGACGCTGTAGGCATGTTGCGTCACCAGTCCGTTCCTCAGTCTCAGGTTCCTCTTGGTGTCCTTCTCCTGATTTTTTTTTGCAAGAAAATTCGGGTATTAATTCTTATAATGTATTCAGAAACTGTACAAAAGTATCTGAACATAACATGACATTAGAAAAAGCCTGAATTGTCGGCTTTAAACAAAATAAAATAAAAAACAGAAGTGCCTAAAGCTTTCAAAATCCAAACAGGAAATTTATACTCTAGAACAACAATATATAACATGTTAAATATTCACCAAAAAATGTCCATTAAATAAAAAAAAACATTTATTCACCTGCAGTAGTTGACGGGTTAGTGTTTTAAGTGTGAGGGGGCAAAGGTAAACAAAGGTGTGGGTAAACATAGGTGTGGATAAACAAAGGTGTGGGTAAATAAAGGTGTGGGTAAATAAAGGTGTGGGTAAATAAAAGTGTGGGTAAACAAAGGTATGGATAAACAAAGGTGTGGATAAACAATGGTGCGGGTAATTAAAGGTGTGGGTAAGCAAAGGTGTGGGTAAACAACGGTGTGGGTAAATAAAGGTGTGGGTAAGCAAAGGTGTGGGTAAATAAAGGTGTGGGTAAACAAAGGTGTGGGTAAACAAAGGTGTGAGTAAACAAGAGAGAAAAATAGACTTACAAATGAGCACAAAATACTGATGTAAAACAGGAATTGCCTTAAACAGCTGGTCACTGTAGGCCTACAGTGACCAGCTCGATACACCATTCAAGAACAGTCAAGGGGTGTACGACGCCCTTTACGATGACCTTCTTGCCCTGATCTTGTTTCAGGAATAACTACCTTTTCGAGCTCTGGAGATATCTCGAAGTTTCTATATTTTGAGTACAGCACTAGCTAATAATTCCCACCAGGAAACTTACTTCGAGACTCCTCCAAAGCTTCGAAAAGTGCAGAGTTCCATGTGTCAAAGGCGATATTGCTGGAAAAAGATGAGGGCAAGAAGGTCATCGTAAATGGAGTCGAACACCCCATAACTATTCTTGAATATGGCGAGTCTCGGACGATCATGCAACACTACAGTGAACACTAGATGACTGAGGAAACACTACGGGCAACACAAGATGACTGAGGAAAGACTCGCAACACTACAGACAACACAAGATGACAGGGGTGGGAAGGGGACACACACCAGGTTGATGGAGGCGACCAGGAGGGTGGAGCGAGGCACGGCAGAGTTGAGAACCTGGTAGGTGAGGAACTTGTCTTGCATGGTGAGGCTAAAACTCTGCACGATGCCCCCCGTCAGATCTTGCAGCGCCCTCGTCGTGAACCCCTGCTGCAGTGCCTCATAACTCCCGTACAACCTGTAGCAACGGGAAAGGGGACTTGTTAATTACATGTTATTAGGTATAAACACAGGTAGGAAGATCAGGTGAACGGAATAGCTTTTAATATATTATCGTATACTAGGAGTAAGTTATAACTCACTTGGCATAAACTATCATAAATTCTTCTCACTTGGCATAAACTATCATAAATTCATACTCACTTGGCATAAACTATAATAAATTCTTACTCACTTGGCATACACTATCATAAATTCATACTCACTTGGCATAAACTATCATAAATTCATACTCACTTAGCATACGCCTTCTCCAACAACGCCGCCCAAAACTCAGAAGGATCGGTGGAATGGAGGTAGACGAGGCGGCCTTTGAAGGTGGGCAGCCGGTCATCGATAATCACCTCTACCCAGTCCCCGAAGTGCCAGAACCTAAACCTGAGGCAGCAACCGGAGTGAGTCATTTAGGGTAAGTTACTTAGAGTGAGTTACTTAGAGTGAGTTATTTAGGGTGAGTTACTTAGGGTGAGTTATTTACGGTGAGTTACTTAGAGTGAGTTATTTAGGGTGAGTTACTTAGAGTGAGTTACTTAGGGTGAGTTATTTAGGGTAAGTTACTTAGAGTGAGTTATTTAGGGTAAGTTACTTAGAGTGAGTTATTTAGGGTGCGTTATTTAGGCGTGAGTTACTTAAGGTGAGTTGAGAGAGAGAGAGAGAGAGAGAAGCCTGGGGAGAGGATGGACCATGGAAAGTTGGCACATCAAAGGGAGATTGGATCCTTTGTGAGGTGTGCCACGCGTGAGAGCACCAGAGCCCATGCCAGCGACCACTACTCCAACACCCCAATTATGATGGAAACATTTCAGGTCAACGCTGGCTCTGACACCACTCAAGCGGGGTGGTGACGGTCAAGGAGAGTCGCCCGCAGTGTGTGTCGGTCTGGTGGTGGTGCCTCCCCCCTAAACCATCAGCCTCGCCTCAACTGTCACCGTGGAGCCCATCCTTAGGTATACAGTATACCTAATGTGGGATTTCTTTAATGAGTTAATGACCTGATACACGGGGTGGTGTTATGACTGACACACAGGGCGACGCACCACCAAATAATAAATCAATGTTTATGACAGGCTTTGAATTACAGCAGAGAGAGAGAGAGAGAGAGAGAGAGAGAGAGAGAGAGAGAGATATCATATTGATTCTGTTCAGTTGTCGGTACAATATGGCTCGACGTGTTAACTTACAGCCATTGTAGCCAGCCGTGAAGTCGTAACCAAACATCTTATAAGGAACCGAATATATCAGGTCATCAGAGGCTGTGTCAATAGAGTGGACATAAATATTATTCTGAGAATGTTTGCACTACAGAACACGATCTTGAGATGCCTGTCTCCTTCAAGTAGTGATTCTTTGACAGAAAGAAGGAGATATATTATATAGCGTCTGTCTATAAAAATATTTAGCGATATCCTCATCTACCGTCGTCTTCCCGTCAAAAAACAGGAGACCGACGAGAAACTCACATAAATCATTATACTGTTCACATTCTACTCACCCCCTGGGCTTCGCGGTCACCGAAACATTGATCATATAAACATAATATTTGAAACTTTTGTCTTTTAGTATTTGTAAAGTAAAATAAGAGAGCTCGGTGGTAGTAGGCGAAGCGAGAACAGACTGGGACCTTTACAAGTGACACAAGACGAACTATGTGAGTATAGTGTAACTGGATCACATATTCACACTCCTTCAACTTATTACCTGAAGATACCGCAGTAGGTGTGGTCGAAGGCCTGGTCAGGAGGCACCACTCTGTCGAGGAACTTGGGTGTGAGGGTGAGGGTGGAGACGGCCTGCACCAGCCATGTGTCGCCCAGTTCTCCCTGCTCCACATCAAACCTCGTCGCTCCGTCAGCGATGAATTTAGGTCTTGCACAGATCTCCTGCGGGAGGGACACAAGTGTAAGTCAGTGGAGAAGACAAGAGTGACACGAGAAGTTATTGTTGGCTTTCAATAACAAATTATTAGATATTCTCATTTTTATTTACACTGAGCAACTTCTGTATTTTCTAATTATGTTTAATGATTTCTTGCAGACAGTGTGGTGGTCAAGCAACTTTTACCCACAATACAATAGCCTAAGGTCCCAGTCTAAATGTACAGCGATATTTTTTTGTACTTAATTTCTACAGTGGAATGTCAGAGTTAGGATTTATGAGGCACGACATAACTTCTTGAGATACGCTTCTAAACGCCTTGATTGTTGAGGCACAGTAGTAATATTATAACGTCTACATCAATGACAGCAGCCGATAAATAGACGTGTGTAGAGGCAGATAATTATAATCTCTAGAGGTAAGTAAAACACTGGTCTTATCTATTGTTTCTTACGTAACGTTTCCACCCTTGGCCAGATTCACACATCATGTTAACAGCAAAGAGGAACACAAGTTTATATATCACGTTCATCCTCCTGAGCGCCTTCACGTGAAACATAGATACATACATACATACATACATACATACATACATACATAAATACATACATACTGTACATACATACATACATCTAGCTGCTCTGAGGTATGTGACCGACCGAACAGGTAATAACCTAATTATTAGTATTCAGCAGCTACTGGGTCACATCACCTCCCCTTGGCCGCATGCCAGTCCCCTGACAGATTGGTCGGCCATCACCAACCTAACCTCACACACCATTACAACAACCTCACCTCACACACCTCCAACATAACCCACCTCCATGATGACCCACCAGCAATATGACCCACCTCCAACATAACCCACCTCCAACATAAACCCACTTCTACGATGACCCACTTCCAAGACTTTGATCATTCACAGCGTCAAACTCTTAACCTGCATTAACACGACATCTCAGAATATTAATTAGCCACATCTTAAAACTCTTCCTCCCTATTGTCATAACTACATATTTTCCTCCTTCATTATTTATCATTTATCAATTTTATCTTATTTTTTTCCCTCATAAAGCAAAATATTCAACCGTGTGTCAGGGAAGGATTGTGAATGACCTTCGTACGTCACCTGCCAACACTTGTCGACTCCTTAATACTAATGATCACATCCATAAAGACTTCTCACAGCTCTATGTTCCCATCACCTGTGAGAATATCCAGTTATTTATGGATTAATCACAATATCTTTATAATATATACCAAAAAACAATCCTCATGTACATTTAGACATCCAACAGGACACCAGCGGAAATAACATATAACACAAAAAACAGCAATCGGTAAATCAAACACGATCCTAAGAATATCCCCTCATACGCCCTCAGGTGACTCATAACGTGTTGCCTAACCTCTCGTTTACGTGGTTGTGAAAGATGAATGCAGGCAATAACATCTGTCAGTCCATCCCACATGATATTTGAATACATAAGAGCATTTGTGTTCCAATGTGTGATTTTTCCTGGACTCCTTTCATGTTTCCCTCATGTATGATTCGTCTGCTTGTAAGAAAACGATATGAAAATGTATAGCCAAGAATCACGATGAGTTTTTGTAGCTCGTGTATCGCTGTATCGCGTCAGTTTTATGGGTCTTTTATATGAGATGTTGTATGGCGCTCTTTGGGTTTATTGGCATCTGTGGTCTGACTCTACGTTAATTATTTCCGGTGTAATGGCGCACTTTATTGTTGTTTATTGTCAGGCTTCTTGGACGACTTGGTATGTTGTTGTTACTGCTACTTTTGTTGAGGGTTTCTTTATGTTATTATGGTTGTTGTTGTTGTTTTGGTTGCTATTGTTATTGCTATTTTTGTCCAGGGTCCACGGGTGTTGTTCTTGCTGCTGTTGTTACTAATGTTTTTGTTGAAGTTCCGTGCGTTTTTGTTCTTGTTACGATGTTGTTACTTGTTGATGTTCCGTAGATTGTTGTTATAATATTGTTACTGCTTCCTGTGTTGATGGTATGTCCCTTTGTGTGTTTCCTACTAAGGGACACAGTTGATATTACTTTTTCTTCAAGAATTTATGACTGTTTTAGCTTTCATTCACATACGACGCCTCATATAATTCTGGTTGTAGAGTGTTGACCATAAAAAGCTTTGTTACCTCCCGTTGATAGCCGTAATTACTCTAATGCTGACAGTCTACCGCTAGTCTATAGTCTATAAGATTGTATCCTCACCGTTAAAGACTTCAAACACCTCTTTCCTCCATTTCCCTCTAGTGTCACTTACCCAGTTACATCTTTTCTTTCCCTTCCTCACTATATGCCTCGTCACGCGTCCCTCACCCCCTCAACTGTGACCTCCGTAATGCTCCCCCATACAGCCCGCCCGCCTCCCTCCTTCTCTACACTTCTTCCCAGACGTGAACACCGCCACAGGTTCCGGTGACGCTCCTCCGTTACCCGGCAGGTGAGACTGACTCCCCGGACAGGTGTGCTCGTGGTGAGTGTTTTACCGTACACCGCCCTCCCTCTCCCCCCACTCTTCCCTCTGTTGTGATGTAGCAGAGCATACACTTGTAGAGCGTGAACCACCACCATGCTCACATCTCCCACGCCTCGTCACGATTCCTGCCCACGGTTAAGTCACTTTCCTGAGTACAACACACCAGACTATACTGTAGAGCGCCTAACCTAACCACGTACCGTAGCTCTTTCCTAAACACCAGTTGACGGTCTAGCAAGCAGCCAACACAAAGGGCATACTGTTCCTTACACACCGGAAGCGAAATCTATGTAACACGAGACAAAGAAACTATATAAATACTCTTCTTGTTCCATAGTTCTGACCCCTGACCCCTGACCCCCCCCCCCCCATATTAACACACTGATGGTGATATAGGAATAGCTTACTTAGTCAGAAAAATATATATATAAAGTGAATCATAATAATATTGACATGACTGATCCAAGTGGGGGCCTGAACCCTCCTAGTGACATGATGTTTGGAGATTTAAAGTGACTAGGTCAACATTTTCGTAAGGTTTGAAACTTTAACCTACAAACATCTATTTGAGAGAGAGTTTCTGTTTAATGTGATCAAATATTATGTAACTATACTTAGCTTGATGCCTCGTCTCCAAGCTGCGTTTATCATCCTTGTTTACTAGTTTTGTGTTTCAGCCTTGTCTCCAAAGCGTGTCTCCAGCATTGTCTCCCAGGTGTGTGTCCCAGCCTATCATACCAGTGTTGTCTCCCAGGCATATCTCCAAGCCTTGTCTCTCATCTTTGTCTCTCAACCCTGTTTCCCCTAAAGGTCCTCTTGTACTGTATATACAAGAGCGGAGTTGTAGGTAGCTCACGGACAGCCAGGGGTGGTGGTGCCAGAAGGTCAGTCCACCACTCCTCGCCCCCTCTCACCAGGCCTGGATCACTGACATCGTACTCAAGGGGTTAAAGTTATCGTACTCAAGGGGTTAAAGTCATCGTACTCAAGGGTTAAAGTCATCGTACTCAAGGGTTAAAGTTATCGTACTCAAGGGTTAAAGTCATCGTACTCAAGGGGTTAAGAAGGGAACTATGCAGCCACTGGGGGGTGTGACTAACTGTGGGTGAGGAGGTTAGGTTAGGTTAGGTTAGGTTAGGTTAGGTTAGGTTAAAAGGTAAAAATTGCAGAATTAATTATTGAGACACGTTCAGAGGGGACACAAGGGGGTTATAGACTGGCTCCACTAATCGGAGTTTAATACAGAGATAAGATAGCCGTTGTAATAGTAACCAGACTATAAGGAATGATCGTATCTACCTCAATCATCTCTAAGAATGTAAACATGAGAGAATTTTTCTTACTAATGAGCCAACAAACCTGATTACAACATTGAGTGGAGAAATTTATCTTTTTTTACTTAAATTTTATGCAACACGAGTTAATGAGAATGAAGTTTACTGTGAAGGAACTACATACATACATACATACATACATACGACCGTCCTACCCTAGTCCTCTTCCCTCATACCTCACCCTTGACCCTTGACCCTTGACCCCTCACACCTCAGATGGAGAATAATGTTGACCACAGGTAAAAGTTGAAGAAAATGTCCCACTGACTTCATCTTTATGGAAGAACTGAGACTCGGGGAAAGGGGGTGAGGAGAAGGGTGAGGAGGAGGAGGGTGAGGGAGGAGGGTGAGGAGCAGGGTGATGGGGGAGGGTGAGGGGGGAGGGTGAGGAGCAGGGTGATGGGGGAGGGTGAGGGGGGAGGGTGAGGGGGAGGAGGTAGAGATTTACTGAGGGAAAATTTGCAGACATAAAGAGAAATATGGTGACGAAGGAGAACATAGAGAGAGAGACTGTTTGGAGGAGGGAAGAGGGAGAGGACAACAAATGGAGACATTGAGACGTAGAGAGAGAGAGTTACTGAGGAAAGTTTGTAGGCGGTAGAGGGAGAGAGAGGGGTACAAGGAGTGGGTGAGGAACAAAGGGTTAGAGATGAGAGGGGATAAAGAGGGGACAGGATAATAACGTGGTGTAGAAAGAGGGAAGAAACGAGATATATGGAATGGTATTGTAGGTGAGTATGGTAGTGTGTGTGGGTGAAGGAGGGAGTGTGTGAAGGAGGGAGTGTGTGAAGGATGGGTGTGTGAAGGAGGGTGTGTGTGAAGGAGGGGGTGTGTGAAGGAGGGGGTGTGTGAAGGAGGGGGTGTGTGAAGGATGGGGTGTGTGAAGGAGGGGGTGTGTGAAGGATGGGGTGTGTGAAGGAGGGAGTGTGTGAAGGAGGGGGTGTGTGAAGGAGGGGGTGTGTGAAGGAGGGTGTGTGTGAAGGATGGGGTGTGTGAAGGAGGGTGTGTGTGAAGGATGGGGTGTGTGAAGGAGGGAGTGTGTGAAGGATGGGTGTGTGAAGGATGGGTGTGTGAAGGAGGGTGTGTGTGAAGGAGGGGGTGTGTGAAGGATGGGTGTGTGAAGGATGGGTGTGTGAAGGATGGGTGTGTGAAGGAGGGGGTGTGTGAAGGAGGGTGTGTGTGAAGGATGGAGTGTGTGAAGGAGGGAGTGTGTGAAGGAGGGGGTGTGTGAAGGATGGTGTGTGTGAAGGAGGGGGTGTGTGTGAAGGAGGGGGTGTGTGAAGGAGGGAGTGTGTGAAGGATGGGTGTGTGAAGGATGGGTGTGTGAAGGAGGGGGTGTGTGAAGGAGGGGGTGTGTGAAGGAGGGGGTGTGTGAAGGAGGGGGTATGTGAAGGATGAGGTGTGTGAAGGAGGAGAGAGTTTGTGTGTTGGAGAGTGTGTAAATGGGTGCCCCAGGTGTAGTGATGGCTGCTCCACTATAAATCACATCACACAAGCGAAAGTAACTAGACTGACAGCTTAACTTTTTTTTTTAAGAATATAAACTTTGATTTCCTGGAATACAGTGGAAGAATTACCAAATGTAAACTTTCTTTCATGTTCCTATTATGATCAACACTGGCAGATGTTCAGACACACACAAGAGATTATACTCGGCCTATGTCTGCTCACAATAAGTTCATGAGAAGTGAGTGACTGTCGTACTGGTTATGAAACTGAGGACGAGTTTGAGGTGAAAAGAGTAGAAACTTTGTAGGGCAGCGGTGGCTTAATGGATACAACTCTTGTCTCCTGCCTCAGGGGGTTCCTGGTTATAAGCCCGAGTTACCCCTCCTAGTCAACCCAGCTGTGATTGTGTACCTAATTCTTTAGATGGGGAAGTGAAGATTGTCGAGTGTTATACCGATCATGTTGTCTTACCGTGTACTGAAGGCTTACAGTAGTATACAGTGTGTAGTATCCTCAGGTGTGAGTGTATAAGTGTGTGAAAGTGTAGCTGTGAGAGTGCCTGTGTGTGTGTGTGTGTGTGTGTGTGTGTGTGTGTGTGTGTGTGAAAGTCTAGGTGTGGCTGTGAGAAAGTAATAAAAATAAGGATGTAGTTTTTTTTTAGTATATATTAATTTATTCCACAACACGAAGAGAAAGGTAATCCAGTTCAACAGAGGGCTGAGAGAGTCAACACAGAGGTCAGTTTTTATTACCATTTGCTTGAAGCACTTGACTGAAACTGGTAATGTGTGTGTGTGTGTGTGTGTGTGTGTCACTTGTCCTTCAGCAATATTGGCTCTTATTCAGTGAAAGTGTATGTTGTTACAGCTCCTCTTAAAGCGCGGCCGTAGCGTATACCTGTCATCTATTTGATCCAATGACACGAAGGTTCAAATGGAGGGGGGGGGGGGAGGGGTGTTTTGGGGGGATGTCCTGGGAGGGGTGAGTGTCCTGGGGGAGGGGGAGGGTCGTGACATGGCGGGGTAGCGTTGAGTCTGGGTTGGGTGTGTTTAATGATGGTTCGTGACAAACGGAATGCAAATAATAATAATAATAATAAATAAATAAATAAAAGTCTGGGGAGTTTAGTGTTTCAGTCCGAAGCCCAAGGTACGACTCTCTCTCTCTGGTGGTGTTAATAATAAATATATTTATAGTTCTTTCTTCTAGAACATCCTTCCTCCATTACAATAACTCTCCTACGTAATAAGGAAATAACAAACCATTATAAATCTTTCTCCGGTTCATGTTGAGGTTAATAATGATATTTACGTTATTAGAATGATTAACTTTGTTCTCTCTTGCACTTAATTCAACCAGCTGAGATGTGAAGGTTTTTGAGTACAGTGTTTGATCCAATAGTCGCCTTTTGCTTAATTTGCTTAATGCTTTAGTATACACTGTGCGTCAACCACACTCTCCTCCCACCGGCCGTCAACCCAGAGATTCTCACCGACACAGCACCACACGGCAGCTAACACTACAGCATAACACAACAGCTAACACTACGGCATAACACAGCAGCTGACACTACGGCATAACACAGCGGCTAACACTACAGCATAACACGGCAACACGACTGGGGGAATTAGTTCAAGGTGACGGTAGTGATGATGGTGGCTGATCTTCCCTCAACCTAACGGGATTGGAATGTTCCCACGCCCTTACTACCTACAGCTGGGAGAGAGAGAGAGAGAGAGAGAGAGAGAAAGAGAGAGAGAGAGAGAGAGAGAGACCAGAACACGCCATGATGAATGTTCCAGATATTTCACTTAAACATAGACACCAAAAATGTACAAAAAGTTGAATTAATTGTAACAGTGGAAAAAAAATTCAAATATTTCACCACACAAGAGAAAATGTCAACCATCATCCTTTTAGATACTAATTAGACATCTGACCTGAACATTTTCTTTACTTTTGACATTGTTGGCAGAAAAAATATATTTTACCTAGATTCCATTGTTAAGATTCTTAGTTCTAGAGTGGCAGCAGCAGTGTCAGCACCAATGTCAGCATTATAAGGGGTCAGCACCAGAAAGTATATATGGGGTCAGCATTATAAGGAGTCAGCGTCAGTGTGTCAGCATCAGAGTGTAAGCATTATATGGGATCAACACCAGTGTCTGCATTATAAGGGGTCAACGTCAGCACACACACATACACACACACACACACACACACACACACACACACACACACACACACACACACACACACACACACACGCTTTGACTTGGTTTTTAAAATAAATCAACCTTGATGAGGACCTTTGAGCACGATGACAACTCCGACCTACACTTTGACCAATAACACTGTATCATCCTGTAACATCCTACACCATCCTACACTTTGTCCAATAACACTGAACATTTACAGTAAAAGTCCTATGTTAAAATTGGAAACAACATTTGCCTACGGGCCAAAACGAGACACACGCACATCTGGCTTCACCGTCTACACTCCACGATCAATAATTCAGGAAGGAAAAGAGAAAGAGATTGAGATGAATGTAGTGTGGTGGTAAATGGTGCTTCTTATGTTAGGGAATATATGAGGTCAGGTCAGGTCAGGTCACGATAGTTTATGTGGTATATACGTGCGCTAGTCAGGAAAGTTAAACTCTGCCCCGAGGTGAGAGAGACGGGGAAAACCACTCGACAAACATTTAGACAGACAGACAGATTGAGAAGGAAAACACAGATAAAATCATCCAAACAGACAGATGGAGAGAAATACGATAAATGAATGAAAACAAAAGTTGAGACGTGAAAAAGGAAAATGATTATTAATTCTATAAACTGTGTAAAAATATAATATGAAAATTACTAAAGATGGAGAAATAAGGGAATTAAAAATGTTGGTGTATAAGGGCGGTGAGTCATTAAGAAACAAGTGAGTAATTAATGAATATAAATAATGCCTCAACACGCTGGGAGGTCACTCAGGTCGCTGCCATGTTTGTACCTAGACATTAACCTCTACCTAAACATTAACCTGTACACCTCATCATCACAACTACCACCAGCAATGTAACAGTCATAGAAGTTGATAGTAATACACACACACACACACACACACACACACACACACACACACACACACACACACACACACACACAACAGGTATAAGGTGCACCCAGACCGTGTAGGTATACAACAATAGTGTACATAATCCAGTGAGCTTTACATTTACTCAGGGCAGAAGACATAGAGGTCACTATTTTAGAGGTGAGACTGAGGAGTGAGGTGTTGTGAGGGCCAGCAGGTGTTGTGAGGACCAGCAGGTGTTGTGAGGACGAGCAGGTGAAGCAGGTGTTGTGAGGACCGGCAGGTGAGGCAGGTGTTGTAAGGACTAGTAGGTGAAGCAGGTGTTGTAAGGACCAGCAAGTGAAGCAGGTGTTGTGAGGACCAGCAGGTGAAGCAGGTGTTGTGAGGACCGGCAGGTGAGGCAGGTGTTGTAAGGACCAGCAGGTGTAGGGGTGGCAGAGTAAGGGAAAGCAACGTGTGGCAGTAAACTGTACAGTAAACTCAGGTAACAGAATCCAGCACATGAAACACACGGGGAATGAGAGGAAAGGAACGAGTTGTTTTAGAACTAAATTTTTAAGGCTGAGTAAAAATGTTCAGGCTGCAAGTGGTGGATAAAAGAAAAAGTTATGTGAGCGGGAATTGGAACTGATGGCATTGATTCAGAGTTTTGAAGAGGAGGAGGAGGAGAGGTATGAGGCTGTGAAGGCAGGGTGGAGAACACAAGTACACACTAGCAAAGTAAACTAAAAAGCCTAAGATTAAATTAAAATAAGAATAAAACTCTAATAACAAGGAAAGAGGAACACGGATCTGGGAACAAGAGGGGAGGTCGATGTACAAAACATTGAGGGAGGCTATGAGCACGACCCCCCCCCACTCACCATACACCTGTACCCTGTTGTTAAATACTAAGACCAACTCCCCCACACGCCACTCACCATACCTTACATAGTCACAAACTAGAAGCAAACAGTAATCAAGGAAACTAATACCAGGTAACTAAGCAACGTCTAATACTAAAGACGTAATGTGTTTAAGTCATTCATTCATTCGCCTGGAAAACATAAACACAATTATTAATCAAGAGAACACTGACCAGTTTGGCTTATAGGAGATATTAGGATTTTTTCGTGTCAGTAATTATGAGAGAGAGAGAGAGAGAGAGAGAGAGAGAGAGAGAGAGAGAGTCTACCCTGAGTTACTGTGATGGCAGCTTGGTCACACCACTGTAATGTCAGGTCCTGTATACTGTGAGCAAGATGGAAGCAGGATCGACCCGCTGCTGAGGTGCTTTGGTTCACTCAAGAGGGGCAGCTGAGGTGATCCTAGGTCACTCAGGAAGGGCAGCTGAGGTAGGGGAGATATATAAACAAAGTAGTCTAATCGTGACGTCACAGCGGGTGAGCGAGAGGTTTACTTATCGTTAGGACAGCGTCGCCTCTGTTTGTCCTCACCGCGACGATGACAATCGTCTTGGTGGTTTTTTGTGAGGCTTTACAGTGTGTGTGTGTGTGTGTGTGTGTGTGTGTGTGTGTGTGAGAACTTTCGAGGTTGATCTACTACACGCCGAGGCAGACAAGCGCCCATGGTGGAAAGACGCTGCCGCCGACCCTCCCACACTCTGTAGACAGCCTCTCCAAGAGAGAAGCATCCCTGGGAACCAACAACTATGCGACAGGCGCTAATCAGTCCATGCTGGGAAGTTTGGGAACGGTCGAGGGCCAGACCTTTACACTGAACTGTTAAGTTCTACAACACACACACACACACACACATTACTCGGGTTATCTCTCCAAACTTCTCAAATCACCAAGTTTGTGTGGACACCAGCACAGGGTAAGTCTGGACACTGAGGCGGTAGTTGTCCGACCCACTGAGGGATAACAACCTCCTCGAGTCATCACAACCTACCTGATGCTTCAACAACAATTTACAAACAACGATAAAAAGAGGGAGAGTCTGCCGCAACACTGGGGTCTCTTCCCCCACCTGTGACGTGTGTGTGTAAGACCTACCTGAAGTATCAAGGTCAAATTTATTTATTATTTGGTATACACTATTGGGTGTTTTGCTTAGTTTACTATGAAATATTACGTCAATAAAGAAAAGGGTTTTTTATATTACGTTCACCAAGACTAACCTCAAACTGTTGTACAGTTACTCTACCGTTGTTGTCACACGGCCGACACACCAGCCTGGTATTGTACAGAGCTCCCCCCCCCCCCCCCACACACTCATCCCCACGCACGCACTCACCCTCCCGCATACACTCTCACCCCCCTCACACACACTTCACTCCTCCCCACACACTCCCACCAACACTTCATTACCACTGCAATCAAAGGAATGTCAACAATTATCGAATTCTGGCCTACAATTGGGTGAGCTGGACCAAGAGCTGTCGGCCAGGTAGACGATGCAGGTGTGGAACAAACAAGTCTAGTTCCCTGGCCACTCCTACACTGTTTTTAAGCTGATAGTTTATATAATGTTAAGAGGTTTTGTGGTGGGGTGAGGCAGACCAGCAGCTGTCGTGACCACACATCAATGGTCCTGCCTGCTGCACACACACGCCATTACCTCCAGTCCTCCAGAAAAGATATTGTCTCTCTGACTGTGGACGCATGAGTTCTTTCACTTCCCATAAAGTTTGAAAACAAATCCGTAAACTCTTTGTAAGTCATGTTTGAGCCACATACGTTTTAAGATCTTCAGTTGAGGACGACAAGGAATTTACGAGTATTTTTAGGAGTTCAGATTCTGGACTCTATTGCCATTATCATCGTATCGTACAGAATATCGCTCACTATTGATTCCTTTTCCCTAACAACGATACTTTGCACCAACATACATTTGTACCGTTATGATTCACCTATTGGATACCTGTGGCATACCTTGTGACGGTGTCTGAGATTCGTGAACCTGTGAATCCGAGATATGACACAGTGTTGGGCCCATGATGCACTGTGTCATGTATGGGATTCACAAGTTGGTAAGTCTTAAGGTTAATGTATCACCAACACTCAGGCTGGATATTACTTTAAACTCACAAGGAATAAATCGTATAAGCTGAAATTATGTTTTAATTATTTTAATGTTAAGGTGGGAAATCCCTGGCAATTGTGAATCATAAACACTAAATATATTGTCTTCTGTCAGTATGAGTTACAAACAGTACTCCAATACGTAAGCATTTGTAAGTTATTTTCTGCCCAAATCCTGTGAAATTTCCTCTACTTTATGTACGGGGTCCCCTCTGAGCTGAATAAAATAGTCTTGCGTTAACCAAACATAATATTACAAGTGGCGTCCCCGTAGTGAAGGTGTTAAGCTAGAACAGGTAAGCACAACTGGTGTATAATATCACCTTTACAAACAGCCACACCTGAGAACTGTGTCCCATATGCTTGCAAAATATTCCTGAACATGACGCAGAGCACAGGAACACATACACGACGCTACACACATACGGACATGATGAATACGTAAGCACATACATGACGAGAAGTAGACAAGGACACGGAGGAACACGTACTACAGACATCAGCTTAGTGGTACCTACAGCTCACTCCACAGGTCACACACTCGTCTAGATATTTTTAGCCAATCTTGCTACCTGAGGCGGCCTTGTGCAGCAGGTTTACTCAAGCATCTTCATATTTGTCTACCTCTTTTACCAGTACACACACACACACACACAATATCAATATTAAACGAACATTATGTACGGGTCAATGAGCTGCAAGGGGAGGAGGGGGGGGGGTCATTTTAGCCTAGTATCAAATTTTACCATATCCGTATTTAGTGCGTGTGTGTCCGTGTGCGTGTGTCAATATGTATGTATGTATGTATGTATATATAAGTATAAAATCACAAGCCGGAAGAGGTATGTATACAAGTCCCGTCTTAACCCCAAGTAACCTCTCACCTACCTCTAGTGATCCCTGACCTCACAACACTTAATATGGGAGGTAATATTTTCAACACTTTAAAACCACTCGATTACAACTTTACACACACACACACTGACTTAACTGAGATGGTGTATATGTTAAACTTAAGACGGATCTTAAACTAAAATAACTAGTGAATTTATATTTGTTTTTTAATTGTGTTTCTTTACAGTAATTACCTACCTGGTACCTCTGGCCTTGCTAGTACTATATCCCTTCAGGGTCCGTAAGTCACCACATAACACCGTATTAGTAGTAGTTCCTCTCCCTCCCTCTCTCCCTCACTCCCTTCCTCACTCTCTGCCTCCCTCACTCCTTCCCTCACCATACGCAACTCCCTGTCCCCAGCGTGTTGCTTTACCTGGCCTCCTGCTGCAGGTGATCACTAGACTCGCTACCTTGTCTCTTATTAAAAACATGTTTACATTGCCTCTCCTCCCACCTGGATCTACACGACTCTTGGACATACCCTACAGGTCTACTTTCATTTTTCAAGAGGAAGTCCTAAACATTTTCTCCCTCCGATTATTTTATCTGGAGATTTACTAACCTAACCTAACCTAACCTAACCTAACCTAATCTAACCTAAACTAACCTCTATCTTCAAGTGGTTATAAGAGAACACTGTTAAGTCCTGTGGCAGAATGAGTAATGGTGGTGGTGATGGTGGTGGTGGTGATGGTGGTGGTGGTGATGGTGGTGGTGATGGTGATGGCGGTGTGTGGGGCCCGGGGAGCGGTGGTGCCTGGGGCCGCGTGTCAACACCCTCCAGGACTAAATTAACGGAACCTGTATGTTGAGGGTTGTTGTTGCTGCGCCTTTGTATTTGTTCCTGGTAATGAGCAGCACCTGAGCCTTTGCTGTTGTTCCTGGTAATGAGCAGCACCTGAGCCTTTGCTGTTGTTGCTGCTGCTGCTTGTGTTGTTGTTGTTGTTGTTGTTGTTACTGTTCCCTGTGTTGTTACTGTTATTTGTATTTGCTACTTCTCCTTGTTACTATTGTTGTTACTTGTGTGGTTGTGATCACTGCTGGTGTCGTGAAGGTGTGGACCAGTAGACCTCAACTTATTTTACTTACGTAATTCTTTACTTACAAAAAATATAATGAAATTTATAAATTACAGAAAAATATGTGGTAAAATATTCAATTATATATTTACTAACACCATGTAAGATATTGTAATGTTATTCAATATTTTTCATGAAGTAATTGCATAGTATTCATCAGATACCTTCACGCGAGCTACAGGACTGCAGTGAATTAACCATGTCAATATTAGCGCTGTTGTTAACTCGACATCTGTATTATTCTGGCTAAATAAACACTGTTTCAACTACAATGTCAATCGTCCGCTATAACTGGGGGGGGGGGGGGGGGTGTATAGAGGGCTCAGGGTCCGGTGTTAGTCTGAGCTGGAAGCCTCCCTCACCCCACACAAAACACAACGACCTCAGACACACAAACACAAAAGTCCTCAACCCGGTGTGACTCGTATAAAGGAAAATCTCACAGTACCTTTTTTTTCATCTCAGTCTTTGTTGTTTTTTGAGAGCTGGTGTGGACTGTAGCTCCCCCGCCCCCCCCCCCCCCCCCCCAAGAGCCTCACAGCCGTCACTTTTATCCTAACCCATTTTTAGTACGCCAATTTGACACTGTGGGACCTCTAGTATGCACCCCTTCATCCCTGCCTCACCATCCAAGGGCGGGGGATCATCCTTCCTCTAACACTTTTTATTTTTCGTTCTCGTCCAACCCTTTTATTTTTATTATATTATTTTTTCTTGTCCGATATTCAGAGATGTGAGAGATATATTTAAACAAAGATCTGTTCACACATCATCAAACTCAACGGAAATGTAAACTCCTGAACTGACCTTGACAGCATCCGCCGTGACAGATAATTACCAATTGACGTTACACAGGTAAGCTACGTGTGTCAGTGAAAGTCCAGCAACTGACACACCGAGACAGTAAACAAACTCCACATCTAACCCGACGACCAAGTGAGTGATGTAAAAGGTGTCAAGTTCACTACTGTGGAGGGAGGCGGAGTACAGAGGCATACGCGTGGTGGTGATGTGGTGGTGAGGAATCCGTCACAATCACACTGACAGCCACACTTCCTCTCACTCCACACACACACACACACACACACACACATCTTACTCAGGAACTCCACCACCTTGTCCTGAGTTCAATAAGTACAAAGAACAACGTAAAAAAGAGATAAATAGTGAAGGACTTGTTGGTACACACACAGAGGTACAGGAAGTGCGCGTCGCCACCACCAGGGATCACTTATATAAAACAGCGTTGAAATAACTTGATTTTATTTGTGCAAGGAAGGCACGGGTCAGAGTCCCCCCCCCCCCCACACACCCCCCGCTAACATGAGGTGAAAAAGACAAACTTGTTTATATTCCTGAGAAAAGAAAAGTTGACAGCGAGGCACCAGGCAGTGTGATGGAAACTGCCTGACTGACGGAGGTAAATGCTTGTTTTATGGCCCTATTACCTGTCCTAATACTCTTGCCCTCACACATCTGCCCTCATGTACCTGCCATCACACACCTGCTCTCACACCTGCTATAACACCTGTCATACCACACCCGCCATCACACACCCTTTAACCACAATATATTCTTCTTATTTTACCTTTCTCAATTCCTCTTTACCACATTACCCTCCTTTTTGCTTCTTATTTTCTCTTCTCTCTCACTTCCCTTCCCCCTCCTCTTCATTCCTACCCCACCCCTTTCTTCCTTCCCCTTCTTTTCCTTCCCCTCCTCTTCCTTCCTTCCCTCCTCTTCCTTCCTTCCCCATCATTATCCTCTTTTTGCTTCGGTTCCTCCATAAACCTAATTTTCTTGAGGGATGATGCTCCCCAGCGTGGGTCCTCTCTCCCTCTCGTCTTCTCTTCACATCTCCAGCATGTATTCTTTCTCTCTCTCCTGGCATCGATTCTCTTTCCCTCTCTCCTCCTCCCCCCGACGTGGACCCCCCCCCCCCCTCCCCCCAGGAAGGGACATAACTACAACTGTATTTAAACTGACAACACAAGAACTTCTACATAATGTTGATAATTTGTTCAAGAATTACATTATGGAAGATCATAAACCGGATATAATAACAACTAATATGGCGGTATTGTAGCTCTTAATATACGGTATCTGTTTTAGTGTGTACTGAGAATATTAAAGAGTGGTTGTGTGTTTCCAGTGAGGTGAGGTGTGTTCCCATGCTTCTACCTCGCTAATCTTACACTGGGGTTAGCGTAGCGTGTGGTGGCAGCAGTCTTCCCTCCCACCTGTCAAACGCCTCCTACTAATTCATAAATGTTTACCTTTTCCCGTGTTGTTCTTGAAGTTACTCCTAAGTTATGCACCAATGACGTGCCTAGATACATGAGTGAGAAATATTCCCTTGTTAATTTGTTCATGATAGAGAAATATGGTTCTAAAATGAGAATAAAAGTTTGTGATGTTGATGGTAGGAATAAGAATGTTGAAAGGGTGACACGTGCTTAGTAAACACTGCCTCAGATAATAGTAACTTATTCATTAATGTTCCCAAGTTTGTTTACACTATCTGGACTAGTAGATGGTTCAGTGAGGGAGAACCTGAGGCAGAGAGGCACTTGATGGGTGGCCAATACTCCACGTTTTTTGTCACATAACCCAGGAGATGAAGATAGTGTGTGTGTGTGTGTGTGTGTGTGTGTGTGTGTGTGTGCGGAAGGAGGATGTGGGAGAAAGTTGATCTCTGTCTTGTGTAGGTTTCTCTCTCCTTCTCTTCCTCCTCCTCCTCCTTCAGTTCCCTTACCTTCTTTTCTCTTTCTCCCTCTCTTGCCCTTCCTCCCTCTCTTCCTCTCCCTCCTGTTATAGATATATGTTTCCCCAGGTGTGTGATCTTTCCATTCGTGCCCTCATAACATTTGCCAGTGGTGTGCTGCATGAAGATACTAACCTAACCTAACCAAAAATAGATCCGAATAATATAATACAATATATAATAACTCGGGTATATTACTCATAATCAATTTCTTAATATGAAAAAAAGTAGATATTTTCTGATTATCACTTATATAAATTAAAACTTATACATAAAACATATTATACATTACATGGAATATTTGGAAGTTGTAAAGAAAGATGCACAGGTGATTCATCTTACCTGACCATAAATAAAAGATTAAGACATAAATATGCAAATAAACTTAATAAAATGGAACAAAAACACAAACAAGAAAATAAAACAAAAAAATATTAGACAAGAACAATGGCAGCAAAGGGTAAGTCTATCGGTTGATCCTTGTGAACCTTAACTCATTCTGACAGTAATGGTGTTTCACGGGTATACCTCCATACCTTCTTAGGGTCCGGGAGCCTGGAAGACGACCCCTAGGTTAATGGTGTTAGCTGGGAAGCGGCAGCAGTAATTGGTACATTAGATGTGGGTGTAGGATGACCTTCTTTACTCACTTGTGCTTCTTTCTCCCACGGTATTACTGTTACGCCCACCACCCACCCGCCCATGTTGCTGTGTTATTATTTGTGGTGATGCTGTTACACCCACCATCGATAGTGCCACCATCTCACCCCATCAATAGTGCCACCATCTCACCCCATCAACAGTGCCACCATCTCACCCCATCAACAGTGCCACCATCTCACCCCATCAACAGTGCCACCATCTCACACCATCAACAGTGCCACCAACCCACACCCTCAATAGTGCCACCATCCCACACCCTCAATAGTGCCACCATCTCACACCCTCAATAGTGCCACCATCTCACACCATCAACAGTGCCACCATCCCACACCCTCAAGAGTGCCACCATCTCACCCCATCAACAGTGCCACCATCTCACACCCATCAACAGTGCCACCATCTCACCCCATCAATATTGTTGACCCATGACATCTGTGTTCAGGTGACCAACAACAGACACTCGGCTTACTATAACTCTCTGCACTGTGTAGAGTTCCAGGCCATAGTGTGCTCTTCATACTACAGTTACCTCGATGAAAGACGTGACAGTATTACCTTTACCTGCTGATACTAATTAGTCAGGTTTAAATATATTTAAGGTTATGTTTATACAGAAGTTTCATATTTGTCGTTATTTAATGATGAGGAATGTCACTCACTCACTCACTCACTCACTGACGGAGAAAAGCTCATTTACATAAGGTAAGACGCTATACAAGTAACATGAAGGTGTATTCCTATCACTAAATAAAGGTGCAGGTAATGTTTCTTCTCACATTATTCATTATTCAAATTTATCCTCAAACTTTCACTGAATATTTTACTGCACTTAAGGACACGTCAGATCCGCGACAACACTATTTATTATTCACTAGGTCTCGTCACTTATCCTAGTGTATTGAACTTAACTCCCTTGTCAACGAAACATAAAGTACATAGCCTAAACACCTTCCATAGTCCCTCCCCCACACTCTCCTCTCTCCCAGATAGTTTGTTTATACTTTGGTGGAAAAAGTTTTAAGGGAGGAGAGGTTTTCAAGGCCTGTAAGCTCTCCCCTTTGCCACACACCCATCACCCATCACACCAATCCATCCTTAACCTAAATATCCTCACTACTTTCAACTATCCTTCTTCTTCCCACTCCTTCTCCCTCTCCTCCTCTCCCTTGAATACAATCTCCCCTACTTCACCTCTCCTTTACATATTCCTAGTAATACGTGCAAGATCATATTGGCTCTTGATTATCGGTGAGAGCGACTGTTATTCGACGCCCTGTGTGCAGACCCATACAGAGGAGTGGGCCGGTGTGTTAGGGGTTATTAAAATGTAGTTTGTTTTGGATTGACTAAATAACAATGATTTTAAGTAGGATTATGTGTGGATTAACCCCGAGTTTATTTCACTGTGAGAATAATCACCTTAATACTACTGTAATCTAACCTGAGTCTGATCTAACATGACATAACCTAATCTACCATAACCTAATTAAACTAGCACTAACTTAACCGTCATCACAGCCACACAACACCGTCAACACAGCCACACAACACCGTCATCACAGCTACACAACACCGTCAACACAGCCACACAACACCGTCAACACAGCCACACAACACCGTCATCACAGCTACACAACACCCTCAACACAGCCACACAACACCGTCAACACAGCTACACAACACCCTCAACACAGCCACACAACACCGTCATCACAGCTACACAACACCCTCAACACAGCCACACAACACCGTCAACACAGCTACACAACACCCTCAACACAGCCACACAACACCGTCATCACAGCTACACAACACCCTCATCACAGCCACACAACACCGTCATCACAGCTACACAACACCCTCAACACAGCCACACAACATCATCACAGCCACACAGCACCGTCAACACAGCCACACAACACCATCACAGCCACACAGCACCGTCAACGCATCCACACAACACCGACAACACAGCCACACAACACCATCACAGCCACACAACACCGTCAACACAACCACACAACACCGTCAACACAACAAGATTTACAGCACACTCCGCCTGGTCATGTTCGAGTCAGGACCACCCGTAGCGCCGCCGTATGTACTGGTGGAGACTTTCTGCACTACCTCAAGAGACTCCTACACCAACTCACGGTTACCACTTGACCACCTAGGGACTGCTACAGGTGTTCGTTCAGGTATATTATAAAAAATATATATAATTAACAATATATCTTTTTTTAATGACGCGAAATGTAACTTAGCGATAATAAAGGTCATAATTATTTACTGTTAATTGCTTACCTTTTGACCATTTTTTTTCCACAGTGTTTCATCTCGAGTCATAATTCCTCTTAGTGACTTGATATATTTTTCTCGTGTCTCAGATGTTAAACTTCTTTGTATTTGACTGGAATTGTTTATTAAGTAAATGATCTTCGTCTTATGTACACAGTTAATATTTTGTTTTATTAATTTTATCATTTTTTTCTATACTTTCGTTTATACTTTCTTTTTCTCATTGTTTATTTTTATTTTACCGATTCTCTCTCTCTCTCTCTCTCTCTCTCTCTCTCTCTCTCTCTCTCTCTCACACACACACACACACATCCCCTGTCTGTCTGTCTGTCTCTCTGTCTGTCTGTCTGTCTGTCGCCAGCGTAAGAACATTAAAGTAATCCAATTCCCAACATAGAAAAAAAATTAGATATATTTTTTATGTTATGGCCCCGGGCACCTGAAGACCACAACTGCTTGTAAAGAGAGAGGTGTGATGGCTCTTGAGTGCTGACGCCGGGTAGAGCCAGATAAGGAGGCTACTCTCAGCCTCGTCTACACCAAAACCCTACCACCATAATCTCGGGGGGGGGGGGGGGGGGGGATTCACATGTTAAATTCTCCTCGCAGCTGTGACACTATTAGACTTCATTATAATTGTCTCACATAATTCAAGGCATAAAATGGAAGGTCGGAAATGGTATACAAAACTCCATTCAGGTTCTTTTGTAACTTTTCTACCTGTTATTATTGTTTTTTCTTTTCAAGTTAATGTAAAAGAATAATGAACAGACCTTGAAACACCGACCCTTGATAGATTGTGTTGTTTACGATGAGAATATGACGAGGAAGGCTAAATAATACTATCAGATACGTAGTCATTATCTATATAGTCCTACACGTCTCTCTGGTACTACCACGTGTATGGTTCAGTGACCGAGTATCTTCTAATTTAGTTTGAACCCCTTGAGAACAATGGATTAACCTCATTGGGGATTATAGGTTAAACCATCGTCCTCAATGAGTTATAACTTCAACCATCGTCCTCAATGAGTTATAACTTCAACCATCGTCCCCAATGAGTTATAACTTCAACCATCGTCCTCAAGGAGTTAATCGTCCCTAAACAAAAGACGGCATCGGAAACAGTATCAAAACCCAAGTCGTAAATCCCCCCCCCCCCCTTAAAAAAAAAAAAAAATTGATTCTCTCTATTCACCCTTTGAGGACGATGATTTAACCCTTTGAGTACGATGATTTAACCCTTTGAGGACGATGATTTAACCCTTTGAGTACGATGATTTAACCCTTTGAGGACGATGATTTAACCCTTTGAGGACGATGATTTAACCCTTTGAGGACGATGATTTAACCCTCCAGGACGCAAAGGGTTAAACAGACCTACAAAAAAATATATTATGAAAACAGAAACCAATATTAGAGAACACTTACATGTGGTCTCATCCAAACGATAGGTCCAAGATGAGGTTTCTTATTGGTGAACAGAGACCTCGAGGTAGTGGTAAACTCATTATCCTCGAATAGTTGTCCTCGTTCTCGCAAGTTTCTCTTAATCTGTGTGTAGCTGCCGCCGCTTCTCTCTCTCTTCCTGGCCAAGCTTCGATCAATGGTCCAGTACCTGTAGGAAACACATATTACACCTTAATTAATGGACTGTCATCTACTAACACCAATAATTATT
This sequence comes from Homarus gammarus, assembly GCA_958450375.1. NCBI lineage: Eukaryota > Metazoa > Arthropoda > Malacostraca > Decapoda > Nephropidae > Homarus > Homarus gammarus. The sequence continues at coordinate 572,165 of CAUDMG010001768.1, read as the reverse complement.
AGTTTTCCTGTGTTGTGGTGAGTGTAGTGTGGTGATGGTGTAGTGGTGAGTGTAGTGTGGTGATGGTGTAGTGGTGAGTGTAGTGTGATGATGGTGTAGTGGTGAGTGTAGTGTGGTGATGGTGTAGTGGTGAGTGTAGTGTGGTGATGGTGTAGTGGTGATTGTAGTGTGAAAAATCAAGATGTAACATAACATAACATAATATGACATGACATAACATAACATAGCATAACAAAACATAACATAACATTGCATAACATAACATAGCATAACATAACAATGACTAAATTATTCGTACATAACAGAATCTGGACTTTTCTTTACCCACTGTCACTGTCTTTGGGTACTTACTGTCACTCTCCTGGGGTACTTACTGTCATTGTCCTTGAGTACTTACTGGCACTATCCTAGCCACGGTCACTGTTATAGAAAGTTTTACACTATACACAAGCTTAAAATTCACCCAAATTACAGGTACAAAATCAAGCTTAGTATCAATTATGTGTTGTGGTGATAATGAAAGTATGTGAGACTACAATAAAAGACTGATCTTATTCTCATACTGACAACAATGAAGTAAGAATCCATAACGCAATTTCTACAGCCCGTAACACAATTTCTACAGCCCGTAACACACTTTCTACAGCCTGTAACATGATTTCTACAGCGAGCAACATGATTTCTACAACCCTAACAATTTCTACAGCCTTAACAATTTCTACAGCCCGTAACACAATTTCTACAGCCCGTAACACAATTTCTACAGCCCGTAACACACTTTCTACAGCCCGCAACACAATTTCTACAACCTTAACAATTTCTACAGTACATTTTATTCTCCCTCCTGTTGCTGCTAAGGACTTGGAGTGTTTCTTAAGTATCTCATTATGTTGCTTAGGAAAAAAATACAACACAGTATGGTGCTCATCATCACTACACAAAAATCCACTTCAAGTTACGAGAGACCGGTCACTTTTGTGTGTAAGTAAGTAAGTAAGAAAGTAAGTAAGTAAGTAAGTAAGTGATTGAGTGAGTAAACAGCATAACACACACTCCCCCTCCAAAACTCACGCTAGTTACATAAACATAAGCAAAAACACCTGGTTGGTCGGTCGGTCGGTCGGTTGGTTGGTTGGTTGGTTGGCTGGTTGGTTGGTTGGCTGGTTGGTTGGTTGGCTGGTTGGTTGGTTGGTTGGTTGGTTGGTTGGCTGGTTGGTTGGTTGGTTGGTGCCTGTGTTAATGTTTATATCTGTGTTACTGCTGATGGCTTTGTTAACCATTCATCTCTACTCTAAGATTAAATCAATTCGTCTCGAGTGTCAACCCAACCCATAAGTTTCATTAAAATAGTTTCAGACATACAGACAGACAGACACGTACACACAGACAGACAGACAGACAGACAGACAGACAGACAAAGCGAGTGTATTAACCAAATCGCCCTGAGGAAAATATGGAGACGAAAGGTTGTTTTTTTTCTTCAGAGCATCATTAGTGTGAGGGAGATGTAGGCCCCAGGGTAGCATCTTACACAAGGCGGTATTACACACACACACACACACACACACACACACACACACACACACACCTGCCTACATTGCTATCGTATGATGTTACACCTTTCAACCTGGCGTGTGGCAAGAGCTTCTACCACTTAATATCATCATAACCAGTGGATGTGAGGCGTGGGAGGGCGCGGCAGGGCGTGGGAGAAGTCGTAGGCGTGCGGGGAATGATCCTGCACTAATTGATGTCATTAATCACTTGATGCGGGAGGTGACATATGACGTCGGCCGGGGGGGGGGGTGTACACGAGATCAGAAGACGGAGGTGTAGGTGGAAGGTCAAGGAAGGTCAAGGTGAGAAGAGAGTCCTGGTTAGGTTTGGTTAGGCTTGGCATTTCTTGAGATACAGTCAAGGATGTATATATGCATTTATATATTTGCTAATTATATATTTTTTCTATGTTTCTTAATTCACGTCTTTATCATTCATTTTAGTTACTCTAACATCACAGTTCATGGTCTGACACAGTTCATGGTCTGACACAGTTCATGGTCTGACACAGTTCGTGGTCTTATCTCCTAGAAAGGACATTTATCTTACACAGTCATTATAAGTTTTTACCAATCATTTATCTTCTGTAAATCCAAATATTTTTTTTTTTTGGTTCCGCTGCATCAATAATAATACGGCACTATCGTCTTGTCTCGTGGTTACCAGGTGTATACTTAAGCTGTCATGGCTCAACAAATTATCTTATTATTTTTTATTTTTTATGTAATTCTTTGTTATTTTTGTTTGTTTACATTACATTCATAGTCACCATTAACATTCCTTTACGAGCAGTTGGGTCTTTTTTTTTTGTTATGACCTTACCATGATCACGGACACTGCCAAGGTCTAAAACAACACATTCCTCTCTCTCTCTCTCTCTCTCTCTCTCTCTCTCTCTCTCTCTCTCCTTCATTATACACACACCTGCTCACCTGGTTCCCCTTCCTTCATTATCACCATCAAACACTCGAATTTTGTATCATTATTCACAGGTAAAGTCGTAATCATATCTTCCTTTGTGTTCAAGTTATAATCACCTGTATTGTTGCTCTGATTCTTTCCTCACTACTGCAGGTATGTCATCATCCACCCTCATCCACCATCATCCACCAACATTCACTTTTATCCATCAACTTCCATCTTCATCCACCAACACCCATCCTCATCCACTAACATCTATCATCATCCACCACCCTCATCCACCCTCATCCTGTTTTAGTTCACCGCCACTCATCACCACAAACATGTATCGACTCTCACCCCAAGGCTGTCGTCTCCACCTCCCTCCTCACTATCATTATCTACAACCTCAAGAACGCCACAAATCTTGACGAAAAGCCTCCATCATCATCACCATCATCATCACCATCATCGTCACCATCATCGTCACCATCATCGTCACCGTCAGCAATCTCAGGCAGGCACCAATGCAGCTCTCCCCAGCACAGCCATCATCATCATCCACACATCATTACCGTTCCACCACCACCACTTCCTCCAACACCACTACTGTCACTGCCACTTCTACCACTAGCAACACCTTCACTATCACCACCACCACCACCACCACCACCACCACTACAATCATCAAACAACATCATCATCCTAACCACAATCCCGAGCCAGGTGCCTCACTCTCCACACCTATTTTAACCCACTAAAGTTAATTAACCAGGTAAGAATTATCACACCTGGTGGCTTATAGCTCAGTCCTTTTGCAAGATTTACCTCTTTGGGTCACATGATGACTTAAAATAACAAATAAGAAGAAAAATCATTATCGTACGTTGTGTATTGTTAAGTACTGTACAATGTCTTTCCGTAACGTACTTGTAAAAAGGAAAAAATACCGTAGTTATTTTGACCCGCTGTAGTGAATAACGTTGTGGTCTTGGTCTTAACACTCTAGTGACTTATAGTTCCTCGTCCATCGCAAGAGACCTATGTAAACACCAATTAAGTGCCTCTATGTAAACACCAACTAAGTTAGCCTCTAAAGGCGGCGGAACACTGGGCACTTCCAATCATGTTTCGTAAACACGTTCCGGCCAGCAAAACAAAGAGACGTTTTGCGTCACACTGGAATGTTTTGTTGGCGCGTCTTCCTAATGCAATAAAAACAACAGAGTCAAGACGAGGTTCGCCATGGATCCCTTGCAGGATTGTGCTAGAGTTCTTCAATTGCTGAAGCAAGTGAGGCGTCTGCAAAAGCTAAAGAAAAGACAATGCATGTGTCGTGAAGTTTGTTTAAAAGTAGCGGCGGTTGGCTGGTCAAAGAAGACGCTGAATAATGATTTAATAATGCTAAAGAAGTTTGAAAGTGACGTATAATTATATTATGTCACCGTTTATGTGTTATGTTTTACAGTATTATTGTTTCATGATTTGTTTTCAATTTTTACTTGAAATTATGTGAAGCTCATTTCAGCACTAATCCAGTCAGCAAAGATCCCCGCCAAATCGTTGTCCATTTCTCGCAACATCAGAAATCCTGCTGCTTGCTGGGCCGTCAGGTCAACGGCCAGCAAAACGGGCAACATGTTTGGATGAAAGTGGCCAGTGTGTCGCCACCTTAAGACAACAAGGTCCATCATCACTCAATAACATAAAGTCATATACAAGACCACAGTTATACTCTGGCGATACGATTCGTGGCAGCCCAAGGACACTAGTCACAGGAAATACTGAAATTACCTCATCACAATGTTAGTATTCATGAGTCGTGGAGGCCATAATTCCTCCTTGACCCCCAGTGACCTCTACTAACCTCTTTCGTATACCCAACATCATTTCCCCTAACTAACTTACAATGACGAGATGTTTGGAAGTTGATTCTTTTTAAATCGTATTTTTTTTTTACGGAGGGAATTGGATTTAAGTTGTATTCAGTGGATAATACTAAGACACCTTCTTTAACGATGAATACAGTAACATTTACAGTGACTCAAGAAAACAACACCGAGAATAACTCAACGATACAACACCAACAGCTACAGTGACTAAAAATACAATAACTACAGTGACTCAATACACCGCCTACAGTTAAATCAATAATACAACACCTATAGTGACTGAATACAACAACTACAGTAACTAAACAATACAACACCCCCTCCCCTACAGTGACCCAATACAGTAATACAACATCTACAGTGACTCAACAATACCTACAGTGACTCAACAAGAAATGATTTGGGTCACGGATCCGTCAAAACAACAACACAACCTTGCCAGACGTATACAACATCCTGTCAAGTCGTGAGTTGTTGTAGTGAAGGTTAGGTTAGGTTGTTATGAATACTCTACAACAAGGCTTTAAATATGAATAGGAGTTGTAGTTATTACCTATTTGTTTGTTGATGTTGTGTTTGGTTGAGGTGAATACTCTCCAAGAAGGTTATTATTATTATGGGTGTAATAGTGAGATAGTGAGATAGATAATGAGATAGGGAGAGAGATAATGAGATAGGGAGAGAGATAATGAGATAAAGAGATAGAGAGATATCAAAACAAGGTATATATTACAGGTGAGGAAAACAGAATTGCATGACAGAGCGACAAGGTGAGATGGGTAACCTAGGTGCCATGCAGAGGCTTATATAATGGCCACATCTCCTCTCTATAGTTCCTTCTACCCAATTACCCCCTTCTTCCACCTCTCTCTCTCTCTACCTAATTCATCTTTAGTCTGCTCTCTCCCTATCTCCTTCTTCCTCCTCCTCTCTCTCTCTACCTAATTCATCTTTAGTCCTCTCTCCCTCCCTCCAGCCCCGTCACGTAACATAACATAATGCCGAGGTTATTGTTCTTAAATCTCCACTAAGGCAGACAGGAAGTTTACTCATCTTTGTACTTTTTGTGTCCTGAGCTGATACTTGTTAAGGGTTATAGGATTACATGAAGACTCTCCACTCCCAGCTTATTACACCTGAAGATTAACCACCCTAACTCTATACGGAGGTTGGGTTGGGTCTGAGGGCAAATTTCAGATAAACACAACCTCGTCTCCGACACACATTAAGTTTGCTCTTTAAGCTTCCGTCACCATCTATTATTTTCAACAATTGAACAAAATTCGAAAACAATGAAAAGTGAGACTGACAGTTTTTCATTTGATTCCATGAAAGAAATTGTCTTTTGATTTGGTGTTCTGTGCCACCAAGCGATGCTCATTTGTTACCATTATGTCGTGATGATTGGTCTTCAATTTCATTTATCTTGGGGCAAACACTGCCTCAGCCCCGACCATTAATAACACCATTGCCAATTGCCCTGAATGTCAGTTATTTCCTCTGGTAGCCTCGAGGGTCACACACACCCAGCCAGGCTTGCTAGTAGTCCCGTTATCACAATTTAATAATGATTTTAACATGTACACTTAATACTTACAACACACACACACACACACAAAGAAGCGGCACACAGAACAGCGGATATTATCATTATTTTAACTCGTGTTTCTGAAAGGTTTTAAGACACAACAAACTCTCCAGTTATGTAAGTTAATAAGACAGAATGATCGTAGGTCCAGGAGAACAGGTCTGGCAGCTGTCGTTACGGTGTCTCTCCTCCGCTATCAACTTTTCCTTTAAAAACATCTATTCACGCGTAGCGATATCCTGTTTTCTCTCTCCATCTGAGTTGACTTTTCCTGAAGCTGAACTACTGTTACACCCTTAACCCCCCCCCCCCCCTCCCCCCCGACTTCCCCGAGCACTTAACCCTCACCTTACCCCGAGGCACTCACACTTGACCTCCACCTTAAACACATGCACTTACACTTACCCCACCATCCCAACACCCATTCACTTACACTTAACCCCCACTTTATCCCACTTACTTTCACACTTAACACCCGACCCTTACTCACATGCACTCACACTTGACCCCTACCTCCCTGCTACATGCACTTACAATTAACCCTCCATCCTACCCCCATGCACTCACACTTATCCCCCACCTTACCCACATGCACTCACACTTAACCCCACCCCCAGGCACTCAACACAAGACACTATGCAATGGTTGTCTGTGCCTATGTCTTTCTGTGTCTTCCAAGTATATTTGTCTTACTTACCATGTCATCTAAGTGCACCTCCGCTGTAGCCTTGAGCCAAACTTACGAACAGGATACGAAATAGTTAACCAATGTGTACTCAGGTATGCGAGTCTCATCAAGGTATCGTTTAGCGGCATTATGAAGCCTTTTGTATAATTTATTCTATGTTGCTATACATAAAGAAAAATAAACATGAAAATAGAAAGTTGTGTACGTGATAAATCCCTAGATATACAGCAGTGGTTTACATGGGTTCAGTTAGGGTATAATAAGAAATTTCAAGAAAGAAAAATGTCAACTGAATTGTCAAATTTTAAACGAATTGTGTTTGTTTTCGTTTCATCTGAGTTCTTGGTGGCATTTCTGTTCCTGTTAATGTCCAGAGAATTTGGTGAGCTCTTTTAGAATTCGATATTTACACAATATATTATACAGAAGCCCACGGAGAGGATGAGGTGTATGGTAATGTGGTACAGCATCAGGAACTGACCCCGGGGTATACTGACACCTGACCGATGGCAACGCTTGAGTTAGACAATAGAGTGAATCTTTAACACGTTTCTCGACCAAGGTTAACAGTGATGAGTTTTATATTACTGATAAACTGGAATAATATTAAATTAAATACATGTTGATTACCAGACAGGATATAACAACAGCTGCAGCTTCTGGCGTCTAGAAAAAGATAAGCGTTGTTCTTACAGTGTCGGGAAGAGAGTCATTACCACTGATTGAATCCTAGCACAGGTAAGTTGCTACACCTGGTTATTAGCACCCAATGAGGATGACAGAAAAATAAGTGTGTGTATACATATTTATATATCGATTGACCCCACAGGAACAAACGCGCATTAATTCATACGATTGAACTCCGTATAATTGAAGTCTGTTTTTCGTTACTCATTACCTCCGCCAGTTATCATCTTTCTCATCGTCTGGTGTGGTGCGGTGTGGTGTGGTATGGTGTGGTATGGTGCGGTGCGGTGTGGCGTGGTGTGGTGTGGTGTGGTATGGTGTGGTCTTCATTAGATAGTGTTAATAAGGAGGAAACACTGGATAATATTATACCACTTTATTTCATTCCAAGTTTGAGTAATATGACTTCCTCTGGCTTATGATGTCACGGGCAGGAAATAGTTCTTACAAATAATTATCTCCCCTAAAAAAATATTGAGACTAATTATCTTACGTTAAATTCGTCTTGTGTTAATGCTGAATAATTCTACTTAAATATTTCAGACACTTTCTTTGAATTCTTCTGATTAAGAATTTATATAGACGTAGCCTCCATTAACATAAACACTAACTCTCTCACGTAATTATAAATCGTTTTGTTTCCATTTTTTCTCTTTTATAACAATGTTTTTAAAAGGTAATTCATGTAGACGCTGTGAGTGGCACGTTACCTGGCATCTGTCTTCATTCCCCGGCCCGCCAGCCTTCTTACCTCCTCTACGTCACTCAAGGAAGGGCGGCAGGTGGCGGTAACTTAATTTACAATATTTAAAAAAAAAAAAAAACACTTAAAGTAAAGAAGTAATATAATCTCTGTACAGTTAGTTGTTATAAGGAATGGGTAATGACTCTCTCTCTCTCTCTCTCTCTCTCTCTCTCTCTCTCTCTCCATGATACACGTCTACCATTACCACGTCCTCCCACTTGTCTTGGCGGGATATTTGTCCCTAACCTTGGTGAACTTCAATCGTCTCAAACAGGAAGGAATAATGAAGGAACATTTGCATGGGAATCTGAGGCTTGAAGCGCTTGTTACCTCTGGTAGTGAAGCACAATGGGTGACGTGCTTCTGTCAGTAACACATCCGCGGTCATGCATGATTATATCCTCGCCTTGGTGAAGACTCGAGCAATGCTAACTTAGTAAAGAGACCGTGAAGACATGTGGATTTCATTTAACAGAGAATCCAAGGGCGTGTGGAGGTTACGGACGGACGAACGGACGGACGCACTGACAGACACAGACAGAAGTTTATTGACCACACAAATACATACAGACATCGAATCATATTAACAGGCCTCTGACTACCCTTGAAGATAGTTAATGTCTCGCACCGCCGTGGTTCACTTAACTACGCTACCTGTATAGGAACCGGTTGGAGACATAATACTCTTTAGGATACTCCTCGTCATCCTTAGAGAGTCCTCAGACCAAAGGATAAGACCAAGGATCTCGAAGGATGGCGTAGAGTAACAGCCTCAGTAGAACTTCAAGGGGTTAACTGTTATAATTTACTTTTCCTTGACAGTCACTTCTTGAAACTGTTGAGTCATTACTTTTGTTTTATGTTGAGTCATTGTTTATGTTTTAGATCACTATCGCTGGCTTTTTTATCACCGCTGGTTTACATAATTACTAAAACAAAGCCATAATGAATCCTTCTTTTCCTTAAACGTGTTAATAATATAACTAACTCTACAGTCTTAGTATATACGCAGTCACCTTTACGATGCGTGTGCGTTCTGGGGCGTAAGATATTAATATATATGCGGGGGGGGGGGGGGGGCAGGTGTGAGGGGAGGCAGGTGTGAGGGGTGGCAGGTGTGAGGGCACGTGTCAGGAGGGTAGGTGTGAGGGGAGGCAGGTATGAGGGGAGGCAGGTGTGAGGGCAAGTGTCAGGAGGGCAGGTGTGAGGGGAGGCATGTGTGACAGGTGAAACGATGGGAATGGGTAATGAAACCAGTTAGTGAACACGGGGAGAGTGTTGTGTTGTGTTGTCACCGTGTCCTCTCTGCCGCTACCTAAGTCGATCCTTTTATGTCATCCATTCATACCTTCCCTTAATACTACACACACCTCTCTATACACCCAGCTCTATACACCTCCTCAGCTCTATACACCTCCTCAGCTCTATACACCTCCTCAGCTCTATACAACCACCCTGGCTCCAATCTCCTGCCACAACACAACACAGAGCCTGTCGATACACCCTCTTTACATCTCTGGTCTCATGTTTCTCACCATCTTGCCCACCAGCACACCTCTCTTGTCTTAACCTATATGCCGTGTCTCTTGTCCTCCCTCCAAGCCTTCTCCAATTCCATCCCCATCTTCTGAATCCCTCCAAGTCTTCTCCAATTTTCTCCAAACTTTTCCACAAGCATCTCTCCACCATCTGAACCTCTCCAACTCTTTCCAAACTCCATCCTCACCATCTGAATACCTCCAAGCCTTCCCCTCTCCCCCCTCTCAACCCCTTGAACCCCTCCAAATCTTCCACAACCCCTTCCCTACCTCCCTGAATCCACTAAGGCTTCCTCAACCTCCTCCCCAGCACTTGAACCCCTCCAACCCTTCCTCAACCTCATCCCACCAACACATTCAGGTCGACCATCACGCAGGAAGGAGACGAGGACTTCCTCCTTCCTGCTTTAGAGCGACGCAGCAAAAACAGTCGGAGAGGCACAGCCGTGTGTGTGTGTGTGTGTGTGTGTTCCTATACCCACAACATCACCAAGGCTTATAGGAAACAGGGAATAAACACCCATTAATATTTCTATGTTGTAAGAGCAATTAGGGAGGCACTGATTATTACTATTTTATAATTTATTAGGGAATATTAGACGGGGCTTTGGTAAATAAGGTAATATCACATCTTTATCATATTATAGAACACTCATAACGAAGGGAAGAACATTAATGAACATACTCTAACCGGTTCATCAGGAAAATGGACATGTTACTGTGTTGTGAAAGTGGTTCTTCTTTCTGTCTTAACTGGTGGGAAAATGAGTCGTTACAGGGAGTCATAAATTCAGATTTTTTCCCCCTCAAAGACCATCATGGCGGGGAAACTAGGGGAATTATGGTGGGGGAAAAATAGTGCCAGACTCGAAATATTTTCCTTAGTGACTTTATGCGTTGGGTTTTATGAGAGAAGTGGGAAGCAGGCCAGTGAAAATCTTTCTTCTTCTTCTTCTTCATCTTTCTTATTATTATTATTATTATTTATCCTCACTATATTTCTCTCATTCGGTTCTTTTTTTGCGTATGTTATCTCCAGTAATGTGTCATTCCCTCCATCATCCTTGAGTCTTCTATTTCCTTCTTCATTACTTCCTTCCTCCTTATCTCTGACTTCCGCTTGGTCCACAGGCATCAGCTGCATCCTTCATGTCTACAACACACCTCACTACAACACTCCTCACTACAACACTCCTCACTACAACACACATCTCTCCTGGCTTTATAACATAACTTACAACTTTTCCGTTCATTATTGATAGGAATAACAACAGTACACATAGTACCAGTCTATTATCTACTAGTTAAATCAATTTAATAATCTAGAGTTTAATAATTCCAAAGTTCTGGTGTGAGAAACATACATCAGGACGCAGCATCTTACTTTACACACACACACACACACACACACACACACACACACACCCACACACACACACACACACACTACACCACTACCACCCACCCATCACCACCACCGCCCACCACCACCGCCCACACACACACAGTTACAGCACAATGGATGCACGGGTCACCAGAGACTACCACCCTTTAACTAACCTTTTTAATCACTAAACAGTAATGAGTTTTAAACATTTATTAATATGATGAGAGAGAGAGAGAGAGAGAGAGAGAGAGAGAGAGAGAGAGAGAGAGAGAGAGAGAGAGAGAGAGAGAGAGCATTATATCGTTAACTTCTACATCATAAAAATACTACCTATTTTTATAAGCGTCGTTACAGTATCATTCATGACTGATAATTTCGCCATAACAAACTGTCATATAAGACCAGAGTGAAAATACAAAAGCAACATTAATAAAGTTATATTAAATTCTCACTTTTCGAAAATATATAAATTAAATATTTTTTTGCAACGATTTTTTTTATTAAGTTTTTTTTTTATGATATAACTCATGACATTTATTATGGGGCAGAAAATAAAAACTATAATATAATTTAAAAATATTAACTCAAGTATTTTGAATAATGAATAATTAAATTTGTGTTACAGAAAATTCAATGCATTTTAATTTTTTTCTGATAGTGACTGACTAATGTGTGTGTGTGTGTGTGTGTGTGTGTGTGTGTGTGGGTGTGTGTGTGTGTGTGTGTGGAGGGGGAGGGGAGTTAAAGAGAACAACAGCCATAATATCTCACCAACCAGTCAGTGTGTTGTGTTGGGGAGGGTGTAGAGGAGGTGGTGGGGTGTTGGGGAGGGTGTAGAGGAGGTGGTGGGGTGTTGGGGAGGGTGGGGAGGTGGTGGGGTGTTGGGGAGGGTGGGGAGGTGGTGGGGTGTTGGGGAGGGTGTAGAGGAGGTGGTGGGGTGTTGGGGAGGGTGGGGAGGAGGTGGTGGGGTGTTGGGGAGGGTGTAGAGGAGGTGGTGGGGTGTTGGGGAGGGTGGGGAGGTGGTGGGGTGTTGGGGAGGGTGTAGAGGAGGTGGTGGGGTGTTGGGGAGGGTGGGGAGGAGGTGGTGGGGTGTTGGGGAGGGTGGGGAGGAGGTGGTGGGGTGTTGGGGAGGGTGGGGAGGAGGTGGTGGGGTGTTGGGGAGGGTGGGGAGGAGGTGGTGGGGTGTTGGGGAGGGTGGGGAGGAGGTGGTGGGGTACGAGGGATGGAGAGGAGGGAGAAGAGGAAGTTTCAGGTACAAGAAAACCCTCTTTTACTAAATGGTTCCTCCAAAATAGGATTCGTCACGTTATATAGAAATTTTTCGGCACACTAATGGCATCAGTCGGTGTCCCGGGAGGCCCACATCTTCTGCTGCAGCTTTTCTCCATCGCCTTTTGTCTCAGGTTTAATAATAATTTTCTGGGTAGCACGTGGCCAGCCCAATGTATGCCTCTCCTGACATGACTGATAGATGTCACTAATACACCCACTTAGTGATCACGTGCTCATCCACTGTTACACTAAGTCTCTCAGTGCTCATGGACGTGATATATTATTAATAAACAAATCTGTCAGAATTAATAATATCTGACCTATATGTTTTACTACACAATAAAAGGTTTAGACTGGTTAGTTCTATAACGTGTTTTCATTATTGACCAGCTGGGCCACCCGATGTTGCCCGGGTTTGTCTGTAGAAGCAGCTCGTAGTCTATGTCCGTCCTCAGCCAAAAGTAAGCGGACACACACAACACAAAGCATCTTCACGGAGGGGGTCGATAAATTTCAAAATGAACACTGTAACTCCTGTTGTCTCGATAGGGTTGTCAAAATCTTTCGTCCATTGTGTGATATTGTCTAACGCAAAATCGTAAAGATATTTTTTGGGGGCGGGTTTATAGTACATACCACAAACAAATAACGAAACAAAAATTCACTTCTATATGTTGAACATAGCTGTGGTGCGTTTGAGAAGAGTGGTAGTGCAAATATCAGAGAATAAAGAACTGTCTCTAATATGACCCGGAGATATCACGTCATGTGTTCCCTGGCGGTCGACTCATACCGCTCTGAACAGCTTCTTCCACCTCCGCTAATGTCGGGTCACACAGCAGTTCCCATCATAATCACATAACTGTTTAATGTCTGTTTTTATTTCTTTTTTCAGATAAATAAATACGATAATAGTATTTTTTTAAGTATAATTTTCACATATATTCATCTTAACAGAATATTCATAATAAGATCAATTATAAAACCTAATATTTGGGTTTTGTTAGTATTTTTCCTAATTGAGAAAATGGCGCCGACCCCCACACCCCCCTACAACCCTCCACACCTCCACACCCCACCACACCCCCCACACCCCCCTCCACACCCCCCCACATCCCCAAAAAGTCGACCTCTGTGACACTCTGGGGTACATACACATCCCCATGATAAATTTCTATCCTTTATCTTCAGAACTGTTGCCTTGCATAGTGACCAGACACACACAGACAGACACTGCCTATATGCTCCATGTATTGTATTATATAAAGATGATTACAATGGAGTTAGCAGCAGTGACGGCGATTGGTGGTGGTGGTGGTGATAGTAGTGGTGTTAGTAAAGGTGATAGTGATGTTGGTAAGAGGGGTAGTGTGGTGATGGTGGTAGTAGTGGTAGTGGTGATGGTGGTAGAAGGCGGAAGTGATCAACCAGGCCCTGGGGTGTGAAGGTTGCAGTCTCCGTTAGCGATAATTTCCGTTCGTATTTTTGTTGTAGCTCAGTACGGTGGTGGTGGTGGTGCTTGTGACGGTGGTGGTGGTGGTGCTGGTGGTAGTGGTGGTGGTGCTGGTGGTAGTGGTGGTGGTGTTGGTGGTAGTGGTGGTGGTGTTGGTGGTAGTGGTGGTGGTGTTGGTGGTAGTGGTGGTGGTGCTGGTGGTAGTGGTGGTGGTGGTGGTGGTGGTAGTGGTGGTGGTGGTGCTTGTGGCGGTGGTGGTGGTGCTGGTGGTAGTGGTTAGAACATGAGCCCACTACACACACACACACACGCACGCACGCACACACACACACACACACACACACACACACACCCACACACACACACACACAGACACACACACACACACACACACATTAGAGGAGCTGGTTGGGGTCACCGATAGAGCCTGGGGCAGGGAACGAGGAGGGAGGGAGGGAGGGAAGGAGGGAAGGAGAGAGGGAGGGAGGGAGGGAGGGAGGGAGGGAATTAAGAGGAGGAAGGGTGAAGGCGGGTGAGAGTGTGAGAGAGTTAGTGGCAGGAACTCACTCACTCACTACCTGGGGTCAAGAACACACACTGAGTACTGCAGGTAACATCAGGACCCAGCACATAGTCTAATATTAACTCTATGTTACTACCTCTCTCTCTATCGTAACACGGAAGTAAAGGGAAGTTACTAAGAGACGCCAGACCTCACAACACATACAGTAGTGAAGATAAAACAACAACATTTACTTCACGTTCATATTATTGATCTCTCTCTCTCTCTCTCTCTCTCTCTCTCTCTCTCTCTCTTGGCCTGGTATGTGTAGTAGTGTTAGTATTCAGAGCTACAACACAAGGAGCATCTGAAGAATTTCTATCACGCTAAAAATTTACATCATGGCGATCCTAAGTCATGTTTACAATGATGATAAGACAGACAGACAGACAGACAGACAGACAGACAGATAGATAGATAGATAGATACTGATCATCACGGTATCTGTTGAAGAAAAAACTCACTCACACGTGTACAATAACATCAGTGAGATCAGACAATATTGGCTGACTGTACGAAGGCAATAACGCGATGAATATAAGAGTATTTTAGGGATGACTGAATAGAGGTAAGAGTTTGTGAAGGAGAGAGGACGAAGGGATAGAGGGTGGAGGTGTACTGTAGTGGGTGGAGGTGTACTGTAGTGGGTGGAGGTGTGAGGGAGGTCTGTAGTATGGGTGGGGGATGGGTGAGGCGTTAGATGGGAATGACATTTTGAAGGCATCTGGATAGGGTTGGAGGATGAGGCTGTGTGTTGGAGGATGAGGCTGTGTGTTGGAGGATGAGGCTGTGTGTTGGAGGATGAGGCTGTGTGTTGGAGGGATACCATGGAGTGACTAGAGCTCTGTGGTAGAGGGTAGAGCCAGCGGCCTTGAGTATAGTGTCGTTAAAGCACAAAATACCACGTCACCGCCACAGCCCCGAAACAACAACAAAAAATAAAAACATGAAAAACAAATTGACATCCCAACGAAACAGTCGAGGTGTCCAGCAATGTACTGTACACAAAGGTGAGAGTCGTGTGTCCTCAGAGTTTGTAAATAGATATATACGAGACATTTGTTATTTTTCTATACAATCTTCTGCCTTGGGGATTAAGGATGCTACGCCTAATCATATGGGAGAGTTGCGCTACGGTCACCTGTGAGAGAGTGTGGGGGAGAGGCGCCTCACAACACTCAAGCCTGACGCACGCCTGGGGAATAGTTTCTGCAGTCACGGGCGATTACACGAGGAAATTGTCCAACTACCGCTAGTTCATGATCTCAGCTCCCGCCCTCAGGTCTCTTGCATCACATAAACGCTTGTATTAACCAGGAATCTCTGCTGTATCACCAAGAAAACCTGTTTGTTTTTTCATAGTTAGACATCAGTTATGTCACTCGGGACCTTCCTTGACAGAGCCTTTTTGTATCAAGCACGACTCTGGTGTAGGCGTCGAGAACTTGATAGTCCAGCTAGCAACCTCTTCTGTCAGTCAGGTCTTTTGATATCCCGCCATGGTGTTGTGAGAGCTATGGTCCTGCCTTGATATCATGTTACCCTGTGCGGCCAAGGATCCACCAACACTGTCACTCACATAATGTATAAGTCAAGGATCGTCGCCTTTCTTGTCAAATCTGAGACATCTTGTGTCACAAAGAGTCACTTTGTGTATCGCATAAACTTGTTGAATCAGCCAGTGACCCGCAGTGTTAGTCAATGACCTGCTGTATTAGCCAGTGACCCTCTGTGCTGTGTCAGACTGAGTTAGTGCATCACCTATAACGCCATACAGCCACAGTTACACAGGTAAAACAAACCAACATTACTTCTCAGTCTTCTTCACTTCCTAAGTTTCCTCCAGTCAAATACCAGTTACGCTTATTTCTTCCTCATTCCTCCTCCTCCTCCTCCTCCTGCCCCTCCTCCTCCTCCTCCTACCCCTCCTCCTCCACCTCCTTCATCGTCGCGCTTCCTTTACTCTTTCTCATTTGTCCGGCCATGGCTCCCACGTTCCTCTCCGCCACACCACCAACTTCCGGGTATCAGGTCAGTGTAGCGACTCCGTGTTAGGTTGAAAAGTTATGGACCGTCATTACGTCAAGACAGTAACACGCAGGGGGGTGGAAGCTCTTACTGGTAAATTATGTACTACACTCTACACGTTGCAAACAAGACTTAACCTCACAAGAGTTCTGTTAATCCCAAATTTGGATAACAATTGATGTTGTTCCTTCAGAGTTGTTTATTTTATATGATAGTTTGGCAAAAATTAACATACACAAAGGCAGTCATGCAAATTAGATACAATACGATTATTTACAGAAACACAGACTAACAGCTAGACACACTTAAATAGTAATAATAAAATAATAAACTATCATCCTAACCATCACCATTACCATTCCCTAATGACGTGTGTGGTTGGTCACTCATCTACCATAGCACAAAAGAGTGGATTCGTTTCATAGAAATTAAATAAATAAATAAAAACAGAAGAAAAAACGTCTCGTAAAATAGTAAATTTGTGTAGTTGAAGAAGCGTGAGTTGAGGGCTGGCTTAAGGGGCCTCTAATGTAAAAAGTTCAGATGAGTTGTGGTGGTTTAGGGGGTTGAATTGTGGTGTTTTAGTGGGCTGAATTGTGGTGGTTTATGGGGTTGAATTGTGGTAGTTTAGGGGGCTGAATTGTGGTGGTTGAAGGGGCTGAGTTGTGGTGTTTTAGTGGGCTGAATTGTGGTAGTTTAGGGGGCTGAATTTTGGTAGTTTAGGGGGCTGAATTGTGGTGGTTTAGGGGGCTGAATTGTGGTAGTTTATGGGGCTAAATTATGATGGTTAAGGAACCGAGTGAGTTATTAGCCCTCTTTATCTGAGTTATCAATACACGACTAAACCTCCCACCACCACCACCACCCCCCCCCCCCAAAAAAAAAATTAAAAAAAAAATAAAAAAAAAATTCTAATTCATTAAACAGAAACACCACATAGTTAACAAACACGAAAAAACAAATAAAAAATAAAAAATTCAGTTCTATTTCAGAGTATATATTGACCCCTGAAGCCAAAGTTGTTATTAGTGGGAGAGATTCACCTGGCGTTATTAGTGTGGCTTGGCAGGTGTTGGTCCCAGTGGATCGACGAGACGCAGGTTCTTGATGTAAATAGATGAGAGGAATGATGAAAGCAGGTAGCTGGGGAGGGTACTGAGGGGTGGGGAGGAAAGATGAGGGGTGGGGAAGGAAAGGGGTGAAGGTGTATTGAGGGAGGGGGAGGAAGAGGAGGGGCGGGGATGGAAGGGGGGTGGAGGAGTAGGAGGAGGGATAGAGTAAGGAAGGGGGCGATGGTGTATTGAGGGAGGGAATAAAAGAAGGGGTGGTGATAGGTGTCAACGTAGGAGAAAGAAAGAAAGAAAGACTGGAAACATAACAAAGGAACAGGTAAAAGAATACGACTGTGGGAAAAATGACTGGTGAAAAAGAGTGGCTGTAGAGGAGAGAGTTGTGGAGAGTGTGAGAGGGAAGGAATAGCGATGCAAATATATGTGAGAGAAGAAAAGAGGAGAGAGAACTCGCCTCAGCTCGCCCCCCCCCCCCCCCCCGCCTCCCCACCTTGGTTCATAGCACAACAGAAGAGGAGCAAATCAATATTCCTATACTACAACGAGAGGCCACATGCCGACGGGTCTGGCTGAGGTGCGGCGGGTCTGGCTGAGGTGTGGCGGGTCTGGCTGAGGTGTGGTGGGTCTTGCTGAGGTGTGGTGGGTATGGCTGAGGTGTGGCGGGTCTTGCTGAGGTGTGGTGGGTCTTGCTGAGGTGTGGGGGGTCTGGCTGAGGTGTGGTGGGTCTTGCTGAGGTGTGGGGGGTCTGGCTGAGGTGTGGTGGGTCTGGCTGAGGTGTGGCGTGTCTTACTGACAATAACAGTTACATACAACCTACTCTACTATTGTATTTTTGTTGTTGTTGTTAAAATTAAGTTGTCGGGTTTTAGGGAACTAAGTATATCAGTAAAACCTCCATATAACGGATTCCTCTCTCCATATAGTTCGTTTTATAGAGATTACACTGTAGTTGAATCTTACAAGCATTCAGAAGTGTTGGGTTAATTACTATTAATATGTGCTATAACACACACACACACACACACACACACATCAAATTTTACCCTAAATATACTCTAATATATGTATGTAAAGAAGGTGTTATTATTATACCCAACGATATAAGCAAGAGCAGGTAAGAGTATAGCCATGTTGTGTAGGAGTGACGGGGTGAAGAGGTAGGAGACGTCACTCATGGTAACTCACACACTCTGAGCCAAGCGAGTGTACAAAGAGTTTCATGGTCAGTGAATAACAGAGATGACACAGCAGTTTTGGTAAGTGTTAACTGTTACAAGTGCGGCTATGGTATATGGTGTTACCTTCGTCCTGACTGACTGTTATATCAGCCATTACTGTTATTATTGTTGCCTCTACTACTACCACCACCAACCTTACTACCATCACTACTACTACCACCACCAACCTTACTACTACTACCACCACCACCCTTACTACCATCACTACCACCACTCCTACTGTCCTTACACACAGATATACACAAAACTTCTAAAGGTACACAATAAACTGATTTCAAGGTAGGTAATGGTATCAACTTTCTTACAACGTCACATGACCATTTTTGTAATCGTCTAAAAATAAACTAGTGATAATGAAAAGAAAACTTGAGAATTATAACAATGACTTTTAGTGTTTTCAAAGCATAAACACATATTACGTGATTTTCACTAGTTAAATGGGCGAGGTCTTACGTGTAATAGTTGAGAATTTTAACTTTAGAAAACAAACGTGGTCATGGAGTTCAAATGTGAGAGTAAACAGTTTATTAACACACACGTGAGAGCAATAAGAGTTAAATCCATTCGGATATATTAATGCTCACAGAAACACATAATTACTAACATGAATATTAACACAGGTACATGAATATTAACACAGGTACATGAATATTAACACAGGTACATGAATATTAACACAGGTACATGAATATTAACACAGGTACATGAATATTAACACGGATACATAGATATTCACACAAACACAACTTTTTTTTACTTCCTAAACTCTCCTCCTCCACCCCCCCCCCCCCCCACCCCCGCCTGATCTGCCTCCATTTTTATATGGAATACAAAAACAGGTGTGTAAGATTATGCTGTGCCTGTCTAACACCGCATATTATTACACTGTTCCTCTCAGCTCTCTCATCGCGACCCCATATGTCAGTTCAGGACGAAGTTAAGACGCCATCCTCGCCACCGCCACCTGCTGCCACCTGAGATCCCCCGTTTATGAGTTCCTATTCCACACACACACACATGCCCTGACACTCTGGACAAATTCCATACTTCCCTCATACAGTGTACACAATCACACGGTATATATCGGGCGGGGCACCCCTTGTATAACATGTGAGGGTGACACACTGTGTACACGAGACTCACTATTATAGTGACCAGGCAAATACGAGACAGAGTTACATTTCCATATTATTTATACAGTGACACAGATATGAATATGAATATAAATAAATGAAATGTAAATTCTCCCGAGGCATTTATTAATAATTACAAAAATGTGTTTTTAGGATCAGAATTTAATTAAATAATATGTTGAGTTGTAAAATATTTTCAGTGAAAATGTTTAATAATGTCATATATATATATATATATATATATATATATATATATATATATATATATATATATATATATATATATATGTGTGTGTGTGTGTGTGTAATTATTTAAAGCAGGTGACATCACCAGGTAAGAGCTTCAGGGGAAGACAGGAATAACTCAGAGGTTAAATAATGAAGTAAAATGTTTTTTCTTCGCTTGGCGATGTTCAATAATGGCTTTTTTAAAATGACTTTTATATTACGGCATTAAACTGTAACATATATTAATTTGGCTTCACTACCGCTGCAGGTGAACTTACTCAACAACTTACCTGCCATTTAATATATCCGCCAACCACAAAATGATAAGTTTGGCTGAAATCAAATACAGTAATACTAAACTGGACTTGTTGACTCACCTGGACTTGATTGTGTTGGAGTTGGACTCATGGACTTTATACTCGTCGATCTCAACCTCCCCTGTCACCTTGGGGGCGTTGTCGACCGTCATGGTGGAGAGAGAGTCCTCCAGCCTCCCTCAGGTAGCTCCTCGAGCTGTCTTTGTGTCCATATGCTGACCCTCACTCCCCCGGGACGTCGCCTCAATGGTCACTACTCAAATAGGCACTACGTCAGGCGGCTAGTTTATCATATTGTTTTGAGATCAGAGTCTCACAGGCCGGTTATATCCACTGGTTAATTCTCATCGCCTCACCTCGCGGTTAATTCACAATGGCGATTTTTTTGTTGTTGTTGCTGAGGTCACGTCAAGGTGGTTGGCAGGTGATCTCTTGAATTCTGACTAAATCGGGGGAATTAAACCCTTACGACTTTAGTTATTGTAGAAGGTAAGTTTGTCCACTCCATTAGTTTATATTCTGGATAATTCATTCCCACTTTGGTTTAGCTATACAGTTGACTCAGACACTTTGGTTTATTCCTTTCTTTATTAATGTTAGTTTGGTTAATTGTTTGATTCTTTCCACTTTGGTTTCGTCATAAAGTTGGCACCATTAATATTAAATCACATCTATATTAAGTAAATCACAACATTTTGGTTCCTTAAATAAGTTAACTCGTTAGTATTACTCTTCCTTTACATTATGATAACAGTTAACATATCGGATATCATTTATCTCATCTGATTACTTCACTTAATAATAATATTACCTTAGTACTTACGAGACGTCCTAAAGCTATGATGTATTGACAGCCAAGACGTCAAAGAATGTGCGTCGCCAGGGTTGTAATTACGTCAAATCAATCAATCAAAGAATACGTTTTGTTAATGACGTCTATGTCAAATTCCTCCGTCCATTTACGAACAATTTATTCTTCACTAACCGTCCCTTGAGGGTAGAATCGATCAACTCCACCGTGTGAATGTAAATTAAGTCAATTCTTCACGGAGACCAAGTTTGATAAGAAGTCAGTCCAGTTAAGGAACAGTGTACCAGGCTCCTTCACTCACTCTCTCTCTCAGATTTCTCCTTGCTCTTTATGCTTACTTGTCTGTCACTTTGTAGTCTCTCTGTCTGTCTCTCTGCCTGTCTGTCTGTCTGTGTCTGTCTGTTTCTTCCTTTCTATTTGTCTCTTTCTGTATCGTTCTTTGTGTCTCTGTCTTGCTGTCTGTCTGCTTCTTCCTATCTGTCTGTTTATCTGTCGTTCTTTCATTTTCTTTCCATCTTTCTGTCAATTTGTCAGTGTAAATATCTGTCGTCCAGTCTGTCTTTATGGTTGTGTCTATATCTTTCCGTCTGTCTGTTTGTCATCCTTCCAGAATACTGTACCTACAAGTCGTCATGATCACCACCATCATCATCATCATCATCACGTTTCCTCTTCTTCCTTCTATTCCTTCTTCTCCTCCTCTCCTACCTCCGTCCCACGACACTTTTTTACGAACTTCCGATCCCCTTTTGAGAGTGAGCGATACAGCGTACACAATGAAACATCCCGACCGTGAAATACCACTTACTGGGATACACAATTCTGACGTCTTCCACCACACAGATTCATGACTCGAGAGGAGTATCCATTATTCACTGCTCAAGTACTAGTTTTCAGTGCCATGTGAAGGAGGGAAAATACTCCTAATGCTCTATGCTAAGTTATCGATTGATTGTTGAAGTGGATATATTGCTTTCCCACCAGTTGTATAAAATTTAAAATGGTTTCTCCTTGAAGGGTAATTTTACAGTGCCATGGAGCATTATGAAGGATGGCACGCTGGTTTATGACACTTTGCTGGGGAAAAAATATTAAATGATGCGCCATTATAAAGAAGTGAGATAGGAAAGGTCTCCAGTATAATAGATTAGAAAGAGGTGCCATTATTATGAGAGGTGCCACTATTATGAGAGGTGCCACTATTACGAGAGGTACCATTATTATGAGAGGTGCCATTATTACGAGAGGTGCCACTATTATGAGAGGTGCCATTATTACGAGAGGTGCCATTATTATGAGAGGTGCCATTATTATGAGAGGTGCCATTATTACGAGAGATGCCACTATTATGAGAGGTGCCATTATTATGAGATGTGCCACTATTATGAGAGGTGCCATTATTATGAGAGGTGCCATTATTATGAGAGGTGCCATTATTATGAGATGTGCCACTATTATGAGAGGTGCCATTATTTATGTACACAAGTGACCACACTATTCAGAGCTAAGAAAAATTACAAAAACAAACACAAAAATGCCAAAAACACAAAAACGCAAAAAAAAAATCACAAAGAACAAACAAAAATGAAAAAGTAAAAAACACAAATCCTAAAAAATTACAAACACATACAAAGAAAAAAAGACAAAAACTCAAAATTTAAAAACACAAAAACACATAAAAATAGTGAAGAACAAGCCAGTGGAAAACGCCGTTACGTGGTTGAGCAGTTTCACTCCACACGCTCTTCCCAAGTTAGGGAGTATTATTGTGAGCTTCTTGGTGGGGGGGGGGGGGGGGGGTTGGCCAGGAAGACGAGGAGGGGAAAGAGGAGGAGGAGGAGGAGGAGGTGGTGGTGGTGGTGGTGGTGGTGGTGGTGGAGGAGGAGGAGGAGGTGGTGGTGGTGGTGGTGGTGGTGGAGGAGGTGGTGGTGAGGAGGAGGAGGAGGAGGAGGAGGAGGAGGAGGAGGAGGAGGAGGTGGTGGTGGTGGTGGTGGTGGTGGTGGTGGGGTGGTGGAGGAGGAGGAGGAGGAGGAGGAGGAGGAGGAGGAGGAGGAGGTGGTGGTGGTGGTGGAGGAGGAGGAGGAGGAAGGAAAATGAGGAAGAAGAGGCAGCAGCAGATGAGAAGGAGGTGCATAATAACTACCTAATGAAATGGAGCTAACGAAGAAGGAAGAAGCAAGGATGATAAATGAAGTGTGAAGAAAAACAACTAATTATAAAGAGTAAATTCCCAACAAGAGAATAAAAACAAAGAGAAGAAAATCAATCATAACTATTTACTGCCATGACTTGAGAGAGAGAGAGAGAGAGAGAGAGAGAGAGAGAGAGAGAGAGAGAGAGAGTCTATTGGAAGAGAGGGGGAACAGGTAAGAGAGAGGGAACCCATACAGGTGAATAATACCTGTTGAAAGGTTAATGAAGGTGTTTTAGTGAAGGTCTCGAGAGATGGGTGATTATATCGAAGGATTAAACAGTATTGGTCTGTTTCCCTCGTACGGTAGCTTATAGTAAAGGGGAAGAGGATGGAAGAGGAGGGAGGAAGAGGAGAAACTGAGGGAGGAAGAGGAGAAAGAGAGGGAGGAAGAGGAGAAAGAGAGGGAGGAAGAGGAGAAAAAGAGGGAGGAAGAGGAGAGAGGGAGGAAGAGGAGAAAGAGAGGGAGGAAGAGGAGGAAGAGAAGAAAGAGAGGGAGGAAGAGGAGAAAGAGAGGGAGGAAGAGGAGAAAGAGAGGGAGGAAGAGGAGAAAGGGGGGAGGAAAAGGCAGAGAGGTTGAAGATAAGAGCGGTTAAAGGAAGGGGAAAAGGAAAGAGAATAAACAAAAACTAAGATCAACAACAATAACAACTATAACAACCACAATACACCTGACACACTACATAATGACACACCTGACACACTGCATTACGACACACCTGGCACTACATGACACACTAAAAGGTTCATGTTCAATACTATTTCGTTTGGGTGAACTACAGCTGTTCATCATCAATATATGTGTCACTCCTCCCTGGATGAAGGTCAACCTAGCGTTAGTTCGACACACACACACACACACCACCAAGTTTAAGGTCAACGCTGCTTATGTTAGCAGATTAATTTACTTGTCTGCAGGTGGTTTGCGCACTTGTGTTTGTTGACCTTCACTCAGTGTGTTGTTTCCCACACACAACACTTGGTCGACAAACTTTTTTTTTACCTGCCAATTGAGATTTTTCTTTCTTATTGTCTTTTTCTGCCGACTTGTGTAGTTAGCAACACACTACAATGAGATATTGAAACAAAACATAATTATCTTGCTATCAAAATTCCGTCACATTATAATGCTTAGTTTGTAAGTGTAAGTATCCACTTTAGTTTATGTAATAATCCAGTACAGTGTGGCCAGCCGGGTGCCGCGGATCACTACCTCCTAGTGCTCGCACGTTGAGGTCGCTGCTCGACTGGTAGCTGCTGACTGGCTGCCGCTACGCCACACCGGAGAGCCACAACGCCACACACCAGTGATCTTGCGTCTGACAGCGCTGTCTAGTCCCTGACCTTTACAACATCTCATTCATATTTCTCCTGTGTTTTGCCCCTCCATTCATAGCGGGCATTCCTTGAGGTGTTGGCCGCCAGCCTAATGTGTACACTTGACCAAGAGTACATTGATGTAGACCTAAACTTATCTAAACAACTAGAACATCGTCACTAAACTTCAGTGCCTTTGATAAGTACGAATAATGCCGATAAGGAACCGAGGCACCGACCGAGTATCTCATCTGCAGACTTCACCTAGCGCTCCACACAACATTCTCTAATAAAAACATTGTTCAGAAGCTATCACCATCACCAACAACAGGAGCCACTGGCATGAGTCACGCTGCCACCATCTACCATAACCTAACTCGGGTCAGCTGATGCACAAACTTATCCCATCACTGCCAGTACGACCATTAGTGCAGGAAGTGACAGTGGCAATCCTTCCTTAAGTTACACGGGCCAGCGGACGTTGCTTCGGTCATTATTCATACAGTTTAAAAAGTTGTAAATAAATTAGTTTACAAGGACGGGAAGTTATGATAAATGTGTGTCTTGTTGTATAAAGGGGGGTGGTCATTAAGGGGCGTGATCGTTTTTCATGCGAGAGGTGAACACTAGTGGTTGTGTGTCTCGCTGAGTGGAGAACTTACACCATTACCACCCCAATATGAGAGCCACCCACCCCTCCCTCTCATGCTGGGCACAGAGGGAGGAACACTACTGACGGTGACACAGGGGCCGGGTAGAGAGACACGATGTCACAGAGAGAGAGGAGGTGAGGATAGCGTGTGTAGTGTATTGTCCTAAAGGTGATGATGACCTCAGGTAAATTAAGTAATGATCCGGGGAGAATACTAATGACACGCCTTAGTAATAACCCCCCTCCTCCTCCTCTCCCCCCCCCGCAAAAAAATCGCTTTTGTGTACGTAGAATTAATACAAAAACGCCATTGTCCTCACTCACTCATTAATTAAACTTTTTGTTGTGGTTAAACTGTCCATTATTCACACTATAATGTTATAAAGGATGACACCAACAGACACTTCACAAGAGGTGTGTTTTTACCTGTTAATTGTCGACTTTTGTTCATTTAGCGGCAAAAATAATAATAATAATCTTGATATATAAGCCACACAAGCCTCAGTCAACACACACACACACACACACACACACACACACACACACACACACACACAGAGACAGCCAAACATTCTCAACATATGCCAGCAAACATTTTATACATACATTCATCTACATACTCAGTCACCAGGGAGTGTAATTGAATATATATTGGTTATTAACTATGCATGCCTCCCTTGTGAAATATTCGTGGTGTGTAAAATGATTGTAGTGTAGACGGCGCCTCATTATGATGGGGCACTCGACCTAACTGTTTGTGTATTTGTGTTATAGTAGCTGCCACGCCTCACCCAGGGTCCGTGGTGATGGTGTGGTGTGTTGTGGTGATGGTGTGGTGCGTTGTGGTGATGGTGTGGTGTGTTGTGGTGATGGTGTGGTGCGTTGTGGTGGTGGAGATGGTCTACAATGTGATGGTAGTGATGGCGCGAGGTGGTAGAAGCCTCGAACATGAAACAGAACCACAACAGACAGTGTATTATACTGTACTGCCAGTCTCGGGTGTTGTCGAGCACTCCATCACAGGCAGCAGGACCCCACAATGCACCTCAACACAGCGCGACCTTTAGCTACGTGACCATCTGCTGTTTTCCACATTTTTTCGCTCAAGTAATGCAACAGCGATGATAGCCAGGCTGACAGCGGTGCCACACACACACACACACACACATTCCGGACAACGGTAGATTGCGGTAAGGGAACGGAATTTTGTCATCAGTGATTCTGCGGTCAACACCGTTATCAGGGAGCGTGAGTGTGACCGTTGTGCCTGGTACTGCAAGCTGATGTTGCCGACGTCAGCGGGGTTCTCACTACAACGCTCTAAATTGGTGCTATTGCAGTCACGAGATCCAGTAACACACAAGTAACTGAAGTATGTAGTGAACCTGTCATGTAGCGAACTAGTGTTGATATGGATGTGTGGTGGACGTAAAACACACACACACACACACACACACACACACACACACACACACACACACACACATCATGATTAAATACAATAATAAAAAATATACATATAACACCGGCTAACCTCCATTCTTCACACGACAAGTAAAATACATCTTGTGATATTCCCCAAGTATAAATATGAAGAAATGATTACATACAGTACATCTCTCATGAAATCAAAGAGAAAGTGTGGTGGCATTTTTAATCTAAGTAATGCACTGTACTCTACCATCCAATCATAGGAATATCACAGTTCGCACACACAAGTTGGGTTCCCTTTTACCTAATCCTTTACAACACGCACCTTGATGTAGGAGTTATCTAATGCATTCTGTAGCAACCAGTCAACAACTTACCTGAAATTGAAAGAAAGAAAGGTGTTATTTATCAGGAGGAAATGGCAGGGTTTACGAAGGTCTCTAAATTGTAGCAGAGTTTCGCCAGCATCTATCACTCGGGAAGTTAAGGGAATTGGATTTCTTGTGATGTTGGTCGATGCTTTGTTTTCTTAGTCGTGTTGAGAATAATGAAAAATAAATAATGATAGACAGAAAGTAAAGGTTAGATTATTAATTAAATGTAACTTAAGGATGTGTACAGTAGCTAAAACAATTATCTGTGCAGGTAGGGGTCGATATGACTAGTGACAGCCTTCATATTGTAAAATTTATCGTCCATGGTCTCATATTGTTTCCCACACAGTATGCTAAATCTCTCTCTCTCTCTGATACGTAATGGATGACGAGGTTGTTGTAGTAGAAGCTTGACCACAGAAACCATATACGGGGTTTATGCCTAGCTACTTGTATCAGTGGTGGAGAAGTTATACCTGGTGATGATCTCAACAATACCTGATAACTCTGTGTCTATACCTGTAAAGAATATTAAAAGAACCTCTACCACGAAGGACCAACAATAAAGACAGGTAAGAGATCTTTTCCATCACTGTAACACCTGGTGGTCTCTTCCTCCTCAGTGATCGCTAAAGAACTGCTTCATATCCTTGGCAATGACTAGTGACTCACATAAGTTGGACAATGAAGAGAAGCCTTTCCTACTTTTCCTTCAGGTAGAATACAAAAAAGACTACTACAGTTTATATATATATATGATAGAGTTACTGCGAGAAATTCCTAACATTATTACTCGTCCAGCTAAGATTACATTACCAGAAATTCATCCTTGACCAATTTCTCGTAAAGTTACAGGAACTCATTATCTCACTGCCATAAACATGCTTAGAGCTCTTACAGCCTCCTCTTCTTCTTTATCATCCCGTGGCTTACCTCGTAAATTCTTCTTCCACCTCCTCGCCCTTCTTTTCCTCCTCCTACCCCCTGCCCCTCTCCTTCTCCCTCTTCCTCCTCCTCCGTCACCACTACACCATACATGATAACATAACACAACTATCATGGCACATCTGACTATACTCTCCTTGTGTTCTTGTTATTGTTTACTTCCTCCTTCTTTCCTTTACTTTCTCCATTCCTCCTGTATTTATTCCTCTCTTTCTCTATCCCTCTCTTTCTCTCTCTATCCCTCTTCCCTCGTCTTACACCGTCGTAATCTCATCCTTATCCGTTCTCCTTCCTTCCTCTGCGTTAAACCCTTCCTTTTATTTGCTCTTTCCTGTCTTCTTCGTCTTCTTCTTCTCTTATTTTTTATCATTCCTCCTACCTATTCTCTCTATTATTTAACCTATTAACCCTTCTGCCTGTCTATCTATCTGTCTGTCTGTCTGTGAAGGGTTACTTTGAGAACGTGTGGACGGAATAAAGCAAAATATAAAAAGAAACAATAAAATAAATTAAACTCTCTGATGAAATACAAGAATAAAGGTGAGGAAAATATTTCTCCCGGGAAGAGTAAAATGTATATTGACACAGGTGTGTTTAGCCCAGGTAAACTTCCGTGACTTCCTGATGAACAAAACAACATAACTACTCTGAGGTAAATATTGTCTTCGTTATCATCAGTAAAACACAAATATGGGTACACTCTTAACTACTGTTGCTATTACTACTACTACAACCATTACTATTGCTACTACTACTGTTGCTATTACCATTACTACTACGCAAGGAAGAAATCCAAACATTATCATAATATATAAATAACACTACAAAACAAGCATGTAGCAGAATAATGCTCCAATATATACCAAAACTGTGATCGGCGGCGGTGGCGTTGACGCTGCTCACCGGAAGAAATAATGGTGCGCCAATATTTCTCACCCTGGCGGTGTTTACGAGAGGTGGTGCTCTAATCAGTACAAATAGCTCACAGGAGGGACTCTGAGAACTGGTCCGGGATAAAGTGCGCGATCTTTACCAGTTTATGTGTGACAGGAGGGAAAAAGAATGACTCCGATTAGGTTAAAGGTCTGAGGTCTTTTTTTTTTTTTTACTTTTTTTTTAAGGTTTCTGTGGGCGTAAATATTCGGCCCCATTTCACATACTCTTGTTTGTGTTGAAGATATGTGGGCCAGGGTTAAGATCTTTTATTGAGGGAAGGTTTAGTGGTTTAGTTTTTGTCTTGTTGTCGGAGGCGAGATTTAAGACCAGTATCATCGCCTCCTCATTCCCACTCCTCTTCCCTTACCACCCACCACCACCCCCCGTTTGGATGTCATGGTAATATATTTCCTCCTTCCTCCCATACCCAGGCATTTCACACACACACACACACGCACACAGGTAAGTGAGGGGCGGCCTTACATACTGAAGTCATATCAACTCAGTGAATGAACGAGGTACAATATATTTCATTAGGCTACAGAGCATAGGAAACCCTGACAAAACTAATTACTTCATCATCCCCAGCTGGAGAGTGTATTAACCGCGATACTAATTACCTCTCACGATAGAATGATAATTACAAGATAGAGAACGATAATTAGACAAAAAAAAAGAATAATTATAACAAAATGAACGATAATTAGATCTAACTACTCACTACCTGCCCACTCACTACCTGCCCACTCACCCTCTTCCCATCCACTCCCTGGCCACTCAATACCTATACACTCACTCTGCCCATTCACTCCCTACACACTGAGTCTCTCCCCACTCACTCCATGCCAACTCAGTTTCTGCCCCTTACGCCCTACTCCCTCACTCCTTGCCCCCTCTCTCCCTGCCCACTCACACCATGGTTGACCGCTCATCAATCACAGGTTGGTGTCATGAATTCAACCAATATTCTCATCCTTACATATCGTCAAATTCCTCCCAATACATTAATTAAACATCTGTACAGTACAAAGTTAATTCCTACACAAAAAGTCAATAGGAATTTGCAATATATAAAGGGGTGAGGCGTTGGACATGTGTGTGTGTGTGTGAAGGGAAAAGATGGTATAATTATATTGAAAGCTGCCTCTGTCACCCTTCTATAATAAAATAATTTATTATATTAGGTTTTTGTTATAATACATGTAAAGTCTTCTTATGTAGAGTTATAATTATGTGTGTTGTGGTAGATGGTAGCTGGTGGTTGTGTGTTGTGGTAGCTGGTGGCTGTGTGTTGTGGTAGCTGGTGGTTGTGTGTTGTGGTAGGTGGTAGCTGGTGGTTGTGTGTTGTGGTAGATGGTAGCTGGTGGTTGTGTGTTGTGGTAGGTGGTAGCTGGTGGTTGTGTGTTGTGGTAGGTGGTAGCTGGTGGTTGTGTGTTGTGGTAGGTGGTAGCTGGTGGTTGTGTGTTGTGGTAGGTGGTAGCTGGTGGTTGTGTGTTGTGGTAGGTGGTAGCTGGTGGTTGTGTGTTGTTGTAGGTGGTAGCTGGTGGTTGTGTGTTGTGGTAGGTGGTGGTTGTGTGTTGTGGTAGGTGGTAGCTGGTGGTTGTGTGTTGTGGTAGGTGGTAGCTGGTGGTTGTGTGTTGTGGTAGATGGTAGCTGGTGGTTGTGTGTTGACAAGAGGCACCGAGTGTGTCTACCTGTACTGTACGAGTAGGGATGTTTGTAGAGAAGATGGTGTTTTGTTTGGCTTTTGTTTTTCTTTCCTTGTTTATCTAATGTCTGTCTACGTATTTATCTATCCATATTTAACAACAACAACAACAACAACAACAATAAAAATAAAAATA
Organism: Homarus gammarus; assembly: GCA_958450375.1. Lineage (NCBI taxonomy): Eukaryota > Metazoa > Arthropoda > Malacostraca > Decapoda > Nephropidae > Homarus > Homarus gammarus. The sequence goes on along the minus strand of CAUDMG010001768.1, from coordinate 541,381 downwards.
ACAATAATAATAATAATAATAATAATAATAATAATAAAAATAATAATAATAATAATAATAATAATCAATGGTTCACTGAAATAACAGCCTCTCTCATGACCACTACCGTCTGTTCACCAATAAGCTGTAAAGATCAAGTGTTCACGAGACTGATATTTACATCGTTAGATCCAGGTATTTCATAGAGCGTCATGGTAAAATTCGTAAAACTATGAATCGTCAAGCCAATTTTTCTGTTGATTCCGAATATTATGAACTTGTGGTTATGCTGTTATATACTGCATCTAATGCTGCTGTGGGCGGGGAACAAGGACTTGTGGCTGTATGCTGTTATATACTGCATCTGTTGCTGCTGTGGGCGGGGAACATGGACTTGTGGCTGTATGCTGTTATATACTGTATCTGATGCTGCTGTGGGCGGGAAACATACTCACTAATTTTTTACCAGCGAACCGACGCCTGAAATATATTATATCAAAGGTGGTATGTACCGTCAACCTGATAGTGTTTCATTTACACCAACAGGATTTCCCAACCCCCCAAAAATATTAAGCACTGAAACACATTATTAATTGATTCAGGTGGACACATACTGTACCGGGGATAACTGTCAGCTTTTAATTTGATGCTTCTGATCAACAGTGAATGAATGAATGATATAATATGCATGACATCACATCCACAACTAATTCATACGTTCATTCTCTCTTTTTTTTTTTATTATTCAATAATTTTAAGCAAGTAAAATGTATTTCAATTCCATAACGATTTTGTTTGGTCCATTTCTCATTTCTCGGTCGACCGTACCAACACGCTCGCTGCTGCAAAAACATTTACAATTAAATGTTGCAATGCAATTATTTCAGTGAATTATTGTACAATATCACAAAGGCTTATAAAAAATACACACACACACACACACACACACACATGACTGTTCCTTACGGCAATCCTCAAAAGATCTTTGAATAAAGATACAAAAACAAGAGGAATATTATCATTTATCGACCTTTTCTCTATAATAATATTACTATCACCAATACGTACAACAGACTTTTATCTTCTATGTCACCAGGTCCTTCGTAGTCACCTCTTTGTCATCTTTATGTCACCAGGTCCTTCGTAGTCACCTCTTTGTCATCTTTATGTCACCAGGTCCTTCGTAGTCACCTCTTTGTCATCTATGTCACCAGGTCCTTCGTAGTCACCTCTTTGTCATCTTTATGTCACCAGGTCCTTCGTAGTCACCTCTTTGTCATCTTTATGTCACCAGGTCCTTCGTAGTCACCTCTTTGTCATCTTTATGTCACCAGGTCCTTCGTAGTCACCTCTTTGTCATCTTTATGTCACCAGGTCCTTCGTAGTCACCTCTTTGTCATCTTTATGTCACCAGGTCCTTCGTAGTCACCTCTTTGTCATCTATGTCACCAGGTCCTTCGTAGTCACCTCTTTGTCATCTATGTCACCTAGCTCGTATTCAGTCACTTGTGAATCACCAGGTTTCATCTTCATTTAGGTCTGTCACCAAGTTATCAGTCATCTCTGAATCACCATGTTATTTTGAGAGCATCTTTCTGGAAACAAGTCATTTTGTTACCAGTTCACAATCATCTGTGTCACCAAGATCTTCTCCAGGTAACCTGACATCACCAAGATCCTTACAAGTCACATAAGTGTTACTGAAACTACCGATCACACCAACAACAGCAGGTTTGTGTATGAGGACAACGACCTCTCTCTCTCTCTCTCTCTCTCTCTCTCTCTCTCTCTCTTTCTCTCAATCAACAATGTTATTTTTCACGGTTCTTCAACTATCATCTCTTTTAGCCAAGGTCTTCACACGTCAGCTGGGTGTCATCAAAGGTCACCAATCTCTCACCAAGAAGTTTATTAGGTAACTTCACATGACCTAAACATCTTTATATATTCCCATTTCCCTCGGGTGCTTCTCTAAGAGCGCCCGTTATTCCCCACCGTGATCCTCAACATGGACTTCTATACCGCGTAACTTTCCTGCACTCACATATACGTCAACGAAATCTCCGTCCGTCGCCCTAGCGTCGCCCAAGACCTTCCCCAGTCGCTTTTGTTACCAGTAAAATCCATTTGTCCTGCAGTAGAGCCAGAACCCATTGGCCAAATTTTCTCCTGGGTCCTGGACACACGCCAAATGGTGGAGGAACGCGTGCCGGGACCAGATCTATTTTTACAGGAGAATTTTTGGCTCGCTAATCTTTTTTTTCTTCGGTAAATGCGATGCCTGACCAGGGAAGCACCGAATACGGACAGAATATTATACATTTTCACCATGAAATAGCGGTATTATGACATTACTGACACCCACATCCAACACATTTAACAGAAACAAGTTCACGCAGCCATACATGTTAGTTCATCACCTATAAAGTTCTTGCCTTTTATTTCCAACAATGTACTGCATAGTTCACAGCGAGCTTATGTTAGAGTGGCAGTAACATTGAGGCGCGTGAGGATGAAGTTTCTGGCCCCCGTGCATGAGGGAACAGATAGTGATTCACCTTTTATATAACACATCTCCCTTTACCTGACCTACCGTATAGAGGCGTCCCCTAGACCTAATTTGTAAAGAAGCTGTAATATTCCTCGTTTTATTATACGTTTTGGGGGAACTAAAGACAATTTTGTTTTATACTATTTTTTCTAACACGCAGCAAAACAAGCCGTGTTAAGGGTCTGCTTTTGTTTACTTGTCTAAATATAATTTCCATTGTACAATCACGAACAAAAGTCCTGTCGCCTCTTCTTCTGCTTCACGAACCTCAAGATTCAGACTCGTGAGCCCGAAGCATTTATGAACAGAATAATGCATAACAGTCTACTGCTTCGGGTTCACGAGTCTTGAGATGCATGAGACAGCAAAAGAGCCGACAGGACTGATACATGTACAGTCACTCAAAAACTATTTATACAAAATTGTGATAAGACAATATGACAATGGACGAAGGATTTTGTCAGCCCTACCGAAACAACAAGAGTCGCAGTGTTCATTCTGAAATCCATCGACCTCCCCTCACCAAGTGCAGATAGTTTTTTGAGTGACTGTACAATACAAGCATTGCTGATGAGTATTAAGGACACCAAAATAATATTACCCTCGGGGCCAAACCTTAGTTACTTCACCACTCAAGCAAAAATAGACAACAGTTGCACATTATGTCTTTGGTCACTGTCAATGTCTTCTGTCATTTTCCATATATTTCATTCTGTCTCTCCTATTTCACTCATTCCGTCTATCTACTAATTACCTCCATAGTTGTCACTTATTTTTTCCTTACCACTACCAACCATCAACCCACGCACGCTAGCACCCACGCACGCACCCACGCACCCCCCTCCACACATCCACACCCGGGATGGCTCGACTTGGTTCATCGCTCGGAACAGGAAGAGTTTACTTAACAAACAGTAATCACGCTTCTCTTTAAACTCTCCCTGGCAAATTGCATTAAGTCTCTTCCTCCTCCTCCTTCTTATTCCCCCTTCTTCTTCATCTTCTTCCCCTCCCAGTCCTCTTCCCCTCTTCTTCCTAACCCCCCCTACTACTCCTTCTCCCCTCTCCTCCTTCTTCCCCTTTTCCCCTCTTTCTCCTATCCTTCCTCCTCCTTTTCCTTCCCCTTCACATAAAAATCTCCTCCTTCCCTTCCTCTCTCTTCCCCTCCTCCTCCCACCTCATCGTAAAATAATATAATTACTCTGTTATAGTTTACACGATGATGGTCCATTGTGCAGACACATGGGATCTCTCTCTCTCTCTCTCTCTCTCTCTCTCTCTCTCTCTCTCTCTCTCTCGCTTCACTCCCCTTCCATCTCTCTCCCTCGCCCTGTTTTTTTTTCTCCCTCTCACATATTCTCCTCTTCTCTGCCTTCTCCTCCTCCCTCATTCCTGCCTCTGGTTTACAAGAAATTTATTCATCTGACTCACATTTCCTCTGCATTGTCGGACGCTCTGCAGTTTGATGGGGTGAATTGAAATCCAAATCACACTCAGCAAAGGATTCTCTCTCTCTCTCTCTCTCTCTCTCTCTCTCTCTCTCTCTCCTCCCCCTCTCTCCCTGTCTTTCCACAATTTTGGAAATCACTTGCTTCGTTAACAGAAGTCAGGAATACAGATGGATTCAGTAGAATACAGAAGTGAGAACAAACTACAGCAAAATTGTTACACTGACGAATTTTAGAGCGAGTTAGTTGAGTAAATTTCAATATGTGTGTTAGAATTATTATAATCGTTAATAAACTCAATATAGTTATTTAGTGTACATCAGAATGGTTGTTATACTCGTAATACTTCAGAACGATCTTTATGAAATGTCAGCAAACTATTGTACCATGGGATCGAACCATCGACCTATGGAACAAGAGACGAGCGCTGCATCCACTCGCCCACCAGACTTTAGTTTATCATAGTTTAACACCCAAAGAAAATTTCCCTGTTAAACTTCTTATACAGTTTCTATCATGACTTTGTTTACACATATTTAAAGTTGTTTACTTGATCAAAAGAGTGTTTGTGGTGGAGTGGTGGCGCGCTGGTGTTTTTCACGTACCACCTCCAGGATCCTGGTTGGGTACCCGCCAGACTTAGGTTCAAATATTTATTTATATTTGATACTCGAAATTCAAATACGAATTTTGAGGTACTTGTGTTTGAAATTTCACGATAGAGTCTACAGTACTTGTACTTGACAGCTAAATTCTTGAAATTACTTAACTAATTTTCTACATAATGTATTAGTACTCGTAATCACCTCCACAAATTACAAAAGTACTGGGACTTACTTGTACTTGAGAAAAAGTACTTAAAGCCAAAGAATGATTACATATAAAGATAATTTTGTATAATGTAACTTCCGATAACAGATACTGTACACACACACACACACACACACATACACATACACAACACACACACACACACACACACACGTACGCAAACAAACACGCATTCACTGGGAAAGAGGAAGAAGTAGGAGAAGCAGAACCGGAAGAAAAGTGTGAAAGCAGGAAAAAAAGAGTAATGCAGAGAAGAGAAGAGAGAGAAGAGAAGAGAAGAGAGAGAGGGAGAGAAAAAATAATATGTTGCTGTCACGCGCGTCAGGTGTTAGCAAGGGTAGTATGGGGTAAGTGGGGCAAGTAAGGGCTGCAACATTCTCATCATGGGAGTGAAACACCTTACCTGTGGCACACGAGGACAGTCTCAGGTCATTACATAAACGACAAGTTTCTATTAACACGAGGGAGAGAGAGGGGTGGAAAGGGTAAGAAAAAGTAGAGAGGGTGATCACACACACACACACACACACACACACACACACACACACACACACACACACACACACCATCAACCTTCATCATAACCCTCATCCCCTTCTGCTACATCCTCGCTATTTGACAAGAAGCTCTGGCAAGATGACCAATAACAGCCAATCAGAGAAGGCCACACCGTATTGGGCAAACAGTTCTCCCGAGATGAGGTGCAGCAGCCACCGACCTCACATACTACTAACTCTTGCGGCCAATATTTGGGGGGAAATTGGACATGATGGGTGCTACTTCTCCTGACGAAGCCGGAGTATATTTCTATCTTCTGTTTATCATTCTCTCGGTGTCTTTCTGTGTTTTTGTATCAGTTATTATCATCTATTGTTGTTCTTTATATCTAATTTGTTATTCTCTGACCTTTTTGTCTTTTACTGGTGAGTCTTTTCCTAGAGAGTATTTCAGATCCCCTAGTGGACTCATCAGAGATACACGTGAGAGAAGGTCATTCCTGTGCGGGTATTGAACTCTACATAACCAGGGGGAGGAGGACGTCATTAACTGGTCCCCTCCCACACGACCCCTCTATCGAAAACCATTTACCCACAGTAACAATATAATGGTATTTGGTGCAGCGGCTGTTGAATGATTTTGAGTTTAGTGATGGTAGGGTTTTCTTTTTCGGAAATGGTGATTATAACTCGTGAAAGCCACTGAAAAATATAGTGTTTTTCCAGCATTTAGAACAACTTGCTGGATATGTTTAAGGAAGTTTGTGAGTTTGCTACATCAGGAATACATTTTTTTTTTTGCTTTTTTCACTGTTAAGTTGGATAATTAATGCATTATACCAGAGAACACTAATTAAAGACAAATATAAATAATGTGCCTTGTGTGGAAGTTTTACCTAATGGGGGAGTCTTTGGAGGGAGTTTATAGACCTTGTGAGGATTATTTCTGAACAGCGAGGAAGAAGTGCTAGCCTCCCTACACGTGGGTCTTACAGCGGGTGATGTGACTCACTGAGGTTGACATTTATTGCAGAAACCCAGTACTGGCAGGGCAGAGGCACTGGTCATGGTTGAAGCATCTTGGGGCCCCACACAGCCATGGCAGGGTGACCATGAAGTGTTTTCATGTCCTCCACACACTCAACTCCACACAACACAAGTACTAATATATACCACCTCGTTACATGTACTACCGTTTAATAGTACTTCATCTGCCTTTCTCTCGTGCAAGAATTAAACTTTCGTGCGTTTTTTGTTTTTACTTTATTTTGATGTATTTTCTTCTTGTACCATAAAATAAGATGGTTAAGTTCCCTCTCAGTCTTCCATAAAGTCTAATGTTTGGCGTGATGTAAGAGCCCTGCAGTACATGTGTGAAGGAGCTTGTCATCAGCCAACATATCTGGAGAGTCAGTACCTAGGTAATGAACACAAGTCTCCAGGATATAAAGGGACATTTAAATAAACTCCGTCCCAGCAGTATGTACCTATACATATGACAACAAACTGTAGGGTACAGCAAAAGCAAGTGACAGTAGGTGTTTCTGAAATCTTGAAATATTCTGTATCTTGGCCATAAGGAGCAGCAGGTACAGCAGCCTACACGTTGGGCATCGCTACAATATCACAATATTAGTCTCCGGCCCCAGAGGTATTTTTCAATAAAGTTGATAGCTATTGCGGGTGATTCTCCCTGCCCTCAAACTCTCATATGAAGAGAATTGATTGCCAAAATATCTGCCTGCATTTATAGTCTCTCTTGTTAAGACAATTTTCTCTTGGTAAACTAATTTTCTTTTTTTAATTTTTAACTGAGAGAATGTCGTGACAAATTGAATCACTATTTATAAAACTTATGATCGCAGGGAAGTTTTCTCGGACCTTCAACTTGAAAGTGAAATTCTAGTTGGCCTTTACAGGTCATCCATCTTTTTTCTTTGATTCAGGAAAAGGGATCGAGTTTGTGAAGCCCAAATATTTCACAATTTGTATCTTTTGATATATATTGCAATATTTACACAAGGGAGTACCTGCTATATTCTGCCCCCCGCTCTATACTAAACAATAAATTTGTAGTTACTGAAAAATGTGTTGCGAGTTAGCGAACCATCAATAGCAGTGTCGTGTAGTGTAAAACTCATACTCTCCAATATTTTAATCTGGAACTATTGATCAAATATTTGTTACATATTTTGTGAACAAACTAAACGAATATCAACAAATATGAGCTTGAACCGATAGAGACTTTTATCGGTGATTCTTTGTGAAATACGATGTTGTTGGTGCTGCACGATTGGGTTTATTTACTAACGATCCGCGTTCAGTACTGTTCACTTTTGTTGTTGTGTGTTGTTCATATGTACAGTACAGTCGCCTGCACTTATACCTGGTACAGTTGTTGGGACGGTTTGTGCGATGTGGCAGCTCTGAGGAATGCTTATCTACCATCCTTAGTGGGGCTACTATTACAAGGCTCCTCAGGGCCATTCTTGGAATTTTAATAGCATGTAAACAGAGGTGCCACATCTCACAAAACGTGCCAGCCACCGTATCAGGTATAAGTGCAGGCGACTGGACATGAAAGGGATATTTTATGCATTTAAAGTAATTGCGCATTTGGTACTGTAGTTTACACAATAATATTTTGAATAATTAGCGACGTATTGCTATTGCACGCTGGAGTGTAACTTGGAAAGATGAAGGAGTGTAACCAATCAAAGCTGGAAAGAAACCTTACTACAATGGGTGTAAATTTATCTTCCACTATTACTTGGGTGAAAATGTTGCGTGCTTTGTCGTTCCTTAAGACATTCAAGGATTTATTCTTCAGTTCGTCGTACCACATAAACCTGAGGTACAGTGGCAGTAACATGAGAGGAAATACAAAATACAGACCATCCTAAGATACAGCAGTAAAGGCAACACAAGGTCAACAAGTGTGTGGAAAGGAGAGACCCCGAACAGCTGACCTACCAAAACAAACTTGGAATGATAAAGATGAAGACGCCCTTAGTCCTCCCTCGTGGCCTCGTCGCCTGGAAAAGGATATATGTCTTGGGTCTCTGGATTTCAGTTTTTGTAGCGATTCAAGGTGCAGTATCAGCTTCTCCTGTAAATCTCGCATGGTGGCCGATACTGCACTACTCTCTCTCTCTCTCTCTCTCTCTCTCTCTCTCTCTCTCTCTCTGTGTGTTCTCTCCCATCTTTTCTATCAACTTTTCCTACAATTCCTTCCATCCTTCCCCACTGTCCTTCAACACTCCACCTATCCTTCCTTTCCTAATCCTTTTCACTTTCTTTCATCCATTCCTCCATATTATTGTTTTTTACTTTATATTTAACTCCTGTCTTACTTCTTTCCTTCCTTCCACTTCCTTCGGCCCCTCCCCCTCTTCTCTTAGCCCCTCCTTCCTTCCTCCCCTTCTCTCACCCTTCCTCCCTCTTCTCTTAGCCCCTCCTTCCTTCCTCCCCTTCTCTCACCCTTCCTCCCTCTTCTCTTAGCCCCCCTTCTCTCACCCTTCCTCCCTCTTCTCTTAGCCCCTCCTTCCTTCCTCCCCTTCTCTCACCCTTACTCCCTCATTTTACCCAATACTCTCCCTTACTCCCTCATTTTACCCATTCTTCTCCCTAATACCCCGACCTTGTCTCACTCATTCCTCTCCCTAAACCCCTGCACTCCCTCACGCACCTAAAGCTTCTACGTCTTCAGGTAATCTTCTTACTGCAGATCAAGTTAAGTCTATCAGTCGTCTCGCATTTCACGTCCACTTAGTTGTTGGTAGTGGTGATGGTGGTGGTGGTGGTGGTGGTGGTGGTGATGGTGGTAGTGGTGGTGGTGGTGGTGGTGGTAGTAGTGATTGTGGTGGTGGTGGTAGTGATGGGTAGTGGTGGTGGTGGTGGTGGTGGTGATGATAGTGGTGGTGATGGTAGTGGTGGTGGTGGTGATGGTAGTGGTGGTGGTGGTGGTGATAGTGGTGGTGATAGTGGTGGTGGTGTTAATAGTGGTGGTGTTAATAATGGTGGTGATAGTGGTGGTGTTAATAGTGGTGGTGTTACTGGTGATGGTGATAGTGGTGGTGTTAATGGCGGTGGTGGTGATGGTGGTAACAGGATATTGTGGACGTATAAAATTACACTATACACAAGTCGTTAACACCTAACTTGTTCTTCTCTAAATGCGTAATACAACGACCATTTACAGCTATTGTGTGTCCAGCCTGTATCAGTATTCCTTGAACACAACAACACACACCACTGGGTTCTAATAACCTTGGTGGCTGTTCCTCTTGTAATACACACCTGGCTATAACACTCACACCTGCAAGTAACACTTATACCTGTAATATTCACACCTGGTTGTAACACTCACACCTGGTAGTAACACTTATACCTGTAATATTCACACCTGGTTGTAACACACACACCTGGTTGTAACACAAACACCTGGTTGTAACACTCACACCTGGGAGTAACACTTATACCTGGCTGGTAGTAACACACACACACCTGGTTGTAACACACACACCTGGTTGTAACACTCATATTGATCCAGTTTATAACGAAGGAGTGAGAGACATCGCAAGAATCAGTCATGTAGTGAGAAATAGAAAGATATCAGTTAAGTTAGCGGCTTCAAGTAGACACTGTTGATGTCAGCTGGTGCAGGTGCGTGTGGCTGGGCGGCGTGCACCTGTCTCTCTGGCCGCTACACCTGCCCATCATCCCTCCACCGCTTTTTCATGGTAAGTCCTCGTCGAGAATTCTATCTAACTAACCGACCACCTACGACGGCTTGGAGATTGAAACAGTGATTGCATTTCGTTATCCAATCCGCGATATGTGAAGTTGGGTCAGCAGTCCATGGTAATATTCTCGTATAGTTCTTAAGCTAAATTTTCCCACTTGATTGGACAGGTGAGAATGCAATTAACCACCTGGTCCACTGATGATGTGATTCATATATAACTACTTACGTGATATCAAAGTTCGACAGCAAAAGTGAACGGATACACAACGCGTTATCCCCTCCACAATTACAGCCAGAAAAAAAAACGAACGCATTCTTGGATACCCGGACACATACAGGAATTCGTATGCGAAGAGAACCATTCGTTATCCCATGTGCGATAGCCGGAGCCTGGCCAGGGGTCCTACGGGATTTCGTATGCGAACACGGCCGGACCTGCAGCGCTCACCCAACACTCGGTAAGTGGATTCCTGGAGCCCACCGAGCGCTTGCATGCAAATGAGTGGCCAGACGGGCGTCACGCAGGTGCAGCAGAGGGTGGCTAATGCTGACTGCTAGTAATACCCACTCAGGTGTGAACGGTGGAGAGGACCGGGGGGAAGGGGGAAGGGTGGAAAGGGCCTGGGGAGTGGAGAGGACCAGGGTTGGAAAGGGCCTGGGGAGTGGAGAGGGCCTAGGGAGTGGAGAGGGCCTGGGGATTGGAGAGGGCCTGGGGATTGGAGAGGGCCTGGGGAGTGGAGAGGGCCGGGGGTGGAGAGGGCCTGGACGGATGGGGGAAGGAAGGAGTGGGAGGAGGTCTGGGTGGTTTGAAGCAGGAGAAGGAAGGATGAGGAGGAGGTCAGAGGAGGAGGTCTGGATGGATGGAAGAAAGAGAATGAAGAAGGAGGAGGAGGTGGTCTGGGTGGATGGAGGGAGGAAAGAGGATGAGGAGATCTGGATGGATGTGAGGAGGAGAAGGAAGGAGGGAGGAGGATAGCAGCAGGAGGAGGAGGAGGAGGTCTGGGTGGGTGAAGAGTGGGTTATAAAGAGAAAAGGGAAAGGGGGGATATGGAGGTGGAGAAGGGGGGGAGAAAGAGTGGGGATAAGAGGGGAGAAAGAGTGGGGATAAGAGGAAAGAAAGAGTGGGGATAAGAGGGAAGATTATTAGTAGACCAAACAAACAGTAGGTCAAGGTTCCACTTTAATCACAACCACCAGGCTTATGTGAGAAGTTCATACTGGAAATAATTTAGTTGATTCTTGCATAAAAGTGACTGAAATGAAACTACTCGTGTGGAAAGGTTAGGGTAAGGTTCTCAACGGTTTGTTAGGTGTTCTTATCTTACAGTATTTTACCCCAAATTTTCCCTCTACTTCAAAGTCCGGTGAATTTTCTTGGAATTTTTTTGTTAAATTAAATGACATTATAGTTCATTCGCGACGGAATTGTATAAAATGAAGGATATTCGGAAAAGTGAATTGTAAGTGTTATTACTCCCGGATTCCATGGTTGTATGAAACTGAAATAATAATTTTTTGAATTCAAGAAAATTACTATCCCAAATATTAAATCGCGTGGAGTCCTAAGACGAATATTAACCCTTTAAAATGTACTGTATATTTGATGTATTAAGGATAGCTTAGTTACCCATTAAAGCATCTCTTGCTCTCTCAGGCCTGGAAGAACTTGTCCATTTTCTATCTTGCCTGAAAGGGGAAACGTTGCTAAATATTGTTATACTCCTGGCTGGCTGGTCGTAGGTCCAACTGTTGCATAGGATATTGTCCACGTTACTAATACCATGTATATATATAGGTACATTTATGAGGAATATAGATTAAATTTAGATCAAGATTGTTTGTTGATTTACCTTTATTTGTTTACGAGAAATATTCTAAATTAGTTGTTTTAAGGCAAATACTTTAGAATTCAAATCTTGTTGGGGCAAAGGAAGGGAAAAACAATTAAGAATATCATATATGAACCTCATTACACTAACCAACCTAACCTAACCTAACCTAACCTAACCTAACATAACCTAACCAACCTACCCTAACCTACCCTAACCTAAACTAAAGCTACCTAAGGACCATATGCTAATAGTTTAAGATAGATTTCGTTCTGGCAGTCTGCTGTATGTGTATATGGTTTTCAAACTCTTATTTCTTTGCTCCAGATATATTAACATGATTTACAATATAACAAACATACTAGTGAATATCCAAGAGTGAAAAACATGAACTTAAACAAAGAAGTAAAATTTAACTTTATGCATAATAGTTATATAAATACTGTAGGTGAACCTTACCCTGAAATACAGAGATGTGACCGACCGCCCAATTGGCTAACAGACCGAACAGTAGCGAAGAGGATAAAGTCAAATAATGTAAAATAATGTAGAGTCGAGTTTCCACAATTAGGTTATATCCATGGAAACATTTATTATATATGCCAGAATCAACACTACCAAAATATTTACCGAGACTCTACCATGGAGGACTCATTGACCTTATCCAACTACTGTATTGTATAAAGCGAGATGAAACTATGAACAACACCTTTATTTAGTAATGGAGTATTTTAATGATTCTTTATGACTCTTTTCTATAATGGAATTTTTTATCCAACGCTTGCTTAGTTTCCTTTATGTATAGTGGGAACCAAGCGTAAGTTCATTCGTGACCTGACTTGATCAACACTGGCGTAGGTACAAACACATTCTGGAGTCAGTAGATATTCAGTACTTGTCAAGTGTGTAACAGAGAACCAGTACTTGCCAAGAGAGCGTAACATGACCAACCACCCAAGCAGCTAACAGGCCAGGTCAGCGGCGAAGATAATAACGAAAAAATATTGTGTGTTCTTATACAGTATATCCACACACCCAATAGGTGAGGCTGCTCATTTGATTCACTGGTGGAGTGGTTTATGCTATAGAACAGTCTTAATTGTGTCCTTTGATGAAAACTAAAGTGATAAAAATCAACAGCAGCAACATGTAGATCACTATTCCTATATAACCAGTTTGTAGAGAGGTGTGTGTTGGTCTCCAGTGCAGTACTTGGCAGCCAACTAGAGTGTTTACGATGAATATTTACTCATGATTCCCTCCTTAACTCACAATATCATAAGAATATAGTTACTGGTATGAGATGAATCTGCCTCACAATTGTACCAGTGACAAACTTTCTATTGCAGCCACCCAAGTTCTACTCTCTATAGATTTTTACTAAAGAGTCAGGTATATAAGATATTTGGAAGAATAACTCCGCATATAACCTCATAAGACTCACCTGGAGAGAGTAGAGAGCTTGTCGTCCACCTTGTAGTTAATACCTCCATTGGCCCAGTGGCGAGTCGGAGACCCTCCTGGGAAAAGAAGGAATACGTGTTACTGTATTGCAATTGGTCCAGAGGCGAGTCGGAAACCCTCCTGGAGAAAGAAAAAATACGTCTTATTGTGTATGTGTGTAACTCAAAGAGGTGAGGTGAACAAAGGAACCATTAAGTCATGGTTACGAGTTAGGGTTATGCTTATAAACAAAGAATAAATTACTTCTTCCTCGTGTTGTCTGGCAAGGTTAAGCTAAACATACCAACACAGAAGCGCGAAAAGAGGTTCACTCACAGACATACTCCTACAAAAACAACACAAACAAAATCGCTTCACCAACATAATACGTGTGTACAGTATATTAATGTGACGTTATTCATGTACACTGTCATAAATGAAGAACATATAATTGAGCAACAGTGACGTGGGTTATCACTCGTCAACAGAAGCGGTCAACTTAACATACAGAAAGAGAATAATAATGAGCATCGTTGCAAGAATTAATTCGACTCATAATAAGCTTGGAGTTGTAAGTCGCTGTAAGTAACAACTCATCAGACAGGTTCCCGGGTCTTTAAATATTAATATTTTAAAAACATATAAACGAAATGTAGTGTTTACTTCATTATATTGCCTTTTAACTAATCTAACCTAACTTAACTAGATCTAACTTAACATAACCTATCCTAACTTGATCTAACCTAACATAATCTAACCTAACTTGATCTAGCCTTACATAAGCTAACCTAAGCTATCCTATCCTAACCTAACCTAACCAACATATGTACTTTAAGATATTCTGACTTATATTTTTAAGAGTTTGTAGATTAAATCCCAAGGTTGTTTTTCTACTATGAAAAAGTGAGTTTTACGGGTGTGTTTTAAGAAAAATTCGAACAGTTTAAATTCTCATTTACTCATAGTATAAGGTTGTGTTGCCTCACTATCAGTATAAGGTAATGACCAGGATGGCTGTGTTGCCTCACTATCAGTATAAGGTAATGACCAGGATGGCTGTGCTGCCTGCGGCGTCCTACGCACCTGTGTGATCATCAGTCATCGTCATCAATATCCCTCCAGCCATATCAAATAATAACATATAATTACTTACCAGCCGAATATTATCACCAGTCATTTATTGTTGTCGACGTATAACTCAGCCCTTACACTGACTCTTAACCCTGGCAGCCCCACACTTCCCTGTCTCTGTCCCCAAGCCCGGGGTGACTCCTCCACCCTGATGTGAGTGTCTTTCACCCCCACGCTGTATGACTGATGGCCTCATCCTACAGTCTCTCAGAGTAAAGATATTCTGTCCACTGGGCTTCTCAAGGGAGGGGAGCTGGGCGTGATTGTGTAACATACTCACGAACACTCACACTTTCCAATCACGAGGATGCATACATTAATGGTGGCGGTGCCCTCGAAATACCCGCTACACAAATTTGCGGTGGACTTTAAGCCAAGAGACCACAAGGAGGAGAATACCTTGACTCCTCTACTAGTCATGCGCATCTTCTAATGTGAGCTCTTCTCGTCTCTATGTAGCTGGGTGTAAGAGTCATTATTCGCTGTGTGGCTGGTCTATCCAACACCCAGATAGGCCTAAGTGGGGGGCACAGAGGTCTAGAGCAGCCAAGTCTGGGGTCAGGCTGTGGTAAGTCTATCAGACCAGATGTATTGGTACTGATGGTGAAGGAGGCAGCATTAAGGTGTACCAGCTATCGTTGTGTACCAGCTATCGTTGTGTACCAGTTATCGTTGTGTACCAGCTATCGTTGTGTACCAGCTATCGTTGTGTACCAGCTATCGTCTCATATATTCTCGTAAACTTTGTAGTCTTCCTGTTGCTATCCTACACTCAAGCTGGCCTTTCCTACTATCCTACAGTCTAATCCTATTGTGTATCCTTGATCCGATCCTCTTTTGTTCAGATTCATTCCTTTCAAGTCATATTTCCCTTCTTCCTTCTCCTCTTTCTCTCTCTTGTCCACTATTCCTCTCTAGCATGACTCTTCCCTTGCTAAATTCTTCACTAAATCTCACCCCCCCCCCCTTCTTGTATTATAATTACCTGTGTCCAACTAGAGCTTCTATGACTGTAAACAAACGTCGTATCCTTCATGACGTCATCCCTCAGTGATCCACAGAGAACAATCATTCATAGCCACACACCTCCTAACATACTATCTGCCCCTTTAAAGGATACCTCATCTCCTATTAGCAAGCTGCTGGGATGATGTTTACCCTCTCGTGTTGTCAGATCTCTCCCGTCTCTCTCTGATCCGTCTTTCACGTTTTATCGTCAAGTCTCTAATTCCTAGGAGATTAAATCCTGCATAATACATTTTGAGGCGTGTCTCACACCTGATTATCAAATATAAATCCTATTATTGCCACAGATTAAACTTTTTGTGGTTAGATATTTACCCATAACCGACTCTATACTGAGTGTTCCTGGTTGAAGGAGTACGTTTGCTGCCTTTGTTGTTCTACCTTTAGCCTTTGTTGTTCCTACGCCCATTGTTGTTGTTCCTACGCCCATAGTTGTACCCACGCCCATAGTTGTTGTACCTACGCCCATAGTTGTTGTACCCACGCCCATAGTTGTTGTACCTACGTCCATTGTTGTTGTACTTTTAGCCTTTGTTGTAAATGCTAAGGGCAAGAGAGGCAGTTGTACCATTATAATGCACTATTAACCATCGGAGTAATAACAATACAAATAAAAACATTATCGTTATGACAAAAATAATTCAGCTGTGTTTTCAGATCTAACTAACTAACTGCCTCTTAAACTTATGATATTAATGTAACTTTTAATCTACTCTGTTAAATCTCTTACCAGTTAGTACCAAACATGACCCATCCATTTCCTTTCATCTACCATTTCCTTTCACATCATAACGTTTGTGTTTAACCTCCACCGGTCAACACTATCATCTTACAGCCCTTGATATATTTGACCAAACTTAAACTTTTTGTGTCATGAATATTATAGCCTTCTTGGTGGTCATGTTATCTTGTGCTGTCAATGTTGTTGCTTGTAGCCATCTGTCAGACGGGCTATAGGTTGATACGTGTTTGTAAATGAAGAGAAAATATTACTTTCAGGTATAGTAAGGAGAGGTTATTATACAGTACAGTTACTTGTAAGGAGAATAATGCTGATATAATGTAATCAAGAACATGGTAACTAGGTAATGGTGTGTGTGTGTGTGTGTGTGTGTGTGATCAACACCCCAATTTCATTTTACACTCCATTTCGCTCCTGACATTAAATTAAATAAATAAATCAGAATTTATTTTGGGAGTCACAGTTCGGTGGGTAGTGTGGTAGTGTGGCAAGCAGGTGGCCCTCACACCACCAGGTATACACTATACACACCTGATGCCATACACTGTACACCTGATGTCATACACTGTACATCTGATGCCATACACTGTACACCTGCTATCATACACTGTACAGTACAGTATATCCGCTTGTTGCTTCATTATCTCAAGGCCAGGCGGACGTGACTGCTACTACGTCGTATA
The DNA here is from genome assembly GCA_958450375.1 of Homarus gammarus. Classification (NCBI taxonomy): domain Eukaryota; kingdom Metazoa; phylum Arthropoda; class Malacostraca; order Decapoda; family Nephropidae; genus Homarus; species Homarus gammarus. The sequence goes on along the minus strand of CAUDMG010001768.1, from coordinate 524,474 downwards.
AACAGACATAATTTAATTTACTCAATACTTCTACTAAATCCCTACTCTAGACACACAACACATACCATTATATGACACCACACGAAACCACATAACACGACACACACCCACCGCCCAACAGGAGAGGGGCGGTGGGTGAAGATAAGACTACCTCGTTAACACTCTGGGCTTGCAATTCCTTCAGTATTCTAACATTCCCGCATCACTGAGGCTGTCGACACAAACAGATAAGTTAACCATTTACTATATTCAGATACGAGAGAGAGAGAGAGAGAGAGAGAGAGAGAGAGAGAGTTGCGTGTGGGGGTCACAGTCATAAACACAAGTCCAGAAGGCAGACTACAGTAGCCCGCCCCCGGTATCAACACCCAGTCCTCCACAATGGTCAAAGGCTCACCATTCCCCTTCCACATCACCAAATTATTCCCCCCCTCCGTGATATTGAACACACGCTAAAGATAATAACAGTTAGTTATACCGAAACCCATGTGATACATTATTTTGACCATTACACAAGGTGATGATATAGCAATTCCTTTCAACAAGTAGAATATGAAGGCAATAACATCAACACCTGAGAGAGAGAGAGAGAGATAATGGATAATAACTAAACTAAAATTGGTTTAAATGGATAATGGTTTTAGTGAACAATGATTTGAATGGTTAATGGTTTAAATGGTTAATGGTTTAAATGGTTAATGGTTTGAATGGTTAATGGTTTAAATGGTTAATGGTTTAAATGGTTAATGGTTTGAATGGTTAATGGTTTAAATGGTTAATGGTTTGAATGGTTAATGGTTTAAATGGTTAATGGTTTAAATGGTTAATGGTTTGAATGGTTAACGGTTTGAATGGTTAATGGTTTAAATGGTTAATGGTTTGAATGGTTAATGGTTTAAATGGTTAATGGTTTGAATGGTTAATGGTTTAAATGGTTAATGGTTTGAATGGTTAATGGTTTGAATGGTTAATGGTTTGAATGGTTAATGGTTTGAATGGTTAATGGTTTAAATGGTTAATGGTTTAAATGGTTAATGGTTTAAATGGATAATGGTTTAATGGGATGATAGTTTAGTGCCTTTACTGTAATGATTTATTCATTTATAGACGAAGGGTTAACCCTTTGAGGACGAACCCTTGAGAACGACCCCTTGAGGACGACCCTTTCAGAACGACCCCTTGAGGACGACCCCTTGAGGACGACCCTTTCAGAACGACCCCTTGAGGACGATCCCTTGAGGACGACCCCTTGAGGACGATCCCTTGAGGACGACCCCTTGAGGACGATCCCTTGAGGACGACCCCTTGAGGACGATCCCTTGGCGACAACCCCTTGAGAACAACCTCTTGAATGTTATTCCATTTTTTTATTGTTTTCTGTTGTTTATTCATCTAGTCGTTTACTTCATCTAGTTGTTTATTTCATCTAGTTGTTTACTTCATCAAAATTGTTTACTTCATCTAGTTAATACTTAATCTAATAGTTTTCTTCGAACTATAATTAGGCTATATAAAAATTCAGTGTTCATCGTTCCACTTCCTAATAGACCTACTTCTCACCCTCGCTCGTATTTTAACTGCTGGTCTCTACACTGTCCCACTACGTGAAGATGATGCTTCCTGCTCTTCATCTGTAGTTGCTGTCTTTTCTTCTGTGCTTAATTCATTATCCCACCACTCCATTAGGTCATCAGAATTGAGTATTAAATCATATCAGGGTTGGTAGTGCCTGTATTATATCTGCTCCTCTTTCCGTCTCTAATTACGTACTTATCCATTTTAACTATGAACTGTATTCTCATTTAATTTGTTCTCATTCTATGTACCTGTAACAAGAAAAACGATGTATTGGTATTTTGATGACTTGGAGAAGCACTTTTGAAATCTGCATATCAAAACTGCCTACCTGTGAACACAGTCTTTTTCTCATCTATGGACCAGTGACTATGGTCATTGCAACTATCGTCTTCGCCAGTGCCATTCCCATTACTGTTACGACCGTCAGTTGCGATTCTGACTCAAGTAATTTTCTATCTATGGGATCTATGTATAATCAATTAATCATCTCTCGGATTTTTGCAATAATATAGTCAAACCCATAGTAACTACATCACCGATGATTCAGTAACATTGTATGTGATAATATTTTATTTCATAAAAAATACATAATTACCAGGCAAGAATTGTGTGTAACATTATCACGAGTAACATTAATCAATTACTTGATCAGTATGTTTTACCTCAACTGACCGTAGATACAGGGAATGATTTCAACCTCTGGACCGGACAGGTCAGCTTAACACAAATGCCATTGCCGCCTCTTCATAAACAGCTTCCCCACCAGTGGACGTGACCAATTCTTGTCACGTTTGTTTCCTCACCAGTTAATACGTTGTTGCTATAATTTTAGTACGACTTTTATCTTTACAATTTTTCATCATTATTTGCAGTTCACTATTTGATATCGGTCACACTATACTTTTTGGCCACACCATATTTTTTGGTCATGCTAAAAACTGAGAATTGTAAAGAAGAGGTGATATACTAAAGATATATGGTAAATATCAGTTACAAGAAGAACGAAAGAAAGGTGGTGCACATCCTGGAAGCCTTTATCGTAACACCAGATGAATTGTTCCTGTCTAGGGTTAAGTAACAAGTAAAACTTAACACTAAATGCGTCAGAATAAAACACAATGTACGAAACTTGTATTAAAATTTATTAATTTAAGGTATACAGCCCATCATACAACCCTGATCCTCCTGCCCTTCTCATTCTCCCTCTCTTTTCATTTCCCTTTTGCTTCTCCCTTTCCTCACTTTCTCCATTTTCTCTTCCCACGTTCACTGTTTTTTTACAGACTTAATATATACTTTTTTACCGCCACTAAGGACGGCGAAACCAACATCGAGCGCGCGCTCCTGCTCGGTGTCGGTGAGAAACGAGACGAAGGCGTAACTTGAGTTTGGTTGCCTCTGGCAGTTGATTACTTCACCGAACGAAGAAAGTGCTGCGGCCACTTCTTCATTAGTCGTGGTTGGTTCCAGACCTCCCACGAAAACTTTTTGACCACACGCCATCACAGCGTTTACCAATTGTTGGTCAACAAAATGTGGCCCTCCACACACTGCGGCTTGAGCCTCACATACATTTTCAAAAATTATGAACCCAAAGGTGTCACCGTTTTTCACCCATACTTTTGCTATCTTCCCATATTTTTCAAAAGTATTTTGGATGGTTTCCCGGGTACAATTTTCGGGCAAATTTCTTATATTAATCTTGGCTGCCGCCGCGAGCTTTTCGTCCCTTTTGTTCGTCCCTGATTGTTTTTGGCGTTTTGGGGGAGTTTCTCTTATACCGTAAAGGGCGAGCGACTCTTCCTCGTCACCGTCCTCGTCTATTTTACGTTTAACAACATGCACGACCTCAGTATCATCTGACTGCTGGCGGGTTTTTTTAGTATTTTGTTCGGAGTCGTCGTTTTCTGAGCTTAATTTTCTTTTTAAAGTTGGGGCTGCCTGTTCTAATGGTGCATTTCGAATATTCTGATATTTTGGAATTTTAATTACCATCCTCCGCCCATTTATATTTATTGCTTGTGCGTCGACGGCACGATTGGCCTCTTCACTATTGCTATAAGTGATGAAAGCAAAAGGAGCAGGGTGACCTCCGGGGGCCGGTCTCTGCCACTTTAGGATGTGGCCGTACTCCTCCAGCTTTTCTTGGACTTCTTCATCTTCATTAGGCCGGTTAGTTAGACCACCTATGAAGATCTGACAGCCTACCCCTTGCGGCAATTCCACATCGATGACGCTGCCGTCAATCACGTGTGGACAGCAGTTAAGGGCGCGGGTTAACCCTTCAATAGTCTCATAAAGGAGGAAGCCGTATGATTTTCCATTTTTTATCCAAACTTTAGACACAACTCCGAATGCCTCGAAGTGATTTTTTATTTTATCTATAGAAATATTTGGTGGGAGATGTTTTATAAACATTTTATTGTCATTCTTTTGTGATGATGTTGGGTTGGTCACTTCTGGTTGGGACAGTGTTGGGATGGTCACTTCTGGTTGGGACAGTGTTGGGATGGTCACTTCTGGTTGGGACAGTGTTGGGTTGGTCACTTCTGGTTGGGACAGTGTTGGGATGGTCACTTCTGGTTGGGACAGTGTTGGGATGGTCACTTGTGGTTGGGACAGTGTTGGGATGGTCACTTCTGGTTGGGACAGTGTTGGGTTGGTCACATCTGGTTGGGACAATGGTAAGGACGGCGAGGTATTATTTAAAATTTCTGTTTTGTCTAATGTCTTATTTCTTGGCCGGATGATAGGTACGGTTTGGTCTAGTTCCACAGTTAGGGGACGGTCATTCACGATCACCTGTCCGACTGCCACCACGCTCAACGCCATTTCTGGCGTTTTAAACGTAACGGTACAATAGTTTTCGAGTTTTCCATCGGATTTTATTGGCCTTATGTATTTTACTACGGTGCCATAACAGCCCAACACCTCGAGTATGTGGTGCGCTGCTGTGACTGAGTGTTTTTTGGATAAATTTTTGATAACAACCTGAGCGTCCATAATGGAAGTTTTCCTATTATTCCTCACAGCTTCCAAGAGGCAATTTCCTAAATTCTGCGTGCGAGAAAATATAGTAAGAGCCTGTCAGGATATGCAGTGTATCAAGTTTACTTCTGTAAGAAGTTTACTGTATATAGTGAAGACAGTTTACTGTGTGTAGTGAAGACAGTTTACTGTGTATAGTGAAGACAGTTTGCTGTGTGTAGTGAAGACAGTTTACTGTGTATAGTGAAGACAGTTTACTGTGTATAGCGAAGACAGTTTACTGTGTATAGCGAAGACAGTTTACTGTATATAGTGAAGACAGTTTACTGTGTAGTGAAGACAGTTTACTGTGTATAGTGAAGACAGTTTACTGTGTGTAGTGAAGACAGTTTACTGTGTATAGTGAAGACAGTTTACTGTATATAGTGAAGACAGTTTACTGTGTAGTGAAGACAGTTTACTGTGTATAGTGAAGACAGTTTACTGTGTGTAGTGAAGACAGTTTACTGTGTATAGTGAAGACAGTTTACTGTGTATAGTGAAGACAGTTTACTGTGTGTAGTGAAGACAGTTTACTGTGTAGTGAAGACAGTTTACTGTGTATAGCGAAGACAGTTTACTGTGTATAGCGAAGACAGTTTACTGTGTATAGCGAAGACAGTTTACTGTGTATAGCGAAGACAGTTTACTGTGTAGTGAAGACAGTTTACTGTGTGTAGTGAAGACATTTTACTGTGTGTAGTGAAGACACTTTACTGTGTGTAGTGAAGACAGTTTACTGTGTGTAGTGAACACTTTACTGTGTAGTGAAGACACTTTACTGTGTAGTGAAGACACTTTACCGTGTGTAGTGAAGACAGTTTTCCGTGTGTAGTGAAGACACTTTACTTTGTATAGTGAAGACACTTTACTGTGTAGTGAAGACAGTTTACTGTGTGTAGTGAAGACACTTTACCGTGTGTAGTGAGGACAGTTTACTGTCTTCACTATACACAGTAAACTGTCTTCACTATACACAGTAAAGTGTCTTCACTATACACAGTAAACTGTCTTCACTACACACAGTAAACTGTCTTCACTACACACAGTAAACTGTCTTCACTATACACAGTAAACTGTCTTCACTATATACAGTAAACTGTCTTCACTACACAGTAAAGTGTCTTCACTACACACAGTAAAGTGACTTCACTACACACAGTAAAGTGTCTTCACTACACAGTAAAGTGTCTTCACTACACACAGTAAACTGTCTTCACTATACACAGTAAAGTGTCTTCACTACACACGGTAAACTGTCTTCACTACACACAGTAAACTGTCCTCACTACACACGGTAAAGTGTCTTCACTACACACAGTAAACTGTCTTCACTACACAGTAAAGTGTCTTCACTATACAAAGTAAAGTGTCTTCACTACACACGGAAAACTGTCTTCACTACACACGGTAAAGTGTCTTCACTACACAGTAAAGTGTCTTCACTACACACAGTAAAATGTCTTCACTACACACAGTAAACTGTCTTCACTACCCACAGTAAAGTGTCTTCACTACACACAGTAAACTGTCTTCACTATACACAGTAAACTGTCTTCACTACACACAGTAAACTGTCTTCACTATATACAGTAAACTGTCTTCGCTATACACAGTAAACTGTCTTCGCTATACACAGTAAACTGTCTTCACTACACAGTAAAGTGTCTTCACTACACACAGTAAACTGTCTTCACTATACACAGTAAACTGTCTTCACTATACACAGTAAACTGTCTTCACTATACACAGTAAATTGTCTTCACTACACAGTAAACTGTCTTCACTATATACAGTAAACTGTCTTCACTACACAGTAAACTGTCTTCACTACACACAGTAAACTGTCTTCACTATATACAGTAAACTGTCTTCGCTATACACAGTAAACTGTCTTCGCTATACACAGTAAACTGTCTTCACTATACACAGTAAACTGTCTTCACTACACACAGTAAACTGTCTTCACTATACACAGTAAACTGTCTTCACTACACACAGCAAACTGTCTTCACTATACACAGTAAACTGTCTTCACTACACACAGTAAACTGTCTTCACTATATACAGTAAACTTCTTACAGAAGTAAACTTGATACACTGCATATCCTGACAGGCTCTTACTATATTTTCTCGCACGCAGAATTTAGGAAATTGCCTCTTGGAAGCTGTGAGGAATAATAGGAAAACTTCCATTATGGACGCTCAGGTTGTTATCAAAAATTTATCCAAAAAACACTCAGTCACAGCAGCGCACCACATACTCGAGGTGTTGGGCTGTTATGGCACCGTAGTAAAATACATAAGGCCAATAAAATCCGATGGAAAACTCGAAAACTATTGTACCGTTACGTTTAAAACGCCAGAAATGGCGTTGAGCGTGGTGGCAGTCGGACAGGTGATCGTGAATGACCGTCCCCTAACTGTGGAACTAGACCAAACCGTACCTATCATCCGGCCAAGAAATAAGACATTAGACAAAACAGAAATTTTAAATAATACCTCGCCGTCCTTACCATTGTCCCAACCAGATGTGACCAACCCAACACTGTCCCAACCAGAAGTGACCATCCCAACACTGTCCCAACCACAAGTGACCATCCCAACACTGTCCCAACCAGAAGTGACCATCCCAACACTGTCCCAACCAGAAGTGACCAACCCAACACTGTCCCAACCAGAAGTGACCATCCCAACACTGTCCCAACCAGAAGTGACCATCCCAACACTGTCCCAACCAGAAGTGACCAACCCAACATCATCACAAAAGAATGACAATAAAATGTTTATAAAACATCTCCCACCAAATATTTCTATAGATAAAATAAAAAATCACTTCGAGGCATTCGGAGTTGTGTCTAAAGTTTGGATAAAAAATGGAAAATCATACGGCTTCCTCCTTTATGAGACTATTGAAGGGTTAACCCGCGCCCTTAACTGCTGTCCACACGTGATTGACGGCAGCGTCATCGATGTGGAATTGCCGCAAGGGGTAGGCTGTCAGATCTTCATAGGTGGTCTAACTAACCGGCCTAATGAAGATGAAGAAGTCCAAGAAAAGCTGGAGGAGTACGGCCACATCCTAAAGTGGCAGAGACCGGCCCCCGGAGGTCACCCTGCTCCTTTTGCTTTCATCACTTATAGCAATAGTGAAGAGGCCAATCGTGCCGTCGACGCACAAGCAATAAATATAAATGGGCGGAGGATGGTAATTAAAATTCCAAAATATCAGAATATTCGAAATGCACCATTAGAACAGGCAGCCCCAACTTTAAAAAGAAAATTAAGCTCAGAAAACGACGACTCCGAACAAAATACTAAAAAAACCCGCCAGCAGTCAGATGATACTGAGGTCGTGCATGTTGTTAAACGTAAAATAGACGAGGACGGTGACGAGGAAGAGTCGCTCGCCCTTTACGGTATAAGAGAAACTCCCCCAAAACGCCAAAAACAATCAGGGACGAACAAAAGGGACGAAAAGCTCGCGGCGGCAGCCAAGATTAATATAAGAAATTTGCCCGAAAATTGTACCCGGGAAACCATCCAAAATACTTTTGAAAAATATGGGAAGATAGCAAAAGTATGGGTGAAAAACGGTGACACCTTTGGGTTCATAATTTTTGAAAATGTATGTGAGGCTCAAGCCGCAGTGTGTGGAGGGCCACATTTTGTTGACCAACAATTGGTAAACGCTGTGATGGCGTGTGGTCAAAAAGTTTTCGTGGGAGGTCTGGAACCAACCACGACTAATGAAGAAGTGGCCGCAGCACTTTCTTCGTTCGGTGAAGTAATCAACTGCCAGAGGCAACCAAACTCAAGTTACGCCTTCGTCTCGTTTCTCACCGACACCGAGCAGGAGCGCGCGCTCGATGTTGGTTTCGCCGTCCTTAGTGGCGGTAAAAAAGTATATATTAAGTCTGTAAAAAAACAGTGAACGTGGGAAGAGAAAATGGAGAAAGTGAGGAAAGGGAGAAGCAAAAGGGAAATGAAAAGAGAGGGAGAATGAGAAGGGCAGGAGGATCAGGGTTGTATGATGGGCTGTATACCTTAAATTAATAAATTTTAATACAAGTTTCGTACATTGTGTTTTATTCTGACGCATTTAGTGTTAAGTTTTACTTGTTACTTAACCCTAGACAGGAACAATTCATCTGGTGTTACGATAAAGGCTTCCAGGATGTGCACCACCTTTCTTTCGTTCTTCTTGTAACTGATATTTACCATATATCTTTAGTATATCACCTCTTCTTTACAATTCTCAGTTTTTAGCATGACCAAAAAATATGGTGTGGCCAAAAAGTATAGTGTGACCGATATCAAATAGTGAACTGCAAATAATGATGAAAAATTGTAAAGATAAAAGTCGTACTAAAATTATGGCAACAACGTATTAACTGGTGAGGAAACAAACGTGACAAGAATTGGTCACGTCCACTGGTGGGGAAGCTGTTTATGAAGAGGCGGCAATGGCATTTGTGTTAAGCTGACCTGTCCGGTCCAGAGGTTGAAATCATTCCCTGTATCTACGGTCAGTTGAGGTAAAACATACTGATCAAGTAATTGATTAATGTTACTCGTGATAATGTTACACACAATTCTTGCCTGGTAATTATGTATTTTTTATGAAATAAAATATTATCACATACAATGTTACTGAATCATCGGTGATGTAGTTACTATGGGTTTGACTATATTATTGCAAAAATCCGAGAGATGATTAATTGATTATACATAGATCCCATAGATAGAAAATTACTTGAGTCAGAATCGCAACTGACGGTCGTAACAGTAATGGGAATGGCACTGGCGAAGACGATAGTTGCAATGACCATAGTCACTGGTCCATAGATGAGAAAAAGACTGTGTTCACAGGTAGGCAGTTTTGATATGCAGATTTCAAAAGTGCTTCTCCAAGTCATCAAAATACCAATACATCGTTTTTCTTGTTACAGGTACATAGAATGAGAACAAATTAAATGAGAATACAGTTCATAGTTAAAATGGATAAGTACGTAACTAGAGACGGAAAGAGGAGCAGATATAATACAGGCACTACCAACCCTGATATGATTTAATACTCAATTCTGATGACCTAATGGAGTGGTGGGATAATGAATTAAGCACAGAAGAAAAGACAGCAACTACAGATGAAGAGCAGGAAGCATCATCTTCACGTAGTGGGACAGTGTAGAGACCAGCAGTTAAAATACGAGCGAGGGTGAGAAGTAGGTCTATTAGGAAGTGGAACGATGATAACATCAAATTTGGTTTTCCTTGATCAAAGAGGTCTTGAAAACAAACCCAAGTCTAACTTTGAAAACTTGAAACGAAATTTGACAATTTCATCTCATAACTATGAAGTACGTCACAGTAGTACAGCATCAGGGCCCAGTGCACACTTAGTTGGAGCCTCTCTGCGTATTGCTTACCTTCTAGGGACAAAAAAGAAACCATTCACAGAAGCAGAGGAGATCATTGTTCCAGCCCTGTGTATTACTTCAGAAGAAGTATTGGGACATTCTGCCGAAGCCAAGCTAGAAAATATTCCATTGTCAAACAGGACTGTTGAGAGGAGGAGTTGGTTGTTGTCTGAAGATTTGCTTCATCAAGTCGTCGAAAAACTACGTACAAGTCCTTGGTATGGATTACAATTCGATGAGTCGACTGATCTTAGCAACAGAGTTCAACTGATGGGGTTTGTTGGAATGGTAGATGTTCAGAAGGGAAGTATTAATGAGGAGATCCTTTTTTTGTGAAGATATTGGAGTTGAAACTACACGAAATGCGATTGGGACAAACACACTGAATTTTTTACACAGTCATGATATTCCTCTTGAAAGGTGTTCCAGTGTTTCGGTGGTTGGTGTCAGAAATGGGGCAGCAGCAATGATCAAGGAACACGCGCTTCACTACACGAGTTCACACTGTGACCTACACAGACAGAATCTAGCAAATAAGAAACTGTCACATGACAAAGTAAACATCCCTTTGAACAAAGTCATGGAGCAATCAGTGAAAAATATCAATTCGATTAAAACGAAAGCCAAACATGCAGGGATGTTTCAGCAACTATGTGAGGGCATGGAGGAATGTGATAGGACTCTTTTGTACCATTGTGAAGTTCGTTGGTTGTCACGGGTCACTGCAATAACGAGGCTCTTTGATCTGCGAAAATATGTTCATGAGTGTCTCTCTGAAATTTATTGTACCAGAGCAGTTCACTTCCACAATGGTTTATGGATCTCAAAACTTGGGTATCTTGCTGATTTGTTTGAAAAGTTAAATGTATTGAATGTGAGCCTTCAAGGAAAGGATATGGAGGTATTTTCAGCATCAGATAAAATAGAAGCGATTAGTTGAAGGGGACGATCTGTCAGTCAATAGCCCTAACAGAGGCTTCTGATGAAAATATTAAACATCAAATGAGGCCACTGATCCTTGAACAGTTGGAAGTCCTAGGAGAAAACTTTGAGAGGTATTTTCCCAAAAGATCTGAAGAAAACAGGAAGAAACAGACCTGGATCATTAATCCTTTCCTTCCAGCGAATGTGATAGGATGTGGTCTGCCAAATTTGGAAGAAGAGAAACTCCTTGAAGTTCACTGTGATGCAAAAATGAAATCATTGTTAATAATGAAATCACGTTGAGACTTTTGGGCCACAGTTTATAAAGATCAGTACCACCAGAGCATGGCATCATTGGCCCTTAAGGTCCTTGTTGTTTTTCATGGTACTGTGCATATATGTCAGGGCGAGCCATCTCACAAAACTATCAGTAATCAATATTCAGGCTTGAGTAAGACCCACTGCCACAAAAACTGTTGAGCCCAGATTTAATGTACAGTACTTGAAAGGAAAATCCAACAGCAGAAATCCCATTAAATTACAATAGGTTATTATGTCATGAAATTAATCAGTTTATTGTTATTACATCTGCAAATTTGTCTTCAGTTATTTTTATGTATAAAAGTTGTAATATGTTAAAAATTACAAAAGTATATGCACATGTTTCCTATTATGGATTAACAGGAAGCTGTTGGAATATAAACTTTAAACATCATTATGACACTTATGTTTAAAACCACTCCTGTAGTAACGTGGGTATAGCAATGAAATTAAGGAGTAGTGAACTATCGATTCCTTATTTTTATTTCTGGATCCTTGGCAATATTTGTAAGATAGACAATATGACTCACAGTGCTCTCAGGTCAAGTGTGACCAAAACTGTCGTAAAAATTAAAAGTGTCACCAAGGTTTAAAAGGTTGAGTCCACATAATGTAATGAAACAGGATGATTTGTAATACCACATGCAGACCCAATAAAGTCACGAATAACTCCGCTGATTTATGCACCTTAGAATACTATTTCAGCCCCAGGGGATGGATGACCAAATAGGAATATAACGTTACTATGTTTTCATGAACCGAGGTCACAACAGAATCGCTTCGAACGACATATGAAACACTATGATCCGACATTTACATTCATTTGAAAATATAGTAATTACAGGTGTATTATGATGCCATATCCAACTACAATGACATAATTTACTGCACTTCGATATTATTTTACCTCAATTGATGAGGTAATATTTATGAATATAGGAGAGAGAGAGAGAGAGAGAGAGAGAGAGAGTTCATCCTATTCTTCCCTCACATTACTCTTATGTACAGTATTATATTCAGTAACTGATTAAGAACCAGGCGGTAATATTATATGCCGTCATTCCCCTTAAGCTCCTCGTATACATGTAGTCGAATCGTAAATAAAAGAGATAAGTGCTGCTGAGGCCACAAAAAAAAAGCAGTTTCCATTCAGCAATGGTGGTGAAGCGATCTCGTCCTCCCTCACAAGTCATGCTGATAACATTAAGATACCGCCCAGCCTTCCCCAGCGCCCACTCCTAGCTCCTCCTTACCTCAAATTCCTAACAAAACATATATAAAAAGTCAGAGATCATCTTTTAGCTTCCTGGCCTTGAAACTCCGCGGTCTACGAACGACTACGGCCTTCAAGGGAGGGAGGGAGGGCAGTGCTGGTAAGGATGAGCTGCCCACTCATGATTTATCACAATTTTTTTTAAGGAACGATGTAACGAGTTGCATAATTAAACCAGCAGGAATGTAAACACGACCCAGGTGGCACAAGAAGAGTCGGGATAAAAAGTGAATGAGTATGAGTGAGATGTGGTGATTGGGGGGGAGGGGTGTGGTGATGGGGACGTGGTGAGGGGGAGTGTGGTGCGGTGAGGGGGGGTGCGGTGTGGTGATGGGGACGTGGTGAGGGGGATGTGGTGCGGTGAGGGGGGTGCGGTGTGGTGATGGGGACGTGGTGAGGGGGATGTGGTGCGGTGAAGGGGGTGCGGTGTGGTGATGGGGACGTGGTGAGGGGGATGTGGTGCGGTGAGGGGGGTGCGGTGTGGTGATGGGGACGTGGTGAGGGGGGTGTGGTGTGGTGTGACCAGCCAGCCAAGTCCCCCTGCAGCAGCACCTACACCCACACACAACCTTCGTATCATAGCAACTTTCTTCACCACTTTTACCACTTCATTAAATAAAAAAGTAATAAAAGATACAAACTAAGTAGCAGAGACAGGAGCAGTAGCAAAGTAGAACTGGAAAGTTGGTGTAGGTTCAGTAGCAGTCTTTACCTACCTGGAAGTGTGTGTGTGTGTGGGGGGGGGGGGGGAGGGATAGTTACATCCCTCTCCAACCATGATACCCATTAGGTCATCCCCCTTTAGCTAACACCCCCCCCCCCCCCCCACACACACCTGATCCTGGCTTTGGGGCAACAAAACAATAGATAGTAACTCATTCAAACAAACACACACACACACACACACACACACACACACAGTCGTCACTAACCAGACAAACGTTCGTACAATACGTTGATTATAACACAACTTATGTGATTGACCTTTGTCATTGTTGGTCAGAGATTTACGACTACGGAACCTCTTCACGGCAGCCATCGGGAAGATGACTACCCAGCAGGTCAAGACGGCGCCTCATAGACGGCGAGCGACACAACTCCGCTGATTCTTCTAACTCGTCTGTCCACAACACGTCAAGTAAGGTCTACAATTTTTACTATATATTACTATGTATTTTTTCTTAAGTATTATCTACTGTCTACATTATTATATTTTTAGTGGCTTTAATTAATTCAATGTCGTTTACTATGTACTGTATGATAATTTATTGTAACAGTCCTGGGGAAAGTTTGTCAGAATGAATAGTTTTTACCAAGATTGTCCTTTAAACAAGTTATCATGTGATTAGGTTGGAGTGGGTGGGTGGGTGGGTGAGTGGGTGTGGGTGGGTGGGTGGGTGAGTGGGTGGGTGGGACGAGTGACTCTGATACCGGACACACACACAACTAGTCTCCACAATGCTCTGACCTGAGACAGACAATACGTATATAACTCCCTTCAACAACATCTCCAACAGGCATAAAAATAAATTGAAAGTAGACTCCGAGTGGGGCCTTGGGGGTGATAGCATCTTCAGACATGGTGGTGGTGGTGGTGGTGGTGGTTGTGGTGGTGGTGGTGGTGGTGGTGGCAACATATACATCACACCACAGTAAAAATATAGCATCATTAACTTGAGTTCAAATTACTAAACCATAAACTACGAGAGAGAGACAAGAAAGAACTAAATATATGATCACAACAGCAGTAAATAAATATATAGTTAAAATGTTGAACTCATGAGAAAGCAAGTTTTAGATTTTAATTAAGTTTGTGGTTAATAAATCATGAATCTCTCTCTCGTGCCCGTAAGACAAACAATCGCTTAATTATCAAGTACAGGTTCCGGGAAGCTGAAGGAGGGGGGGGTCCTACCTGGATCTGCCCCCCCCCCTCTCCCCCAACAAGGACGGGGGGGGGGGTACCTGCAGCTGTCCCCCCCACTCCTCCCCCAACAAGGACGGGGGAGGGGGGTTACCTGCAGCTGCCCACCCCCCACAACAAGGACGGGGGGGGGGGGTTACCTGCAGCTGCCCACCCCCCCCCCCCCACAACAGGGACGGGGGTTACCTGCAGCTGCCCACCCCCCACAACAAGGACGGGGGGGGGGGGGGTTACCTGCAGCTGCCCACCCCCCACAACAGGGACGGGGGGGGGGGGTTACCTGCAGCTGCCCACCCCCTACAACAGGGACGGGGGTACCTAGAGCCCCCCCCGTCCCCCTAACAACAAAGAGGGAGACCTAATAATCTCTGTACCCTGATGCAGGTTAAGAAAGAATGAGAAGGAAGAGGAAAATGACGAAATAAACACAAGAGGAAGGTGGAAGAGGGAGGAAGAGAAAGAAGGAGAGGAACATTATAAAGTAAGAGTACGAGGGAGGGAAGGAGGAGGTGAATGAAGAGAAGAACCACAATAAAATAAGGAATAATAAGAATAAGTAACAGCAAGAGCCTCTGAACCTCACTCTAGCAAAGCTCCTCATGACTAACCCAACAGACAAACACAAAGAACGATAACTCTCAAGTAGTCAGACCGTACTGCTGGTCACTCGGTACTCAGCATCAGTACAGATCACAAACTGGATGTAATAAACTGGGTTCAGATTTATCGTAGTAATAAAATTAAAATAACTCACAGCCTAAAATTGGAAGATAAATCATGTGAGCATAAATTATATTATTTTGACAGTAAAGTTCAGCTGGAAATTACAGGTGCGCCTGTAGGACACACCACTGAGATGATAATAATAATAATAATAATAATAATAATAATAATAATAATAATAATAATAATAATAATGTATTAACACTTTCTGACACAAACTACTGTACTATAACTATACTGTAACTATAACACCTACTAAATCTCTCTCTCTCTCTCTCTCTCTCTCTCTCTCTCTCTCTCTCTCTCTCTCTCTCATAATATAAAGCGTGTGTACCTGTGTTCACAAGGCTGGTCATATATCTTACCTGCAGGTGTAAGCCTCAACCACCTGCCAGGTTTCATCAGACTCAGTAAACCTGTCTTCTTTTTATAACTATTTTGGTCCCAAGATGAGCGGCAGCCTTGAACTGTACTGGACCACTTTTGTCTAAACCCGCCCCATTACTTTCAATAAAATTAATCCAAATTAGTGAAACACACACACACACACACACACACACACACACACACACACACACACACTACTTTGCTGTCACTCAGAATCAAGTATGACGCTCATCCAGCTATGGTACAATGATATGAGTTATTAAGGATGTCACCTTCCTTGATGAGTTCTGATGTGACTAAAGAGGCCGATACGGGACCGGCAGAGTCGTTCACAGAAGTTGCACATGTGGAGGGCTACATCTAGTGCGGGAGGGGCGGCGGCAGCGTCTTTCCGGCGTTGGCGTTTGTCTGCCTCGGTATGTAGTCGGGTTAACTCGAAAATATTGACACCTTCTCGTGTGGTGCTCCTCCAAGCGTTACGGTGTGTAGTAATCGTCTCCCAGGTGAGGGGGTCGATTTGGTACATTTTCCTGGTTTGTCTTAAGACTATCCTTATACCTCTTCAGATGCCCACCAGCGTTAAGTTTACTATTCGTTAGGTGACTGTAAAGTAGCTACTTTGGCCGTCAACTGTCGTCCATGCGGGTAACATGGCCAGTCTCGCGTAGTTGTTCATGGATAATGGTAGCCTCGATGCTCCTACAGTTGGTGTCAGCAAGAATACTGGCATTTGTTCTCTTGTCTTCCCAGCGAACTCGGAGGACGGAACGTAGACTACATTGATGAAAGTTTTCAAGTGCCTTGAGGCACCTTCTGTATGTGACCCATGTCTCGCTGCCATATAGCAGGGTGGGGAAGACCACTGCTCGATATACGTGCAAGTTTATAGATAATTTCAGCTCCCTGCAGCTTAAGATACGGGTACGGAGTCTGCAAAAGGCTTGAGATGCACATGTGATCCGATATTGAATCTCTTCATCGATATCCGCAGTGGTGGACAGGTGGGAGCCGAGATACCGAAAGTAGGTAACATTAGAGAGGGTAGGACCATTAAGCTGGATGGATGGTGGGGGTGTGGCTGAACCAGGGGCAGTTTGAAAGAGAATCTGAGTCTTACGTACATTCACCTCAAGGCCGAAGTGTGTATACACATCTGCATAGATGTTCAGGATTTCCTGTAGGTCGCCTGCATACTGAAGTTCAGCAATGGAAGCTGCCGACACCTCTGTTCCTGCCTGGAGTCATCTTATGTTGAAACGATCCCCTTCAGCCGGTACTGGATGTCCACCCCGCCGCTTAAGTTGGCACTGGCACGAGTAAGGAAGGCAGCCAAGAAAATGGAAAAGAGAGTTGGTGCCAGTACACATCCTTGTCTTACCCTCGTTTGGATGAGGAGGAACTCAGACTGGGTGCCGTTTGTGCAAGAAACTGCCGTTCATGCCATCGGGGAGTTGGCTCATGATGGCGATGAATTTTGGTTGGCAGGCCAAATATTGCTTGACTGTCACACTGTGTGGCACAAATATGTTTACTCGTAAGTGAAATGAGTCATGTTTACAGGTACCTTCTTATACTCGCATACGGGCGAAACAGGAAATTGGTCAACAGGTCCATACATCCAATGAGGATAATACTGGAACCTCCTCAAGTGAGACTGAGAGCATAAGCCGTTCTCAATAGAAACCAGTTAATTATACTGAACTAGAATACGAGAACTTTCAACGTGCAAACGACAGAACCTTGCCAATTACGACACGTCCGGAATACATCATAATGTATAGGAATATCTGGAACGTATCTACAACTACTGAAGGCCAGGAATCATGTCAAGGTAGGCCTTGGGAGAACACGTGTCAAGGACGGTCATGACCACGGTGTACGCCCGCTGTTTAAGTTGCTATTATTATAGCTTCGTGTAGCTACCTGACAATGCTTGGCAATTAACAAATACCTGAACTACCTGCGGTAAGGACGTACCAGGCTTTTGTTTTCACTCCAGCCTCGGTCACTACCTCGCCATGTCAAGGAACTCACTACGGCGCGCTGCTGTAAAAATTGGTAATTGCACCTTGGTGTCCTCTGTTAAACGTAATAATATGAGACTTTTTACAAGGTACAAAATATCATTAAAAAATGTAATTCTTCTGTACTCGCTCTACGCTGAGGATTTCTGGTAGTTGGCCAATTACTACAAAACTGGTTATCCGCGTCAGGACGTGGGCGGCATGGGTGGAGTGAGCGGAGTGGGCGGGGCCTGAGAAATCAGTAAAGTGGATGGGAGGATTGGTAGTGTTGCAGCGCTCCTTGCCACCTTGTGTTTCATCTTAGCGTCACACACTAGCAGGTGGCGTTCAAAGTCAGACAGGATGAGAGGCATCTGTGGTCGGCTTCGTGTTGCCCGGCTTAGTGGTGGCACGAAACAATCGATCAAATACTGCCACTCAGGCGGCCTGTAAAGTCTGACAAGTCGTGTCAGGGAGTCGTTAAAGCCGTCAACAGCACACAGACTGGCCACTCACCTCTGGCAAGCCCCAGGAGGAAGATTTATGAAGGTGGGCAGGCGGCCAGGGAGGCTGTGTTGGGTCTCCTTGCAGGGCGCATGTTAGGTACACCCAGGTGGGTCTCGCTGCGACCCCTGGTACCAGGCGGCGGGGGAGGAGGGTCGTCCATTGTACTATGAAGTTGTCCAACGTGGCATGACGCAGGTTATTGACGTGGGTATGAGATGGGTCCTTCACCCGATGGGTCGGGTATGTGTAATGTGCTGCAGGGGGGAGGGGGTGCTGCTTACTTACCTGCCCCAACTGCTGTTTACTCAGATACAAGACAGTTGTTAATGGCGGAATTGAACCTTGTCGAGTAAATTAATTGAGTCGGTACATGAGTTTGTCTTTTTGTCCGTCTGTTCTCGTGTGTGTGTGTGTGTGTGTGTGTGTGTGTGTGTGTGTGATGATAATATCTCAGTCACAGTGGACCTCTTCATCATGTGGCCAGGAAGCGGAGATGATTTTTGTCAAGAGATCAATGGTGTGTGACGGCGTGACGATGTAGCGGTGTGACAGATGACTATGTGACGGGGTGACGGTGTGACAATGTAACGATGTGACAGTATGACTATGCAACGGCGTGACGATGTAACGGTGTAACACTACAGTATGATGATGTGACGGCGTGACTGTGACGATAATTCTCAATTAATGACGTAAATATACTTGGAGACAGGTAACTTAATCATACACCTGAAATGATTTGATGTTATTATGGGACACACACACACACACACACACACACACACACACACACACACACACACACACACACACACACACACACACACAAATTCCCTGTTAAATGACTAAGTATTGTATCACTATTTACTAGTTTCAAGACATATTTAATTTGTTTCACGTTGTGGCCATAGAAAAATGACATGTGTGATTCTGTATAAAGCGAGGCGGGAGTGACCTTATGTACGGACGTCAGCGTGAAGACTCAGTCAGTATAGGCAGGTATCTCTTAGTCGTCAGTCGTACAGCACAGTATATAACGACTCACGGTCAAGGCAGAGTCTAGGCAGGATCAGCTTCAGGTTTGACGTGATGATGTAAACACAGGTACTCAATCCTTCAGGTGTTACGTCGCGGTGTGTAGTGGACCACTGCCTAAGGTGACGGTAGAGGATCAAGGTGTGGCGGCTCATGAGATGGTCTGTCATCCATCACAGGGCAAGAGGAGGAGGTTTTGAGGGTGACAGGAGAGTGACCGAGGTCGTAGGGAAAGAGTTCTGGTCTTCACATTGGCTTTATAAGGCGCCTCAAAAATTGTGGCGAGTCCGAATTCCTGACAGTAGTGTGTGTGTGTGTGTGTGTGTGTGTGTGTGTGTGTGTGTGTGTGTGTTTTATTTTGCGTGTTTGTGTGTACATGTTATTTTCTATGCGTGTGTATGATTAATACATACAACAAATTCGGTCAATAATAAAGACTGTACTGAGAGTAAGAGTACAGCTTGAGGAGAGTGTGGTGGAGCCCTGTAGCTTAGTGGTCGAGTGGCTCCCTTACTCAGTCGCCGGAGTGGTTCAGACACGTCAAACTACCACACAGTTTCACACCATTACCGAGGAAATTATAGGGAGACTTCTTGATGCGTCCACAGTGTCACGTGTCACCAGCAAATTATTTCGAACGAACCTTTGAAAATCTAGATTGAGGTGTAGTGAGTGTGTCTGCCCTCCAGTGGTGGGCCGCCCCAGCTATTACTTAATGACAGGTCAACGCTGGCAGCTTAGCATTAACCTGGGTAATATATGCACGTTCTTCTGTCCAGGTGATAAGTGATGGGGAGGAGCTCGGGAGATGGTCGACCATGTCTCACAGTGTGGTGCTGGCTAGGGTGACACCTCTCACAGTGTGGTGCAGGCTAGGGTGACATATCTCACAGTGTGGTGCTGGCTAGGGTGACACATCTCACAGTGTGGTGATGGCTAGGGCGACACCTCTCACAGGGTGGTGCTGGCTAGGGTGACACCTCTCACAGGGTGGTGCTGGCTAGGGCGACACGCTCTTGTACAAGTGTTCAATGTATAATGAGTTCATTATAACTTTCAATGTTTTCAATGTTGGAGAAGTTAATTATGTTCATAGTCTCTCTCTCTCTCTCTCTCTCTCTCTCTCTCTCTCTCTCTCTCTCTCTCTCTGGGGTAGTCACAACAAGACAAGTGAATACTGTATATATTTCCACTATGCGGCAGCTTAGATGATATTGTCTGGTTAACTCTACCCCCATATACGTAAAGTACATTGAGTGTGGGGTCTACGGGTTGGTAGGTGATGGGCGGGCGGGGCAAGGGTAGTAGGCGTGATGGGCGTGGTGGACTAAGAGAGCGTGGCGGGGCTAGCAAGAAGTAGCCTAACCTGGCAGGGTCTCTATTTCTACCGCCTTAATTTAAAGGGTCATTTATGATTTAAAGAGAGAGCAACCATTCTGACGCAGGCCTGGCTGACGGATGCTTCAATCTATAGAGGAGGTTGAGGCACTCCCAGTGTGTTGACCTGAGGAGACGCGCCCAAGGTGACGGCTAGACCAACAACCACCAGGACCTGAGCCTTGTTCGCCTCTACTAGTGTCTGTCTCGCCATCACTTGTAAACAGTGAGCTACAGTGCTTTATTTTCCTCTGAGACTCACTGTAATAGCCTGGTTACACATTCTCACTCCAAGGAACTGTCACATCTTGTTGTTACTGTTAAAGAAGGACAACAGTTTGCTGAAATTTATAAGGGTGTTTTCGTTTTGTTTTCAAGATATTTGGTGTAGTTGTACAGTTCTGAACTACCCCGCGGAGGCTGCTGGCAACGAGCTCCCGGCGTGATCAGCAACATTGGCATTAAGGAACATAAATTCTACCTAACTACCGTCAATCATTAAACAACATGTAAGCACTTAATCCTCACCTAAGTTATTGCAGTGGGTGGATTAGTGGATTGTATCATAAAACAATTGAAGTAGCGCTATAATAAAGATGTGATATAAGCCACAAGCGGTACTCGACTATACACAGTGCCCAGCCGCCACCACAACACTCACCACAGACCCTTGAACCACCTTAACCCACGATCATAAACTAGCCTTTTTTTTTTATCTCATATCCAATAAAACAGCCACAGTTTTCTTTATAAAACAAGTAGAAGAACTAAA
Organism: Homarus gammarus; assembly: GCA_958450375.1. Taxonomy (NCBI): domain Eukaryota; kingdom Metazoa; phylum Arthropoda; class Malacostraca; order Decapoda; family Nephropidae; genus Homarus; species Homarus gammarus. The sequence goes on along the minus strand of CAUDMG010001768.1, from coordinate 503,203 downwards.
CGAAATATGTGTAGAAAAATCCAACTTTCTCGAAGACTTTAGCGCCGAGTGATCGAGGAAAACACACGGTAAGGAGCCCCGTGTGTGTAATAATCTGCCAGTGCGTGTGGTCATTATAACTCTTGTATCTCGACTTAATAGTAACCTGACACGGGAAACTGAGGAGCAGGAACAACAGAGGGAGTGTTAAGCGGCTCACCTCACCAGCCTCCCTGCAGCTGTTCCGCTATACACTGTCAGAATACCCCACTCCACTGTATACACGAGCCACCATGATATACAGACCCCACTCCACTGTATACACGAGCCACCATGATATACAGACCCCACTCCACTGTATACACGAGCCACCATGATATACAGACCCCACTCCACTGTATACACGAGCCACCATGATATACAGACCCCATTCCACTGTATACACGAGCCACCATGATATACAGACCCCACTCCACTGTATACACGAGCCACCATGATATACAGACCCCACTCCACTGTATACACGAGCCACCATGATATACAGACCCCACTCCACTGTATACACGAGCCACTATGATATACAGACCCCACTCCACTGTATACACGAGCCACCATGATATACAGACCCCACTCCACTGTATACACGAGCCACCATGATATACAGACCCCACTCCACTGTATACACGAGCCACCATGATATACAGACCCCACTCCACTGTATACACGAGCCACCATGATATACAGACCCCACTCCACTGTATACACGAGCCACCATGATATACAGACCCCACTCCACTGTATACACGAGCCACCATGATATACAGACCCCACTCCACTGTATACACGACCACCACCCACCGCTCTATTCGAAATCACCTGGAGAAGCACAAGTTGATCAATGATTCCCAACATGGCTTCACAAGTGGGCGTTCATGTCTGACTAATCTATTAACATTCTTTTCAGCTGTTTTCGAGCCAGAGGATGACGGGCACAATTATGATGCAGTATACCTCGACCTTAGCAAAGCCTTCGACAAGGTCCCCCACGAAAGACTAATTCGAAAAGTGGAGGCTCGGGGAATTGGAGGGAATATTCTAAAATGGAGTAGGGCGTGGTTACAGGACAGGAAACAGCGAGTAGCATTAACGGCACTGAATCCGATTGGGGTAACGTCACTAGTGGACTACTCCAAGGATCAGTACTTGGACCATTACTTTTTATTATATACATAAACGACATAGATATAGACGTAGACAGCAACATAATTAATTTGCTGATGACACTAAAATGGGGCGTGTAATTAAATCAGACGAGGATTCCGCTAATCTACAGGAAGATCTAAACAAATTTTTCGAATGGTTTGAAAAATGGCAGATGAAATTTAATGTGGACAAATATAAAGTAAAGTTAGTCTAGGAGATGTAAACAGAGAAACCAGATATCAGATGAATAACGATGTCATATAGAAATACCGAGTGTGAGAAAGATTTAGGATTTGCTCGAAACAAGGCTAACAAAGTACTTGGATTCATAGGAGTGTTAGTTACAAGACTAGCGAGGTGACCCACAGGCTTGAGGTTCCATTACACCCCAGCGCTACCTGTACTCTCATGCATGACAATGTCTCCAAGCGTCGCTCACCTGTGTGTTGATAAACTTACAGTGTTGACAGGTGAGTGAACACTGTTGAATACTTGAAGTTTGTAAACCACTGCCTTCACGACACCAAAAACTTAAGCTGGATCCTAAAATACCATTTGTAAGTCTAGAGCTGTTGATCAAGTCTTGTGTGTGTGTGTGTGTGTGTGTGTGTGTTAATAACCCCAGCACACGCACAGTTTTTTTCTGGTAACTTTATTCTTTAATTTATTCATTACTTACTATTATTAATATTATTATTTAGTAAACAACAAAATGAACCTATGACTAAGAGGAAGGTGAGTCAGGTGGGGGAGGCACCAGGTAGGGGGAGTGGGAAGTAAGATGACACCTGTATCTGGCCGCCACAACACCTCACCACCCGATTGTCTACGAGGTCACGCAACTCCTGCATAATGTGAGTGAGTGAGTGAGTGAATATTCTCAAGCTCTCTGGTAGGCCTTGTGTTTTTATGTTGGAAAGGTTTATAATTGTGATTGATTTTGTTGTTGTTGATGTATGAGCTAAGTATTGGTACAGTGGTGACGTCTCAAATTCAACAGCAGGACACACATTACATAAAATACAGAAATTAGTACAGTATGAGCTACAAAACCTGCTCCTCTGTGTCTTAACTCTATTGTACTTGTTTTATTCCCTAGAGTATGAAGCCAACAACCTTGAGTACGATGAATATGTCCGCTGAGTAAGTATTTTGATTCTCTAAAATACAATAACTTATTCTCCAGAGAACGATACTAACACCTGAGTACGATGCTAACACCTTGATTACGAAGCCATCACCTTGAGTACGATGAGTAAGTATTTTGACCCTTAAAATACTATAACTTATTCACATGAGTACGATGCTAACACTTTGAGTGCAATGAATAAAGCGGCTTAGTAAAATATCTTGGCTCTTGACTATACGATGCCATCCTGAGTGTGGTGACAATGTACTCTGGGGGATTCAATTATTGTACTCGGAGGAACTTGTGAGTATGGGAGTGAGTCGGTGGCGGCGGCAGGTGGACATTTGCTTGCAGGTCACGGTGCTTGAAAGCAGTCATGGGTAGCCTAACTTCCTTTCTCCTCCTCCTCCTTCTCTTTTATCTACACACACACACACACACACACATACAGGCAAACACACACACACACACACATACACACACATACAGGCAAACACACACACACACACACACACACACACACACACACACACACACACACACACACACACACACACATCATCACTACAGCATTCATCCAACTCCACAAAGTTGGCGGTCAATGGCGTCGACGCTGTATAATACATCTTGGTGTGTTAACTCATCGCCAGTACTTAAGGGAGACTACCCAGACGTTTTTTTAAGGTCATACTCCACCTCGTCCTCCAAGACCGAGACACCTGGAGGATAAGAGTCTCACCTCCGTCTGTGGTTGTAGAGGACGATACCTGAACAACTTACAAGGTGGTCGGAGGAAACAAGTCATAACTAATACTACAACAACGTCTTACAACTCTCAGCCTTAATAAAGACTCGTTATCAGGAGCGGGTGGAAGCGCTCTGAGCTGAGAGATAAGGAGCGGAGGTGCGGTCCCTGGAAGGTCACCTGAGACACGGTATACGACTGGCCAACAGCCACGACGGTAGAGGGCTGGAGGCCAACGGTGGAGAGCTGGAGGCCGACGGTGGAGAACTGGAGGCCGACGGTGGAGAGCTGAAGGCCGACAGTGGAGAGCTGGAGGCCGACGGTAGAGGGCTGGAGGCCAACGGTGGAGAGCTGGAGGCCGACGGTGGAGGACTGAAGGCCGACGGTAGAGGACTGGAGGCCGATAGTGGATGGCTAGAGGCCAACAGTTGAGAGCTGGAGGCCGGGTAAAAACTGGTCAAGGTGTGAACAAGGTCCACCCCCAAATATGACCTTAATGAGGCAAGAGGTCAAAGTAAAATATAATTGGCACATTTCTCCTCGTAGCCACCCGGCGGACGGACGGATAACCCAGTGAAGGGGGACCTGTTGAGTGACTCTGATACTCCGTTCCAGAAGTGATTTCTCTCGTTCAGTGAGTGAGTGAGTGAGTGAATAACCAATAAAATGGTGAGCGCTTGTGAGGGGAGGACTCGGGGTGTGGGCGCTTCACAGTACCTAATATAACTGGTGGGTCAAGGAGCAAATGTCGCGGAGGTCACAGGCTACAGAGGTCTTGGGGTACGGTGTTAAGATATGATGATCACACTGAGAAGATCACACAGAATACCTAAGGGGTCATGACAAATAGGTCATGACAAAGGGGTCATGGAAGGAGGTCATGGCAAAGGGGTCGTGGAAGGAGGTCATGACAAAGGGGTCATGGAAAGAGGTCACGACAGAGGTCATGACAAAGTCATGGCAAAGGGTCATGACAGGGAGGTCATGACACGACAGAGATGAAAGTCTCGTGGCAAGCGAGGCACTTCAACAAATTGCCTGTCGACGCAGCAAATCGCGATCGTTAATCATAGTGAAGACTGAACTTCCCCACAGCACAGGCGAAGCAAGGACCTAGACAGGCGAAGCAAGGAACTAGACAGGCGAAGCAAGGAACTAGACAGGCGAAGCAAGGAACTAGACAGGCGAAACAAGGAACTAGACAGGCGAAGCAAGGAACTAGACAGGCGAAACAAGGAACTAGACAGGCGCGGCAAGGAGACAGGCGGACTCACCATCAACAAATCAATCATCAGCTGCAACAGAAGCTTTATATAGTCATTTAGTAAACAAAGGAACCACGAGTGAGTGAACAACAAATACTGTTCCTTCATCACACAAGTTTAGAGCAAGATTTTCTATTTGTGTGTTGTTATTCAGGGTGAGGGGGTGTAGGTACTGTAGGTAGATGAAGGAACAGCAACAAGAAGGTCAATCCATCGTAAGCATAGTAAGGCAAGTTTGAATAAGTCATTTGTTGTGGTAAGGGTCCCGGGGCAGGTCTTCACGGGCTGGCCATATAGGGCGGGCAGGCCGGCGCTAATCTGAATTTTACAGATGAACCGACTTACCCCGGCCTCTCCCTCCCCCGGTTTCCATCTCAGTCAACAAAAACAATATCTTAAAAACAAATAATTTTGAATATTTAAAAGACGGAGAATATTTCTGGACACATCACATAGTAAATATCGGTGATTATTATAAATATTGATTCTATATTTTTTTAGATTTTTTTATTGATCACTTTTATGTTTCAAGATAATAAACTTAGTATATATCGTTGAGTATTCTGTTAGGTTAAGTTCTTGTTCTTATTCTGACATAACTCATACTAAGAAACAACATTCACAATTAACACCAAAGTGCATTATAATTCCTTCACTTGTATATATATTCTCGGGTCACGTGACTGTGGTGTGTGTGTGTGTGTGTGTGTGTGTGTGTGTGTGTGTGTGTGTGTGTGTGTGATTTAATTGCAGTGTTTCTTTATGCCTAAAACACCTTCCACGTCTCGGCTCCACCTTCTCCCTCATTCCACGTCTCGGCTCCACCTTCTCCCTCATTCCCCTCCAACATTGCCACTGAAACAACTATAACCAATGAAACAATACTACAAACACATCAGCTATGACTATTGCCAGATAAATTATTGCCATCGAGAAAATGCCATCAAACACATTCAGTGAACACATCTGCTCTACGGTCATACAATTGTAAAACGAATGAGGCAAAAACAACTCTGGGATATAGAAGCGACAGCAACCAACATCCTTATCTAATGATCTCTTATGTACACCATACACACCTCTCCTCACTCCTCCTACAAGAGCCGCGGTGTAGAGAACCTTTTATCCCTATAGTAAATTACACACCTGATGCTAAGCGGTTCCAGGGTGTTAGTTAGGTCCCCATAACATGTCAACAACAGACACGGTAAGTGGGACCTGACCCTCTTGTGTTTATACAGGCCAGGCTTCTTACACTCCTTATGAATTCTAATAGTACTCTGGGTTGGTGATTCTGAGAGTACCATTAGTTTCATTTAATACTGTTTGATACTCTAACATGGTGAATCTAAAAGTACCAATGGTATTCACAGGTCCTCCAGGGACTTTGTAGAACTTCTTCCTTGAGTGAGGTGATTGATGGGTGAGCGACCTGCCAAGCTCTTAGTCTATCTATCTCTCCCTAACACACACAGCCTTCCATTCCCAACAAATACATTGAGTATACAGTAATGGAATTCCTCGCTAGATGTATCACCGATCTTATTTCTCACCTCTCAGTCCCTCCCCCTCTCTCTCTTGGGGCCTATGTAAGCTAGGCCCCAAATAGGAAGATTGAGGGAGGGGGGAGGGAGGGGGAGAACACGTGTTTACTCGGCCTCCCTGACATAATTGTTCTATACTGAATAAAAAAAAACACAATCAGGCGAGTCGTAAGGTTTTGGTTCATGAAGTCAAACTGTGAGAGCTAATGATCACAAAACTGAACACTTGTGGGTGGAAACTTTATCCTTCCTGCAGACAGAGGATTAAGACCAGGAACTGAGAACAAACACAACACGAGACAGTAAATTTGGTCTTAGTACTGTGACCAATCATACACTATGAGTAATTCAGACGACCAAGGCAGCAAATTACAAAGGTTTACACAACACAGAACGGATAATATTTTACGAAACATAATTTATAACATATTTTTAGAACAGTATAAGTGAAACAGTCGTGGATGTCATAGTTACAGGAAGTAGTTTGTCAATAGCATTACGTCTATGATATTAATTTGCATATCAAACAGTATTAAGCATGTGTGAAGATGAAAAGTGTGAAGCCTTGTTTACGTAGATTTAGATGAGATAGAGAAGCTGATAAAAGTCATGCTATCAAGGTGAACAAAGCAGCCAGGCACAGTTTGGTTACGGTCAGGTTAAGAGGGTGAAGATCCTCAGCCACCTGGAGTCTATCGTTAACACGGTCATCAGAGGGGTGAATTAATTATATCTACACCTGTATACCTCACGAGAAGCCCTTAACAGACCAGGTATCAGGCGTCTATTAACACATACACCATATAAGGGACAAACCGGCTTAAATAGGGTATACAAACAACAGATTAGGGATGGTAAGGTCCTCTGATGGATACACACACAGAGAAGGAAGACCTGACCCCTTAACCTCTTGAATACGATATCTTGACCCCTTGAGTACGATATCTGAACCCCTTGAGTACGATACCTTAACCCCTTGAGTACGATCGTTCTCAAAAGTTTAAATAGTTTAATGGACAACTCAGGAACCAATATAATGGGTAATAACTTGTAAGGGGAGACCAGAGAACTGAATGTAGGTACAGTACTTCCTTCTTACTGTACAGTCCCCTTCACTAGTGCGTTTACAGGGGCTCGTCGTATAAACATTCCACAGATCATTATTTTTTGAGATATTTGTTTTAATATTGTTTTACTTTGATTCCATAGTATGTTTACTATTGCGAATTTCCTTCTGTCGAATGTAAGCAAACACGGCGCTGCCACACTGCATAAAACTTGACGAGCCCCTGTAAACGCAGTAGTGAAGGGGACTGTACCTGTGACGCTGGTAAAGGCCGGGAGTTGGCAAAGTGAGGTTAATGTGAATATTTTCGTGGCCACTGATATTAATATTGGTTGGTACTCTTATAATCAGTTCAAATATTAATAAACTTTTTTTTAAGATGATTGATCGAACTACAGTGTTAGAAAACTCACTGTGCACCTGAAATAATTAACAATACAATTAATTATCTTTTTCTACCTGTAGTAAATATTGTAAATCGTCACGGTAAATGTTGAAAGTGGATACGATTCCCAATATTAACTGTAAGTAGAACAAAGTATATAACGGTGTAGGTATAACTAGGTACAACTAATTATTGCAGGTGCACAGGGAGTTTTAGATCACCCAGGTAAGAGACGTTTACAAGATGGTACTGAGAACCTGTGAGTGACCGCTGGGTGTTGTGACAGTGGAAACAACTGACACACTGTTAACTACTGTAGGTGCTCACGGCCTTTTATAGCCCCCTGTATAAGGCATCAGATGTAGGGCCACACGAGTTTGGTTATAGAAATAAGAGAAAAAATACGTGTTGACTCTTGGAAGGCGAACAAAATGATGACTGATACAATTGTCTTAATATCACTCAAAACATTCTGGATATAACACCATGATGATAATAATAATACTGTTACCAGGCCTAGGGCAGGTGTGGGCCAGGTGAGTGAGGCGAGGTGAAAATAACCTATGAATTCTATTTTTATTTACCTGGAGCTGGACTTAGTGGTGTAGAGTGTGAGAAGCAAAGAGCCAACTCTTGTCTATTGTATCAGATGTACAACGGTGAGACATTATTCCCGGAGTTCGTCTTAAAGGGTGATAGTCTACTAACCCCTCATGTACAGGGTCCCCTCTGAGCTGAATACAATCGTGTGACGTCAACCAAATAAAATATTAAAAGCGGCGTCCCTGTAGTTAGTGGAGATAGTCTATTAAATGTAACTAAGTTGAAGATAAAAGTGAGTTGAGGGAGACTTACCTCTTGAGGGCACTATTCTCTGTCTGTGTTGCTCCTTGTTGCGGTACCTTGTGGAGAGCACCCGAGCCATGACGGGGGCTGTGGCCTCCTGCACCGCCCTCACCACACACCCGTCCAACACTCACTTATGAACACAATCCCCCTCCTCTTCCTTCTCCTCATCCCCCACCCACACTTGGCACTTGCCTCTACCTATCACTTTCTTAACAGTACACCACCTCGCTCCAATATGTTGACACTTTAGGTTACCCACTTTGGACTCCACTTTCCCAACACACACCTGTCCTGAACACGTTCCTCCTCCACACTCTCGTTCACTTGTCGTTAATCAGGTGTTCATCAGATCCTCGTCTTCTAAACTATATATTTCAACTTTAATTTTAGGTTATAAACTTTTTCTCTTCATCTCACAAGTACGGTAATGTGGTGTATAAGGTGTGCCACGTCCTCAGCGCCCCAGCCAGTGTGAGGCAGAGCTGGCTAGGAGCATCTTGGTGGCCGCCCTCCCTCCACTTATCCTGCCTCACCGCACACAACTTACTTTTTACACTTATTTTTTCCACCTTCTTATTCACCAGATTCCAACCATTACTTTTTACCACATTGTTCCTTCCGTTCTTTAACATACTCCATACTTGCCGTCATCTTCTGTCCTAGTACATATACCACCTGGCGCCCCCTTCCACAACACCTCCCCATCACTAGTTATACACTCTAATCATAGCAGTTCTTATTGCACTTAACACATCTGTCTCATTTATTCAAAGTACGTGACCTTAGAGAAAGAAAAAATATTCACTCATTATCGATTCTGAACTGGTACTTCAATATCTTTTATAGGTTACAACTTACACATAAGACAAACTCCTATTAACTACAAGGAAGTTCCTGGGTGTAGATTCGTAAATAAATATTATTCATTGATATTTTCCTCCTGTCTATTGTATGTCAAATAGCCCCGCCCTCTTTCTCTCGTCTTGACTTGCGATTGGTCAGTTAAAATCAAATTATTAAGAACGTGTTTAAGAGTGACTAAAGTTTGCTTCCACAGAGGATAGTGTCACATTATCTAATCACAAAATCATACGTCACATTCATGGGCTGGCCCGAGTGTGACATTTCTATAATGAAGAGACCTTAGGCTTATAGAACACACACACACACACACACACACACACACACACACACACACACACACACACTGACAAAAAATCAGATAAATATCCTGGTGGAAGTTCCGCCTCGCAAAAAGCAACATCCAATCCAGCAAACACCGTGAGACAGCCACTATACACAGGCACACCAGGAGTATTGGGCCGTACACCCAGAGACAGCAAGTGTAACAGCAGCAGTAAAGTGAATTTCTTGAAACAGTATAAATAACGTCAACACCACCACCACAGCATATTACGAGATATATGTTTAACTTCAACAACAGGTTATATTAGTAGAGCCAACAACAACAGGTAGACACTGACAAACAACAGTTGCTATAAGTCACCATAATAGTTGTACCGAGGCAACAGTAAACTTTAACGCCAACAGTAGATCAGACCCCCTACAGCCTACCCACCCACCCAGTAACAGCAGGAAGAAGGTACATGTTGTGAGGGTGAAGTAGCAGGAACAGGCAACTTACTCCGGGATAGCAACACCCAACAGTTGATACATACTAGTGAGGGTGAGGACGAACCCAAGGCCTCACAGTCAGTATATGCCAGGACTACGCCTTGTGACTCACCACCAACACCTCAGACACACCCACGCACTCCCCACCGCACCCCCACCCATCGCAGCATCAACCAACACAACAGACTCAAACAAACACACTCTCTCTCTTACTCTCTTCCTCACTCTCTCACTCTCACGCACTCTGTCTCTCTCTCTTCCTTCAAAAATACGTACCACGAAATCATTCCTATAACAGTGGTTTATAGAGGAGGTGGAGAGTGCCTGCCACGCTTCACTGCTCCCCACGCCAGCCTCTACGCCGCCCTCACTCCCTCGCGCCACTAAAATGTTGTAGTAAGTATGATTGTACGGTAGGGTTAAAAACTCTCTCGGTAATAACTTGCGTTTCTATTTAGACGAAGACAAAACACGTCCACTGTTGTCAGGGTGCATAAAGCCGCTGGGAGTAACCTAGGACACACACACACACACACACACACACACACACACACACATTGAGAGCCACAGTTGCCCCGGGAGAGGTTCGGTACTGCACTTACTTACATATCTTCAAACATTATCAAATATTATCATACGTAAAAGGTATATTGTGTTATACTTTTTTTTAGGAGGGAGGGAGAGAAATTATAAAGGTGATTTCAATGTATAAGTAGAGAGGTATCCAAATTTGTAAGCACTAAGCCTCTGACACACCCGAGTACAATTACCACTTGAGTTAAAAGGTTTTCTTTACCTTTTAACTCAAAGCTGGGTGGTGGTGGTGGTGGTGGTGTGTGAGAGGTGTGGATGAGAGTGGATGGTGGTGGGTGAGAAGCGAATTGAAATGTATGCGAAGTGTGGATATGGCAACACGATGGCAACACAACATACAACAGTAATACGTGTCAGGATATAATGGCAACACAATGGCAACACTACATACAACAGTAATACGTGTCAGGGTATAATGGCAACACAATGGCAACACAAAACTGATGGATAATTATGTATTGAACCCAAGTGCAAAATCCATTACAGCACCGCCTTTATAAGTCACTGTAATATCCTTATCCTCTCTGACTCCTCAACTACCTATGATAATGTCTGATATTCCCGGCAGTAAATAACCAGCAAAATATTTATAATGGGATTCAGTTGATGATATACGTGAGAGATGGCGACACCGGTACCAATTACTGTAATGGTGAAGGTAATCAGTGTCGTAATAATAATAGGGAGTGTTGTGTGATGGTGTGAAGAATATGGCAACACTGGTATATAAGACTGATGTAATGTTCACCTCCAGTATAAGTCGGGGTTACACACTGGAGTTTGTTTATACGGTGTGGTTCTTCAGTAGCACCGACAAACATAGTGAGTTAATAGACACAGTTAGTATAAGAGAAGATTTAATTCGGGTTTTATATCAGCATCTTTGACAGGTTTATAAAATTATACAATTTTCTCCTCGGTATTAAAATCTTACGCTGATTTAACACAATTTTACACAAGCGATCAACGGCATAATGAAGGTGATAAATTAAATCTTTATACAGAAGACCAACAACACCCGGATGTAAGAAAGATAATTATTACTATCTCGTGGTGATGCAAGACTTAATGATCTGTGTTCCAGGACATGTACAGTCGCCTACACTTATACCTGGTACAGTGGCTGGCGCGTTTTGTGAGATGTGGCACCTCTGTGTTTGTTTACATCATATTAAAGCTCCCGTAATGGCCCTAAAGAACCTCGCAATAGACTAAGGATGCTAGATAAGCATTCCTACAAAGTTGCCAAATCTCATAAAATACGCCAGGCACAGTCCCGGGATGGAAAATGGAACAGTAACATATGAAAGAGTCCAACAAGAGACTAGGTTGAGTCCTTTAGAGTCTCTCCTGCGGCGTCATTTGTGTGTACAAAGACTCGTTCGTCTCAAATCACCGTATAATTACACCGTCGGAAGGTCCTCAGACACCAAGACGTAGCTCCACACTCCTGCCAGTGTGTGTGTGTGTGTGAGTGACTTAGAGCCACAAGTCAACAATAGCCCACCAGCCTGACCCCACTATACAGGGTGTTATTACGGTATATTAATAACAGGGCTCTCTCTCTCTCTCTCTCTCTCTCTCTCTCTCTCTCTCTCTCTCTCTCTCTCTCTTGTTTTCCTTTCCATTTTCGTCTCTTATCACAAACAATAGCACAAGCAAATTTGATTAAAAATTCCCTCCATTCCCTTGACTCCAAACAAAAGCTTTGTCTATACACCAGAGAAGATAACACACAATAATAACGAGTGTCATATAGTTCTGTATTTTAATTTCCTTGTGAATGACACTGGAGAGTAGTGAGAGTGTAAAGCGGTCGACCTTCCTGTATAGGCGGCGGGGTCTGTGTGTGTGTTCCGCCATGACTTGCCGTCCGCCCGCCATACATTGGAAACGCTGCGTTAAGCTGGAATTCGCTCAGTCACCCACAGGGACCGTCCCCAACTGTCCGATACCTTAGCTAGCCAAGTCTGTCTCCCTTCATTACCTGTCTTAATTATTCACTATATCCAACTTATAGTACACCCCCCCCCTCCCCTGAGACTGTCTATACTCAGGTGTGTATGTTTGTACGCAGGTGTGTTTGTTTACCCTCGTGAGGAACAGACACGCCTCAACATCAAGCAAGGTCAACAAGTAAACAATTCCCTGCTGGAGCCTTATAACCTTGACCCGCCCCTGCAGCAGCAAGCAGACGAGCAGCCACACCACAACACTCAACAGGGTGGGCCTGGCTGGCGGTGTTAGGTGTCCTGTTTCGTCAGCCTTGGCAGAACCATTCCACAGTATCAAGTTGCCCTCGTTCCCATTACCACACACACACACACACACACATGTACGTGCATATGACTGGCCATGTTGATAGGTAACTCATGCTAATCTTCTAATGGAGTTATGTTGATGGTGGATGGTGATGGTGGATGGTGATGGTGGATGTGTATAAAGAAGCGGAGGGAGTGATGGAAGGTGGGAGTGGAGGGAGTAACACAAGGAGTGGGGGGGGGGGGTGGAACGTGGTAGCGACGTGTACTAGGACCAGGCAACACATACAGGATCACCAAACATTAACCCCCCCCCCCCTCCAGGTAAGGTATCCCCCAGGTGAGACAGTCCCCCAGGTAAGGTATCGCCCAGGTGAGATAGTCCCCCAGGTAAGATAGTCCCCAGGTAAGGTATCCCCCAGGTAAGGTATCCCCCAGGTGAGATAGTCCCCCAGGTAAGGTATCCCCCAGGTAAGGTATCCCCCAGGTAAGATATCCCCCAGGTAAGGTATCCCCAGGTAAGATAGTCCACCAGGTAAGGTATCACCCAGGTGAGATATCCCCCAGGTAAGGTATCCCCAGGTAAGGTATCCCCCAGGTAAGGTATCCCCCAGGAAAGGTATCCCCAGGTAAGATAGTCCCCCAGGTAAAATAGTCCCCAGGTAAGATATCCCCCAGGTAAGATAGCCCCCCAGGTAAGATAGATAGTCCCCAGGTAAGATATCCCCAGGTAATATAGTCCCCCAGGTAAGATAGGCCCCCAGGTAAGGTATCCGTCAAGTCTTTCCAGCTTCACACACACACGTTTATTTATCCTATTATTAACACACTTCGTTTATAAGACTCAGACACAAAAACTGGCCAAGACTCTCCTAGACACTAAGTGCATTTAATGGTTAAATTCACCACCAGGGGCTATCATTTAGACCTGGGCGAAAAAGTACAGAATATGCTTACCGACCTTGTATCCATCGTACCTACCTACCTACCTGCCCTGCCCTGCCCTGCCCTGCCTGCCCTGCCCTGCTTATATACCTTTATACCTACCACTTGTCTGCTCGCCTACCCACCTTCCTTACCCCCCCCCCGCGAGCATCTCAGTGCCAGACAAAAACTAGCTCAGAAAGGCATACCTGAACTCCGTGATGCCGACCACCACAGCCTCCACACATCGCTGCCGCTCCCAGTCTGCTCTAGGTACTCTCATTGACGCACACTCCTCCTCCTACGCAGCTCCCTGACGCACACTCCTCCTCCTCCTCCTACGTAACTCCCTGACGCACCCTACTTCTACGCAACTCATCAACGCACCCTCCTCCTCCTCCTACGCAAGTCCCTGATGCACCCTGCTCTTCCTACGCAGCTCACTAACGCATCTTCGTCCATCTACGCAGCTCACTAACGCACCACCCTTCTTCCTTCACCACCTCACAACCCTTTACTTCATCCAGGGTAAAGTATGGTAGTCTTAATAAAACGATGAATATATTTGTCTTTCATATCAATATTACGTTCATTTCTGCATTCAGTCTCTCTGAGGGGCCTTAGTATACGAGAACCTCCCTGACGAGGCTCACTCCCCTTGTCCCTGACGAAGACTGCCAGAGTATAGTGGGTTCTTGCGCCTGTCAACCTCCTATTGCTTCCATGATGTATGGTATGGAAGCCTTTCTGATTCCCTCAGCTCCTCCAACTTGTGTCCCCTCCCCCCACCGTAGTGAACGTGCAGGAGTAGATGGATTACACTTCATATACCTCTTCATTATCCCGGGAAAATCCTTGGATATTTTTCTTTGCTCTCTCGATGAAAAATATAATCTATGCAAATTTCTACAGACAACACCAGCATTCCTAAAAAAACACTTGACTGGCGTTGTATTCATCACCCTATCTTCCCCCAGACGCTGTACAACACTTCCTCTCACACTAGACGCCAACAATCTTGCCACCTTTCCTTGTCATCACCTCAAGGTTCACCATAACTGACGTTTTCTCTTATGATTCTCAGTTGACCAAAAAATGCTTCTCTAAAACTTGCCAAGATTCTCCATATACATCTTTATCTCACCACCTTTCAGCTCCTCATTACTTTGCTGCCTGACTTATCGTACGACTCTCTCTCTCTCTCTCTCTCTCTCTCTCTCTCTCTTGCACCTGTCTGAGTCTGTCTGTTCACCTGTAGGTCCTTTAATCACTGTAATTATTCTTAGATATAAACACAAGTTATGATTCGACTGGATATAAAATACAATGTGTGCGTGTGTGTGTGTGTGTGTGTTTGACGTGAAAGAACACACACACACACACGCGCACACCTACTCACACGTACACACACGCAACCCCCCCCCCCCACCACTCCCACACACACACCAGTATATTTTTATTTCACGACACTAACATATAATTACACAGACCAACAGACACGGACCAACAGACACGGACCAACAGACACACAGACACGTAACAACAAACACGGACCAACAGACACACGGGCACGGACCAACAGACACACAAACACGGACCAACAGACACACGGGCACGGACCAACAAACACGGACCAACAAACACACAGACACGTAACAACAGACACGGACCAACAGACACACAGACACGTACCAACAAACACGGACCAACAGACACGGACCAACAGACACACAGACACGTAACAACAGACCAAATGAGCCTGATCAACTAACTAACATCGAGTTAACAAAACATACACGTCTCCTATTATGAAGTGAGAAACTAACCTCACTGTCCTCAAGAGTCAAGAGCCGTGAAGGTTAAAGAGCTTTAAGTATTTCTCTATCATGTTACTATACCACCCTGATGTGTTGTCGTCATGTGGTGGTATTTCTCTATCATGTTACTATACCACCCTGATGTGTAGTCGTCATGTGGTGGTATGTTTGGGTATGTTGGTCTCTATTTGTGGTTTTGGAAATATGGAGAATTGGATGACATTAACCCGAGGAAACAAAAGGGTGTTGAGAATAGTTTATATAATATTACTTCGTCCTCTTTAGGGTGTCAGGTACTGCCTCTGTCGCATATTTAAAGGGCTTCATTGTGTTATTGGCAGGTGTCTATACATTTTCTAACGTGTGTGGGTGTGTGTGTGTGTGTGTGTGTGTGTTTGCCTCGTCACATACATGTTCTAGAGGTTAATTAGTTACTTGGTCACAGGTATAACACAGGATTATTCACTTCATCTTCCTCGCTGGGTTGAACACCTGGTGGATGTTACAACTCACACCAGCACTCAGGGAACATTATCAGCCATTGCATGAGTGTTTTTATCCCGTGTTATGGCTGCCTCCCTCGCCCGACACTCCTTCACTTAGTTGAGTAATATTCGTCACAGTTTTCCGTCGTGCGGGTGACACCTGCCACTAGTGTCGGGTATTTAAAAATCCGGCACTTGACCGCTTTGTTACTTTACTCATCCACCATCACCACCACGTGTTCTACCATCACCGAAAACGGAGAGCGGTTCCTTCCACAACCAAGGTTAGGGACGCACTGAGCTCCCCCCGCCCCTGCCAGGCTTGTTAAAACCCACCAGCTACCGGGGAACTGTGGGGCTTTTTGCCAACAACTGTCTCCTGTAGTCTGTCATGCCATCTATGAATGAAATACTGAAGCTGTCAACGCAAGACTTTTGTTCGACAAGTCACATCAAACTAGAAATTGTTCACGATGGCATTCTGTAGCGTGACTGTATCGATATTTGTCGGGGTATTGTAGTTAAGGGAAATTTCAAGATGTTTTGATTACTGAGCTGCCTCGCCTTGTGTAATATGTGTGTGTGGGGTGTTGGGTTGATAGTGAGTAGTAAGCATGTTACCACCACACCCACCACCAACCCATCCACCCACCCATCCATCACCCACCCACCCACCCATCCACCCACCCACACATGAATGAAAAACACAAGGACACGATCGCACATTATTTTCATCAGTCACATTGAAAGGACGAGCGGTTATAATGGTGAAGGGAGGGCGGGAGATGCTGCCACGATGTTCACTTCTGGCGGTGTTTAGTGGTAAGAGTCCTGGAGCTATTTATTGGGCGGGTAAGAGTCCTGGAGCTATTTAGTGGGCGGGTAAGTGTCCTGGAGCTATTTAGTGGGCGGGTAAGAGTCCTGGAGCTATTTAGTGGGTGTGTAAGAGTCCTGGAGCTATTTAGTGGGCGGGTAAGAGTCCTGGAGCTATTTAGTGGGCGGGTAAGAGTCCTGGAGCTATTTAGTGGGCGGGTAAGAGTCCTGGAGCTATTTAGTGGGTGTGTAAGAGTCCTGGAGCTATTTAGTGGGTGGGTAACAGTCCTGGAGCTATTTAGTGGGCGGGTAAGAGTCCTGGAGCTATTTAGTGGGTGTGTAAGAGTCCTGGAGCTATTTAGTGGGTGGGTAACAGTCCTGGCGGTGTTTAGCTCACTAAAATGAATGCTCTATAAAGACCCATTGGAGTGTCGGTAGAGAGAGGAACAATTGAGAGTTGCTGAGACAAGGTGCCAGAGTGAGCAGCTGAAGGGAAGGCTTGTGAGGTGGGTGTGGAAAGGGTGATTACGGGGGGGGGGGGGGGGGACGAGATGTCTGTGGTATACACACACACACACACGCAGACACACACACGCACACACAGTGACGAACGCAAACAGCAATTATCATTATGTTGGAGGGAGGGGAGGGGAGGGGGGGGGGAGGCGGTGCTTCCTGTGTGGTGGCGACCTTGTTGATGTACCACACGACGGTACACTGGCTGCTGTCATTCCAACCCTTCCCTCCTCTTCTTCCTTCCCTCCTTCCTTTTTCCTCTCTCCTTCCTCTTCCTCTTTCCTCCTTCCACCTCTTACTCCTTTCTGTCTTCTTCCTCTTCTTCCTTCCTCTCTCTCTCTCCTCTCCCTCCTCCTTCCCTCCGATTTCTAGCAAAGAACTCGTAGTGGCCGGGAGTTTCCACTAATACCCTCTCTCACCACACACATCCCTGCTCCCCTCCCCACCCTATAACCTCCCCACCCTATTACCTCCCCACCCTATAACCTCCCCACCCTATAACCTCCCCACCCTATTACCTCCCCACCCTATAACCTCCCCACCCTATTACCTCCCCACCCTATAACCTCCCCACCCTATAACCTCCCCACCCTATAACCTCCCCACCCTATAACCTCCCCACCCTATTACCTCCCCACCCTATTACCTCCCCACCCTATTACCTCCCCACCCCATCACACACACTCCCTCACCACACAACACACCGACCTACTCACCAACGACAGTGTCCAGGGCTGGTCCAGTCTATCACTTACCTGCGGATGAAAAGAAATAAGGATTCAGTTACTTTTATCATCAGTATTGAGTATCATAATGTATCACCTGGCCACATTAACGTTCTATGACTCACCTTCTGTGTGTGTGTGTGTGTGTGTGTGTGTGTGTGTCAAGACTAGGTACTACACAGGGCAGAAAAAGTAAGAAGTAAATTAGTACAGGTAAGACATCATTAAGGTGACCCAGGTAAGCCAACTCTCAGTGCAGCGGAGCGATAACATCCGCCTTGTGAGATAAGACACAACTGTGCTCTCGAGGCCAAGGTCCTAACACCCCCCCACGGTAATGTGTTGGGTATTAATAAATGTTAATAGTCAGTGAATTAACAACCATCAGGCAGGGAAAATAGCTCTCTCTCTCTCTCTCTCTCTCTCTCTCTCTCTCTCTCTCTCTCTCTCTCTCTCTCATCTAAACACACACACACACACACCTTATTGATATCACAAGGAACACTAAGCGTGGATGGCTTCATGTTATTGCTCTGCGGGTGGTTGATAACTGGCTGGCTGGCTCTACTGACTCACGCATCCGGTTTATCAGTCATGGAAATACATGTGAAGCTGGAGGGGCTCTGCAAACACCTACAGTCCACACCTGAAGGATTTTCTTAGTTTTTAAGATTTTTTTTGTTATAATTACCAACGTGAAGGTGAACTAATTATCTAGTACACCTGGGGATGATTTTCAGATTAATTTTCCCATTATACTCTCAGTCTGTTGTCCAAGTCGTGTACCATCACAACACGTAATAATAATAATAATAATAATAATAATAATAATAATAATAATAATAATAAAAGTAATAATAATAATAACAATAATAATAATAATAATAATAATAATAATAATAATAAAAGTAATAATAATAATAACAATAATAATAATAATAATAATAATAATAACAACAATAATAATAATAATAATAACACACTGTCTATAGAGTTGTTACTGGTTATATTCACAGTAGGTTAATAACTCCCCAGTGAATAAATCCTTTTAAATCATCACCTCACATGTTTCTTCATCAGTTTTTAATACATCACTAAACACTACAGTTACTCTTGTTAATACCGTTTAAAATGTTCACTCTTAGTTATTTTGTTCAGAAATATAGATTAAAACAACACACACAAGACTTGCCACTTGTGAAATCCGACGAGCTCTGAGGCGGCTGTTGGAACTTTAAATAATCGACCTCACCGCCTACCCTGATTGGCCATTCCTACCCCCTCCCTCACCTGGCTTCTAATTGATCACTACAAACCTGTTTGACTCCTGATTGGTCAATCCCCCTTCCAGTTCAAGATATTTGTATTTACATTTTCTTCTTTATAAGGAAACGTTACTCAACCTCCCTACTTAATGTAAAATTATTACTAAAAAATATATATAAAACATTATTATGCACTTAAGATTATAATTCATGGAAATATAGACCCGTATTATTCGTATAGTTTAATCATATATTTCAAATAGTATCCGAACTATAGTATTTCCACACTAACCTGGCTCATTGGTTCCCCTGGGCGTGTTAACCGCCTCTGGACTATTCGTTTTTATATCTACCTTTCATAATTATTTAAAAATTTCTAACATCCTCTCTGAAGCGCAAATGACTAGAAATGATTTGCATTCTGATAGTCCAGATATTTAACATTATTTTAGATAATAACAGTTCTGGTTACCAATTGTTAACACATTTAGTTTGTATTTTCTATGAACCAATCAGCCATTAGTATAGAAGAGGGGCGTGGGAAGGGTGGGAAGGAAGGAGGGAGAATGTGTAAAAGTATGATGGGTTGTGTGAGGGAGGAAGGGGGAGTGTGAGGATGAAGGGAGAGTAAGTGTGATGGAGAGAGAGGGGGAGGAGAAGCGGAACAGGGAGGGAGGGAAGGAGGTAATGGAAGCGTAACTGTAAGGAAGGGAAAGAGTGAAGAGGAATAAGTGGGAGGGAGAGAAAAGAAAGGAGTGAGAATGAGAGAAGGAATCATTGAAGGAGAGAGGGAGGAAGGGAATGAACGGAAAGGAGAAGCGTAAATGTAAGGGACGAGGGGGGGCAGGGCGGAGAGGGAGGGAGGAGGAGTGAGACAAGGGGTGAGCCAAGACCTTCCTGGTATGAGTGCTGAGGCAGCGTTGCACCAGCTGAGGGACCACACCCCATCATCACGTCGTTGTGCAACTTCCCTCTCATTGCAGACCTTTAGCAAGTTCCTCTGCATACCAAGAGTTAAGCAATGTCCTGATCATACATACTAGAAGCTAAACACTATTGCCACTATACTGTACATGCGACATTCTGTGCAAGGTCATTAATATACATACCAGGAATAAATAAACAAGGGTGTCAGTATATACAGGTTGGCAGAGGCAGTGACAACATCTCTCTCAGTGATGATGCTGACAGCCTTTCCAGTCGTGACCTCTGTATCTAATAGACAGAGGGTGAAGGACACGAGTGCTGTAGTGTTATATACCAACAACAACTGTCTGAAGAATCCGATATAACGTTTACAGTGTTTGTTTACACGAGCCGGGTGTGGCGGGACAGTGTCAGGAGTGGGTGCCAATAAAAAAAAGCAGCTATCTGTCTTTATACGCAGACTGAAAAGAACATCATGCCTTCTTCCCCTCCCCCCCCCCCCTCCCCCCTCCTCCCGCACAACGAAGGCCGGGGGAACATTCCGTGGCTGGCCGCTAGAGGGCAGGCGGGGCGGCAGGTCACGGACAGCACTACCACCACCACTCCCTCCCTCACCACACTTTTTCAACCTTACTCTTCATGTTCCTCTAAGTCAATAATTCCTAAAAACATCAATAAACTTATAAAAAAAATCCATAAACTCAATAACCTTCCTTACCCATCCCCCCAAAAGGCGACTGGGGTGGAAGAATTACTCGTCCACAAGAAAACCATTATTTTACCCCATTGGATACCACGTAAGACACTATCAAGACAGACAGCACCAGTCTCTCGCATGATGCCCCATTGATTCCGATCCTCTTGATAACCCGTCCCAATAAGATTCAATTCTTTATAACCCGGAATTTATGGTTTTTCTGTGTTGCTAGAGGGGTTAACCCACCACTTCTGTCTACACCTCATATACCCAGACACCCACATGCCAACACTCTCGCTCACATGCCTAATGGTGGCTAGAGGGAGTGTTGGGAATGCTACGGTTAGCTGATAGTGCTATTATTATTATTTCAACCCTCGCTATTGTATTGGTGGTAGTGCTAGTTGAGATGGTTAGTGGTAGTAGTGGTGGTGGTAAGTAACAGCTGGTGGAGGAAACTACATACTAGGCAGTCCCGTTTACACCCAAAACCTATCGCTCATATGTCCATACAACCTATGTTTGAAGCTACCCAGCGTGTTCGAGTTAATGATGATGTTTGGTAACTTGTTCCACTCATCCACTACTCTATTTCCAAACCAATGTTTACCCATCTCGAGCCTAAATCTATATTTGTCTAATTTAAAACCATTGTTACGAGTTCGCTCCTAGTAGCAGCAGTTGTTGTAATAGCAATACTGGAACTCTCTCTCTCTCTCTCTCTCTCTCTCTCTCTCTCTCTCTCTCTCTCTCTCTCTCTCTCTCTGTGGTTCCATTATTCACCCTCAGGCTACGATAACTTACCCTCGATGGTTCAAGTAATTTTTCTCAAGTTTGACGACTGACACACACTGATCCCTTTTAAGATAAAGTGTGTGTGTGTGTGTGTGTGTGTGTTGGAATCTTTCTTACTGGCGCCAGCAAATCTCCAGGTATGACTGTATTACACCTGCCTGCACCTCCTCTCATTACCACCATTACTACCACAACCATTACATCCAGCATACTACCACCATCATCAATTACTACACCATCACCACTACTATTTACACTACTACCACCATCATCATCATTACTGGACCACTACTACCACTATTTCCACCTCTTCCACCATCACACCATCGTCACACCACCATCACCACACCATGACTACTACCATCATCACACCACCATCACCACCATCACCACACCATGACTACTACCATCATCACCCCACCATAACCACCATCACTACCATAAATAAGAACTAATGGTTCAAACAACAGCAAGTAACAACACCTGTGGATCATTCCCAACTCTCCTTAATTAGAGGGCTCACCTGGGAAATCCGCCATGATTCTTTACATGTAATTATCCAGGTGAATGACGTCACCTCCTCCTCACACCTGCAGTATTGTGTTGGCTTCCTTCTCTACTTCTCTCACTCCTTCCTTGTGTCTTCCTTCTCTCACTCCTTCCTTGTGTCTTCCTTCTCTCCCTTGTTGATTCATACATACATATACACAGAGACAATACCTCACTAATCGGGAATCAAACCCTGAACCTCTGCTTGTGAAGAGGGATCGCTACCACCGCGCCAAGGGGACAACAAAGGCCTTCCTAGACTTTCTTATATTTCACACAAACTCTTGTTTTTTCGTCTTTTTTTTTAAGCAACATGAAAGGTATTATTTGTATATGGAAGTTGGAGTGTATATGGTCTGAGGTATATACTCACACAGACAGACATTTATACATACGAGTATATACAGTACACACACACACACACACACACACACACACACACCTCAGTTAAAATCAAAATATCTTCTTTCCTTTAGCTTGTGGCAAAATTGTGTAGGAAATGATATAGTCTTCAGGGCGCAAAAGTCAAGAAAAAAAACACGTATATTTTTTCCCAATGTGATTGACGTAACTAAACACCCAGATATAAAAGTTCTGTAACCGTTTATAAACTATTCTTAATTATTGTGAAGACTCTGTAATAACTGTACCCTGAAGAGATATTGTATCGTCAACACAATTACATAATTTCATGAACAATCTCTGTCTAGGTAGAACCACTGAGCACTGTAACGTATACGAAGTGTTTGGCCATAATACCAGTGGTTAGAACATGTTCGCTTTATTTCCCAACATGAGACACCGGCGGACAGTGACGCACCCGGGGACCTGCAGTAAGTAGGAGAGAGGAGACCTATTCTTATATTGTAAACAGCATTCTCTTCTGATTCACTTGATATTGTCACGCGACCAGTCAAGGTTATGTGTGTGTGTGTGTGTGTGTTCCCCAAGGAAGAAAGGGTGCGAGACACAGCGAGGCAGTAGAGATACCAAGCCAGGGACTCATAACACGGGCAGGAGATTACAGTGAAGCTCCAGAGTGTGTCATATTGGATGACTTAATTCTCACACACCCAAGAGCAAATTATCGGCCAGAGAATACCTTGAAGAATGTACAGTCACCTGCACTTATACCTGGCACAGTGGTTGACAGTTTTGTGTGATGTGGCAACTCTGTGGAGTATTTATCGAGCATCCTAAGTCTGGCTACTACTGTGAGGTTCCTTAGGGCCATTCCGGGAGTTTTAATAGCATGTAAACAAACACAGATGCGCCACATCTCACGCGACAACCCCTGTATCAGGTGTTTGTGCAGGCGAATATACCTTAGTATGCGTCTCTTACCGGATCTGAAATTTAAAACCTATACCTTACTCATCTCGTGAAATGTACCATGTGTGAGTGTGATGGTGCAGGTGTAGTGGTGGTGTGGATGTGGTGGCGATGCAGGTGTAGTGGTGGTGTGGATGTGGTGGCGATGCAGGTGTAGTGGTGGTGTGGATGTGGTGGCGATGCAGGTGTAGTGGTGGTGTGGATGTGGTGGCGATGCAGGTGTAGTGGTGGTGTGGATGTGGTGGCGATGCAGGTGTAGTGGTGGTGTGGATGTGGTGGCGATGCAGGTGTAGTGGTGGTGTGGATGTGGTGGCGATGCAGGTGTAGTGGTGGTGTGGATGTGGTGACGGTGCAGGTGTAGTGGTGGTGTGGATGTGGTGGTGATGCAGGTGTAGTGGTGGTGTGGATGTGGTGACGGTGCAGGTGTAGTGGTGGTGTGGATGTGGTGACGGTACAGGTGTAGTGGTGGTGTGGATGTGGTGACGATGCAGGTGTAGTGGTGGTGTGGATGTGGTGACGATGCAGGTGTAGTGGTGGTGTGGATGTGGTAGCGATGCAGGTGTAGTGGTGGTGTGGATGTGGTGACGATGCAGGTGTAGTGGTGGTGTGGATGTGGTGGCGATGCAGGTGTAGTGGTGGTGTGGATGTGGTGACGATGCAGGTGTAGTGGTGGTGTGGATGTGGTGGCGATGCAGGTGTAGTGGTGGTGTGGATGTGGTGGCGATGCAGGTGTAGTGGTGGTGTGGATGTGGTGACGATGCAGGTGTAGTGGTGGTGTGGATGTGGTGGCGATGCAGGTGTAGTGGTGGTGTGGATGTGGTGGCGATGCAGGTGTAGTGGTGGTGTGGATGTGGTGACGATGCAGGTGTGTTGGTGATGCTCCAGGTGGTGACCGACTATTAAGACGCTTCAACACACACACACACACACACACACACCTCCTCTCCCTACCCACGTCTGGCCAGGTCTACCCTTTAGCCAAGCCTCCGGGAACACATATTCAGAGGCAGCTTCTTTGTTTTCACTCTCACCTGAAGGAAGGTTATTGGTGCCCTTAATGAAGAATATCAAGGCACTACTCACACCCAACTGTACCTCTTAAAATATAACACCAGAAGGACGGTACAAGGTTTCTGAAACGCTTCCTTACAGATAAAACTACATTTCTGCCCTACGAGGTAAAATACAAGATTTATACAAGATTTTTGAAATCATTAAAGTACTATTGACCTTCTACAAGATATCCAAGAAGTGTATATGACTTGTGATTATATAAAAAATTACCTTTATATTTTGAGTGAGTGAGTGAGTGAGTGAGTGAGAGAAACCCCTGGCAGGCAAGTTACTGGGCATCACTAACGACCAGGTCATTGTGTGTGTGTGTGTGTGTGTGTGTGTGTGTGTGTGCGTGTGTGTATAGACAGCTTGTGGCCGCCTACCTTGTTACTACACCCCCTTCCGCCTCCACATCCCCCTGCACCACCCCCCTGCACCACCCCCCGGGCCCCTTTGCCGTTTCTCTCTCGCCCTGAGTGATGGGTAGTGATGGGTTTGAAGAGAGGGTCGAAGAAAGAGGCAGGTAAAAAGGAGAGGAAGAAGGAGAAGGAAGAGAAGAAGAACAAGAAGAAAGAGAAGAAAGAAGAACGAGGGAGTAAGGGAAGAGGTATAATACGTATCACTAAATAAGAATCTATTTCACTTTTAAGGCAACAACAGAGAAGTAAAAAAGTTATAATTTTATATTCTAGCAACAGCAGCGTGACCATTCAACTAATTATAATATCATATGCCTCGTAAAGATCTAATATGTTACGTAATTACATACTTAAAGTCGCTTCCCCCGGCCAGCTCGTGAGTACAGGCCACCACTCAACCTACAGTATCTTACATTTACCACAACACAGAAAAGTGAACCTTGGATATTTTCTGCACGTAGACTACCACAAACACATATACGGAATCGAGCTTTAGACATGGACTATGAGGCAACAGTCCGGAATGCCGCATAATAACTCAGCTGGGGTAGATATTTTGATATTAAAATCTTGAGTAGTAAAATGTGTGAAGGTACGGTAAGGTTATAAGGGAGGTTGGAGGCCATAAATATGTAGTACTGGTAGTAGTAGATGTTGTAGTAGTCTTGGAGTAGTATATCCGGGAGGCTGAGGTACTGGGTAGGGAAGCCTCCCCTACACCATATATCCGGGAGGAGGCTGGGGTAACGCCCTTACCGTGGGCTGCCTTGCCACTTTAACCCGCCGCCAAAGCCGTGAAGCCACCCACATTGTGAGCCATTTGTGTGGTGGTGGTTCAGTGCAGTGCTCGGCTGGATTCTACGGTTCATATTCTTACAATTACCTAAGAAATTTTTTTCTCCCCTTAACAAACACCCAAAGACGTCTGTATGTGACTCAGGTAAACAAGAGTAGAGTGGTGAAGGAACAAACACCATGTATGAGCGGTGTCTTGAAGTGCTCTCCTGTCTGGCTCCTGGCGACGGTGTCATGTTGTACAGATACGCTAGGTCATTCACGTCCACCCGGTGTGTGTGTGTGTGTGTGTGTCTGTGTGAATTTAAGATAAAATAATGTCTAACTCAACTTCAACTAACCCTTCAACGCTTAGCAACGCATACTAAAAAAACACACCGTCAATAAGGATGATCTTCCTCAGCGAAATCCATCAATAAAAGAGACAAAACACACTACATACCTCAAGCTTTATTTTCTATATTATTTTCTCAATTTCTTGTTCAGTTAATGAAGATGGGGAAGTCATTTGGTCGCGGCCTTACAGGGGCTCGACAGGCTTTTGTTCATAACTTAAATCGAAAATTCTAGGAATCTTCTCATTAATTTACCTCAACCTTCTTCCTCGAGCGCCAGTCGTGAGTTTCAAGCCGATGACAGAGTAAACGCAGGTCAGGCAGCTCTGACCATCATAGACTTTGGCATGGTCGTGTGTTTCTCTGGAATCATTTATCAAACACGTAACGGCAAAGCAAACTGGATAATTCAGACACCCAACTCTTGATTGCTCTTTTGACATCTAATCATATTTACTGTTAATTCATCAAAAGAAAAAACTATTGAACGTCTATTAAAGCGTGATAATCAACTATTTCACACCAAAAACGTCGCTTTGAAGAGGAAGGTCCGTGTAAATCCATAGGCTGGAACCGAGTCATCCCAATGGCAACAAAACACAAGGAAGTTCGCATTCTGGATATCAAAGAAAACCTGGGCTAGACAAAGAGGGACTCGTGTAAAGTGTGTTGGTATTACGTATTCTTCAGCAGCTGCCATAACATGAAAAGAATAAAAGACAAAAAAGTTCATTATTTTCCTTTTAGTTTAACACTTTTGGTAAAGATGATAATTTAAGGAGACAATTTCTTTCACGAAATATAATACTAATGCGAATATATATTTTTTTTCATTTATCGGTAGTGTGACAGTTAAAGCTGAGAGAGAGAGAGAGAGAGAGAGAGAGAGAGAGAGAGAGAGAGAGAGAGAGAGTGTGTGTGTGTGTGTGTGTATGTGTACAAACTCTACGGTCCCTCCACGCCTGACTTGGTTGCTTCAGTTTCTTTAGAGAGAAAACGGTACAGTGACGAGGATGAGAGAAAATTTTTAGCGGGAGACATTTCTGGTTTGTTGTACAGTCCCTGGCCGCCGTGCGTGATACTACAGTGCTAGCTTATAATCAAGGGCAGATCTAAATGGGGGGGTTCTATGGGTCCGAACCCCCCTTGACCTCAGAATATCTCCTTATATCAAGTGCACATGACTTCAAAATGGCCTCAAAATGTCCATGATATTGGTCAAACTTCACATAAAATTCGGGAGGGCTTACAGCGCCCCCACAACCCTACTGGCTAAATTGGCAGGGATTATTATTCGTAACAACCATTAATAAACCCTTCATATGAATAGAAAGAATCATTACCATCCTTTAAACTGTGTCATTAGGGAGGTAGGAATTATTAATTTATAAGCCTCCTTCATTAGGCAGCCAGGGTGTTGCGTCACGGTCTATGCCTCCATCATAAGGGAAGGTGACTTTCCCTCCACTTAAAAGTCGTGATGGGAATCTTTAGTCCCTCTCCGATGCTCAGTTGTTCCTCGTTTATAAGGAATGAGAGGATCCAGTGTCATAACGAGGGGTAAAGTCACGACGTCTATAACCTTACCTTATCGGAGCTCTTTATTATGATTATCGAGGTAATGTTAGAGATGTTCCTTTGTCTATATGTTTGTGAAATTGATTCCTTGGGTGTTGTTAAAAGTTGTTGTTATGAATATAGATAACTGATCAAAATGGAAAGAGATATTAACCCATGATAATAAATGTATACAAAAAAGTACTACAGCCACTTGCGTATTTCAGTGGTCTTTGTAGGCTGAAGGTGAGGTACCTCTCTCACCACTGAAGGTCACTATTCTATGGGAGTGATGGAGCCCGTCTCTAGACTCACGACCCCGGCACAGCTCACCAAGATAGGGGGAGGAGGGGAGGACTGAACTATGAGAGCAAGACCCCGTATCATGTTCATGTTGCAGGTCACCAAGTGGGTCACCAGGTAGGGTCACTCTTCTATGGAAGTGATGGAGCCCTTGACACCCTAACATGACACTACCGTCATCACTCAATACCAGTACAAGACAGTCTCTCTCTCTCTCTCTCTCTCTCTCTCTCTCTCTCTCTCTCTCTAATGCTTTGGAAATTGTAGAGGAAGGTGTTCGAGACTTCGGAGCCAGATTCGGCCCCGCTAGTGAGTGTTTGGTGGTACGTGAATAAGTCTCGGTTGAGAAAAAGAATAGAATTTGGTTTCTTGTTCTTGGCAACGTTCAGTGACGGTGTGTGGCGGCTGGTGACGGTGTGTGGCGGCTGGTGACGGTGTGTGGCGGCTGGTGACGGTGTGTGGTGACGGTGTGTGGCGGCTGGTGACGGTGTGTGGTGGCTGGTGACGGTGTGTGTCGGCTGGTGACGGTGTGTGGTGGCTGGTGACGGTGTGTGGTGGCTGGTGACGGTGTGTGACGGCTGGTGACGGTGTGTGTCGGCTGGTGACGGTGTGTGGTGGCTGGTGACGGTGTGTGTCGGCTGGTGACGGTGTGTGTCGGCTGGTGACGGTGGGTGGCGGTTGGTGACGGTGTGTGGTGGCTGGTGACGGTGTGTGTCGGCTGGTGACGGTGTGTGTCGGCTGGTGACGGTGTGTGGCGGCTGGTGACGGTGTGTGTCGGTTGGTGACGGTGTGTGGTGGCTGGTGACGGTGTCTGGAGGCTGGTGACGGTGTGTGTCGGCTGGTGACGGTGGGTGGCGGTTGGTGACGGTGTGAAAACAAATGGCAGCGGTTGGATGAGTAATGGTAAGTGAGGGTCATGGTAGTGAAGCTGTGACTAGCAGTGGATGGCAACGGTATGGCGATGTTGTGGCAAATGGCAGCGCAATGGGTGAGAGTTAGTGGTGATGGTGGCAGGTGAGGGGTGGCGGAGGGAGGAGTTAGGAGGGGAGGGATTAAGTCACTGTACTAAAAGAGTCAGGTATTAGTACTTAAAGGAGTTAATAGACCTCCGTTAATGAACTAATTATATGTACTCAGGTAATTGCCATCATTACCAATCAACATATTGTACACACGCTCCAAAAAGTAACTTTATGGAGGGGTTAGGTAGGTTAGGTTAGGTTTCAGAGCTTTACAATTACAGAATCATCCCCCAAAATACAGGTATTTGTTCCATCTATGTAATTAAGTAGTTACATTCCTCGGAAGTCTTTCCATAGTTGTGATCAAGAGCAATTACTTCCTCAATAACAAGGAAGAAAAGAAAGTTGTGATTGGCTGCGTTCACCGAGAGAGAGAGAGAGAGAGAGAGAGAGAGAGAGAGAGAGAGAGAGAGAGAGAGAGAGAGAGAGAGAGGTGTGGCTAAGAATTAACCCAAATAACTCGTGTCTTTACAACCCTTAATATTCCCACTCACGACTCCGTTAAGCGGTGTGTCAACCTAACTCACATACTCACCTGTTGCTTTTTGGGGTGGTGAGGCAGGGGGACGGTGTGAGGCAAGGTACGGGGTGAAGCAGGGGTATAGGGTGAAGCAGGGGTACAAGGTGAAGCAGGGGTACGAGGTGAAGCAAGGTAAGGGGTGAGGCAAGGTACGGGATGAAGCATAGGGCGGGGTGAGGCAGAAGGTAGGGGTCACGGAGTCGCGGGGTCAAAGAGAGGGGTGACAGGTAGGCGGGACGCACCACTTTCACTCTCCAGCAGCCGCAAATGTTCTTCACTTTCTCACGTTACGTTTAATTCACAACAGACAGACACACCGACCGACTAGTATGTGGCTGGCGAGACATTTTTACCTCAGAGCTCACCTACTTCTCCAACTTTCCTCCATCTTATGCATTAATTAGCTAGACATAGAGACGATCCTGAGAGGCGACTGTAGATACCACAGAGAAGTACTGTACCTCGATATATCTTGGATACATTACGTTAGCGAAAAATAAACGAAATAACGTCTTGACCAAACAGGGGCTAGTTTACACGAAATGCTGACACTAATAACAAAAAATTCTTAACATTACGCAAAAAGTTTCCGTTTCTTTATGTGACTCCCATGTGAAAACTCTTCCTTACAGTGTTCAGTATCCCCTATTAACACCCAGTGACTGAGGTAATATAGGCGGGAGGGGAGGGCGGGTGTCGGAGTTAACAGTGGGAGGACGAAAATTGGTAGCTAGTGGTTGACCATATAGTGAGAAGACCACCCGAGTGCCTTCAGAGAGCCTCGCTGGAAATGTTATCGACGAGAGATATCATCAATCGTCAAGGATAAGTAAACAGACACAAAGATAATACAAAAACAGCTTCCCCTCACCCTCAGTTAGTGATGGTGTGTCTCGCAAATGTATGAAAACACAGTATTCTCGTCGTCCACCCCAGTGTATGTGAACCACCGCCAGTGATGTTCGTGTGGTAGGCATGCGATAAGTGATTGTTAAGCTCTCTCTCTCTCTCTCTCTCTCTCTCTCTCTCTCTCTCTCTCTCTCTCTCTCTCTCTCTCTCTCTCCCATACAAATATCATCAGGGCAAACATCACTGTGTCGTGCCTACCCTCACCATTGATGCTATCTGTCACTGGGGTAATGATAGGTGAGTGGTCAGGTGCCGTCGACCAAGGATGGGAGAGTAAGATGGTGTACCTGTGTTATGTGAGAGGTCAATACATAGTGTTTAGTCGAGTTATAAGGATTAGCATCTCTCCTCATATTAGTAAACAAAATATTACTACTCACATTCTCTCAAAAGTAACATTTACGATAGACTGTTGTATAATAATAGGTGAATGTCCCTTGAAAACAACTTTTACGATCTTTTGTTATGTAATGATCCCAGGTTGTGAGATAGACCCAACTGATAAATTAGTGCTCGCTGACTCGGATCAAAGGTCGACCTAATGAATGGAATCTTGCGTCTCTAGCCACCGCACGGGGCGAATCTGAAAATCGGATGCCGATAGTGGGGGGCGTCACCCCACGACGGATGAAGCTCAGATAAGGTGAAGCAAGGAAAACAAAACATCTATTACTTTAAGGTATTTCAACCCTTCTCAGACCTAAAATAATTATATCTTGGTCGCAACTTCCATCATGTAATCTTGTAATACCAGAGACAGATACTGAAATACTGATGACATATTCTGCTTTAATTATCAACTATGTTAAAACAGTTGAAACAGCTTCCTTTAACAGGTGGTCTGCGTGTGTGGTGGCCTTCAACAGACGACTGGACAATCGTTGGGTAGATCAAGATGGTGTGGACGCTTAATGAGTCCTGAACAGATGTAGGAGCCCAACTACTACTCCTCCCGGTGATTTAGTACCATTTACTGTCACTCAAATACAGCAAGTCTGGACACACACACCTGGCGCCTTCCTCCACGGTGAATAACAGCGAGGTGTGAGCAGGAGGGAGGGATGACACGGCCATCACCTGACCACAGTAATAAGTCCTGTCACCTGCCCAACACCTTCGCCACTCATTAACATAACTAGGTCATTAACTAGGTGTTTTTTCCCCTTCATCCTCATGCTCAGGTGTCCCGTCAACCTGTAGTCATTTGTGTAAAATTAATACTAGTTCAAAACCAAATTATACCTTATCCTCACTCAGTGGCGTGTTGTTATAGTCTCACGGGTTCACTTTACCCGGGTTCACTTTACAAGGGTTCACTTTACACGGGTTCACTTTACACGGGTTCACTTTACACGGGTTCACTTTACACGGGTTCACTTTACAAGGGTTCACCTTACACGGGTTCACTTTACACAGGTTCACTTTACACGGGTTCGCTTTACACGGGTTCACTTTACACGGGTTCACTTTACACGGGTTCACTTTACACGGGTTCACTTTACACGGGTTCACTTTACACAGGTTCACTTTACACGGGTTCACTTTACACGGGTTCACTTTACACGGGTTCACTTTACACGGGTTCACTTTACACGGGTTCACTTTACACGGGTTCACTTTACACGGGTTCACTTTACACGGGTTCACTTTACACGGGTTCACTTTACACGGGTTCACTTTACAATCAATACGACGTAATTTGCTTGATGTGTTCAGTATAAACTGTTTCTTTATTTACTGTTTTATTTATATTTTGGGGGTTGACACATATTCGAGGGAACATTTGTTGAGCCTATAAGAACCAGCTGTGAACGAGGTTTGGCTAGTGACCACCTGACGCCTCACCTGTACACACCTTCCTCTACCTGTAGTAATTACCATTCCTAAGGTTCCAAGACAGAGTGAGTTCATTTTTTTTTTAATCAACTCTATTTGTTTGTCTTTTCGTCTGTCTGTTTTCTGTGTTAAGCCTCTCTCTCTCTCTCTCTCTCTCTCTCTCTCTCTCTCTCTCTCTCTCTCTCTCTCTCACACACGTTCACACAGTTCCAATCCTTGCACCCAACAGGAGTACAGGGCCCAGATTTCAACAGGTTCTGGAGGCCGCAGTATTACCAGACACATAATGGATACCGGAATTGGGATGTCCGAATACTGTAATGGGGAGAAAGAGACAGGCGGGGATAAATGAATGAACATAAACAAATATATAGATGGATAAACAATAGTAAACAGAAAGGTAAATAGTTAAAGAGAGAGATGAAGAGTACGTGTCTGTGAAGGTCAGGTCCCTTATACCTGTACCTAAGCCTCTTAAAACACACCTTTAACCTAACTTTTTAAATCTATCTTGTGAGGTAATTATCCGGAGTTACAAGGTGTGTTGAAAAGCGTTAATAACAACACTAAAACAAACTAAGGTTGTGAGGCCACGATAAGGAATGTTGTGACGGTGGAATTCAGTAAAACAGTTTGGACACAGTTGTAATATTGCCTTAGAGAGAGAGAGAGAGAGAGAGTGTGTGTGTGTGTGTGTTGTAAATATTAATAATAATAATAATAATAATAATAATAATAATAATAATAATGATAATAATAATGATAATGATAATAATAATAATAATAATAATAATAATAATAATAATAATAATAATAATAATAAACAGTTTATTGAAAGAGCTGACAGTCGGAACGCTGAAAATATACAGTTACATAAATGGGGAATGGGTCACTTGATTGACAAATAATATACAAGTAACATAAGTGATAAAAATATGATATATAATAACAAGGTGGGGAGAAGGTCATACTACAGGGCATTTCAACATAGTAACAGTGTGTGTGTGTGTGTGTGAAACATGTAAGTAGCTCGTCGCCAACACCAAGTTACCAGTGAATGTTGAAGGCATTTCACTATTTTATCTTCATTAAGAGAAAGGTGTTCCGCTGTACACAATAACATACTATAATTTCCATCAATGAACCGCTGACGCATTTAGAAAGTTCTCAGCGGTTTCATTACTACAGTAGATTACAGTTTGGATTAGACACTTAATTTGTACAGTGTAAAAATTGACGGAGGAAATTTCTATGACCCTCGACATGAGAAGAAAAGTTAGCTATGATGAAAGTGCCATTGGCGTGGGTGGTGGCGGGGGGGTGGTGATGGTGGCGCGGGTTTGAAACAGCTGAAAATATCCCCGTAATTGTGTTCAATGTTCCCACAAGATGATGAGGCAATGTGCAGTGATCCGTGTGTTGGCTCACGACCATGGTGATAACAAGCACACCAAGCAATTTCTACCACTACTACTACTACTGTTACTACTACTACCACAACTACTATTGCTGTTACTACTACTACCACTACTACTGTTGCTGTTGCTACTACTACCACTACCACTATTGCTGTTACTACTACTACCACTACTACTATTGATGTTACTACTACAACCACTAATACTGCTATTAATACTACTTCTAACACTACTACTAAACTTACTACTACTACTACTACTAGAAATTAATAATAATAATAATAATACCAGCAAGGTATCAGTAAAGGTAAGGCGTGTCTCATCACCAGTGTTTCTTAGAGCTGAACAACAAGGCAATAATCTAACACTCTAACAATAACACTTTATCTTGTGTTCGAGCAGCAATCCACAACATCAACTTCTCACACAGTCTCACAGATCGGTACCTGGTCATATGAGGGAGGGAGTGTATTTTCACCCACAGGGACGAAACCTAACCTAACCATCCTTCACATGTTGCCTCACTCCCTGCAGCCTCGCTTGTCTACCGTGAAATGTGTCAGCACCACTCACTCACTAGGCAGCTAATCAGGTGTAGAGTCAGGCCACCATAATGTGTAATGACAGGGGTACCGGAGTGGACTGGTAGGTGAGTGGGAGGGAGGGAGGGCTATTCAGTGTTTGTTTAGCGTGTATATAGACAATGAAGTCATCCAGTTCACCATGTAAATAGACAATGCAGGTGTATAGTTTACATAGAGAGTGCAGGTATACAAACAATGGTAAACAGTAAGGTAATGTGACCAAGGCCGCCAGGTGCTTATTACTAGTCAGGTCTGTTATTTGACTATCATAGTTATCTCTTAAATAACTCCTATGAACCATCAATACCAAGTGTACATTACACCATAGTTAAAACTACAGGTATAATGAACCAATTGCGGAGACAACAGGCACAGGAGAGCAGCAGAGACCCGCCCTCACAGTCACCGGTGGATGTTCATCACGGTGTACAGGCGGACACAATCAAGAACATTGTTTGTATTCTTGATGTTTACTGAAGCTGATTGACAATTAAACCCTGACGTCTGTTACCTGTAATAAATAGTATTTCCGGCTTGTAATGTTGATGTTACACCCTGTAGTGTAACTTCTACAGACATGAAATATAATTGTAAAATAAAGTATAACTGATCATGTGACAGCCGACACAGCCTTGTAGTCCGCCAAGTCTTTAGTGTCGAGTGGTGGTGGTGGTGGTGGAGGTGTGTGGTGATGGCCTGGTGACCAACACAAGCCAGGTAAAAAAGTGTGACTGAAACAGCAGGTGTGAGGCAGGAACGTCACATCCCACGTTACTGACCCACTGTACTGGGTGCCGTAACGACCTCATAAAAACCTTGCAGCTTCACCTCATTATCATGAACAAGATGCAGACCTTCATCTCCTGCTGACCATGACCACCGCTCCTCTAATAACTCTCCACATATATTAATTCTTACTACACTTCTACGGATCATAAGACTGACAGCTTAGTACGTTGTGTGGACTATCACAAGGATGGTAGCCAACAGTAAATTAGTTTTACTTGGTGTTTAAGTGTAGTGAAGAGAGGTGTTCCTTTGTTTGTGTTTCAGAAATATTATTTACATTGACATTCTAGATTTTGAGTCATATTAAGTGTAGCAAGTTTACTTTACACATTATGATGACCAGGAGGAAAGACGTAGATGAATCACAGCCACAACAACAATAACAATAACTGCAATAATAACAACAATAACTGTAACAACAACAATAACAGTAAATGCAGCAGCAACAACAATAACAACATTAGTTACAGCACTAACAACAATAACAACAGTAGCTGCAGCACTAACAACAATAACAACAATAGCTGCAGCACTAACAACAATAACAATAGTAGCTGCAGCACTAACAACAATAACAACAGTAGCTGCAGCACTAACAACAATAACAATAGTAGCTGCAGCACTAACAACAATAACAACAGTAGCTGCAGCACTAACAACAATAACAATAGTAGCTGCAGCACTAACAACAATAACAACAGTAGCTGCAGCACTAACAACAATAACAACAGTAGCTGCAGCACTAACAACAATAACAACAGTAGCTGCAGCACTAACAACAATAACAATAGTAGTTGCAGCACTAACAACAATAACAATAGTAGCTGCAGCACTAACAACAATAACAACAGTAGCTGCAGCACTAACAACAATAACAATAGTAGCTGCAGCACTAACAACAATAACAATAGTAGCTGCAGCACTAACAACAATAACAACAGTAGCTGCAGCACTAACAACAATAACAATAGTAGCTGCAGCACTAACAACAATAACAATAGTAGCTGCAGCACTAACAACACTAACAACATTAGTTACAGCACTAACAACAATAACAATAGTAGCTGCAGCACTAACAACAATAACAATAGTAACTAGAGCACCACAGTACTGTAGCTATAAAACTTGGGGCAGCAGTTGTTGCAGCATCACCAGCCGCTGCAGGTGTGTCCACAACACAGCCGCAGCAGAGCACCAGCAGGTGGTGGGCGCGACCCCCGACAGCAGCTAGACCGGCCCTCAGCTCCCATCCTCCTTGGTGGCCCAGCTAACTTAATGGGACGGGCTTCCTACAGTACACAATGAGGCTTGCCACTTACTGTACTAGGCGGGGCGACCACGAGTGTTTGTGGGGGCGGTGGAGTACGGGGTCTCTTGTGTGTGTGTGTGTGTGTGTGTGTGTGTGTGGTGGAGTACGGGGTCTCGTGTGTGTGTGTGTGTGGTGGAGTACGGGGTCTCGTGTGTGTGTGTGTGTGTGTGTGTGATGGAGTACGGGATCTCGTGTGTGTGTGTGTGTGGTAAAATCAATACAGCAGGAAATAAACAAACAGACAGACAGACAGACAGGCAGACAAAGGGCAAGAGACCCGGAAAGAAACAGTTATTCAAACAGTCAATCAAATAAACAAGGTGAACCGTAAATAGAGAAGAAACAGGAACAAAGAAAGACATAAGAAGGAAATGAAGGAGGGAGGTGGGAAAGGCAAGGGGAGGTGGAGGGGTAAGGAAGGGAGGGAGGGATGGAGGGAGGGGGTGAGGAAGAGAGAGAGAGGGGGAGGGAGGGAGGGGGAAGGATTGAAGGAAGGAGGGAGGTGGGAAAGGCAAGAGGAGGTGGAGGGGTAAGGAAGGGAGGGAGGGGTGGAGGGAGGGAGGGAGGGATTGAAGGAAGAATGGAGGGAGGGAAGGGGAGTGTGAAGGTGTTCCGTAATTGTGTTTACATCCGGGCGGTCCAGCACCTGCCGCAGCTGCTGTAACCAAGACCGTGTGTTCTTCCTTCCACGTGTACTAACACCTACTTCCTGTCTGGAGAATAACAAGCATACCACTACTAGCATTACTACTAATACTACCACTACTACTAACACCACTACTAACACCACTACTACCACTATTAACACCACTACTAACACCACTACTACCACTACTAACACCACTACTAACAACACTACTACCACTATTAACACCACTACGAACACCACTACTAACACCACTACTACCACTATTAACACCACTACTACCACTATTAACACCACTACTACCACCACTACTATCACTACTACTACTATTACTCCTACTCGTTTCTAGCTACCAGTCAACACCGTAATAAAATGTTTAATTAATTACTATTGACGTTTGATGTAATGTTATATACAATTACTTAATGACTACACCTGTCTCAACACTATAGGTATGTTATGTATGGTAGTTTATAACCTAACCTAACATTAACCTAACACTGATTAACCTAACCTAACCTAATCTAATCTAACCCTAACTAGTGAGTTTTATCAGTGCACCTGTAGTATTCATTTACCTGTAGGAGTATGGGGCTCCCTGGTGAAATGAGGAGAGAGAGAGAGAGAGAGAGAGAGAGAGAGAGAGAGAGAGAGAGAGAGAGAGAGAGAGAGAGAGAGAGAGAGAGAGCATAAGCGGCTTTACTTCACCACGTATACACGATCATACACAACTGTAGATTAAATACTTCCATCAAAATACACTCTTGTCCTTCCCTCTCCTCCCTCTCTGCACCTCCCCCCCCCCCCCTCACATGACCTCAGCCACTTGGTGTGTTGGTTCACATAGTCTAAAGGTTCACCTCCCTATACATGTGAGGTAGAGAGAACACTCACTGTATACACAAGAGGACGGAGGGCTGACAGAGTGGCTTCAATGACATG
The DNA here is from genome assembly GCA_958450375.1 of Homarus gammarus. Classification (NCBI taxonomy): domain Eukaryota; kingdom Metazoa; phylum Arthropoda; class Malacostraca; order Decapoda; family Nephropidae; genus Homarus; species Homarus gammarus. Next base: position 465,263 of record CAUDMG010001768.1, on the reverse strand, counting down.
GAAATTGCTCAGAGATACGATTGTCATTATATACTTTCACTTATCATCAGTTACGAGAGAAACTTAACGTGAGAATCGTTGAGAATCTGGTAGTTGATCGTTGGTGATTTGTTCAGTCATGCAAGCACTACCAGAAGTTCAGAAACGACGAGAAACATGAAATATAATAGTCAGCGTTATAGCGAAACTTAACCTAACCTAACCTAACCTATCCTAACCTAACCTAACCTATCCTAACTTAACCTAACCTAACCTAACCGAACCTAACCTATCCTAACTTAACCTAACCTAACCTAACCTAACTTTACCTGAAGATCGGGAAGAGAAATGCCCAAGCCCGTATTAAACTTAAGACTCCCTATAAGAGGTAATCAGTCAGGAGGTTCTGGAATCTGATTAATAATGTATCGTGAAGAAATTGAACACTGGAAAGGCGCAGTTTATACAATATCATTTAATTCAGTTGATAGTTCCAGCAGTGTACTTAGTTTCACCATAGGAAAGTACTCAATATCTGTACTCAATATCACCATAGTTAATTCAATATCACCAAATCCTAGATCAAGTCCGAAAATTTGTATCCGTGCTCTTAAATGAAAACTGAAACAAAGCTACAATTTAGCTGTTCCTTCTAATCCTGACACTGACGACCAAGATGTGATTTAACTCCTTCGTCAGTAGTTCCCACGAAGAGAAATAAACCAAATGTATCATCACCTCTCACACTAAACCTTCCTCCCGTGACTTTCTTAAACACACATTAAATATTTTGGGTTACCCTCGTCTACACTCAGTAAATATTATACCTGAATGGAAACTCAGACACGTTTTGTTGGCATGTTCTTTCACTCAAAAAAAATAATGCCCTGTGCCTCGCCACTCTGTTTGTAAAGTCGTAAGTTAAATTGGAAATGTTACCTTATAAAACACACACACACACGCAGTTATATACGAGTTGATGAAGCGACTAAGCAAAATAATGACATAGTTTAATAAATCAGTGTTAATGGGATTCTAATGTGTTATTCCGTGTATGTGCGTGACTGTGGTCTGAGTAAATGTGGCTACGGTTTGGTGCGTGTCAGTGCGTGTCTGGCTTGTGGGTCGTGTCAATGGTTTTAGTTGGACTCACTGCAGTGTTTTTAACCAACAGGAAGGAGACGTCATAGTAAACATGACTGTACGAGTGACCTTTGTAACTATTCTTTGAGGTGTTGTTGACAGCTGGTGGTACTAGAGGTGTTACAGGTAGTGGTACTAGAGGTGTTACAGCTGGTGGTACTACAGGTGTTACAGCTGGTGGTACTAGAGGTGTTACAGGTAGTGGTACTAGAGGTGTTACAGCTGGTGGTACTACAGGTGGTGGTGTTACAGGTGGTGGTACTACAGGTGTTACAGGTGGTGGTACTACAGGTAGGGGGACAGGAGTTAGCGCAAGACCATCCCCTAGTCCACCCGCACCTCCCTACCATATTTCAGTTCTCTGTCTTCGAAATTGTGAAAATGCATAGGAATCACACACACACACACACACACACACACACACACACACACACACACACACACACACACACACTCAATAAATTTAACAAATGACAACGAAAAACCGCAATTGGAAAAGAGGAGTGAAGGACATACGATTATTTTATCATGTGCTGGTAATGGAGATTGATTCACCTGGAAATTATCACGTCCCCAGCTGCCTTCTCCTCCTCCTTCCTCCAATACTCTGCTCTTGGTGGAGGTAAATGCTCTCAATCCATCATAAATCAAACTGTAATATATGTAACAATCTCAGAGGGTACAACTTGTGGTGGGTAAGTTAGTTATAAAAAAGAAATGCAGCTTTAGAGAATTAGTGTGGGGGTGGAGGTTGTGGGTGGGGGTGGGTGGGGGTTGTGTGTGTATGTGGGTGTGACCGTAGACCCCCCCCCCCCTCCTCCTCCTTTGGCAGCTGCCGTACGCTTGTGGTGGGTGGAGTAGCCTCTTGGTGTGGTCAAGTGTGAGTAACTGTGTCTTGTGCTACCGACCTTCACTTGTAAATGGGGAGCAGAACAGATAGAGAACACCAGCAGATATAAACACCTGGACACTCTTGGGTAGTATCTAGTCTTACTGCTGTATATTATTATTATTATTATTATTATTGTTGTTGTTGTTGTTGTCGTTATCACTATGTTTTCGTGGTAAGATAAAGCTCTTTTTAACGTTTGTCATTCTGACCTAATACAAAAGACACTGCAGCTTTCACAACGTATAACCCAATCACGTATATGACCTGTAAGTGGGTGTCAGATATTGCCAAGTGTGGAGAGTGTTTGTGGAGCAACTGTCTCAATATGTTTTGAAATAGTTCCTGCTGGCCACATACTAAACCACAGAAAACGGAAACAAGAAGAATGGTAGAAAACTGGAACAAGAAGATTGTCAACGTAAATTATATACAGTATTCCTCTCTTACCTTCACTACAAGTTCTCGTCACTGCCTCCCCTGATCATTGCGGTCAAGTAATCTATGCTGTGGGTGGGTGGGTGGGTGGGTGATCGTATAACTGTTATGATCACTGGACACATCAACCACCACTCATTTGTTTACACCTGGTGGCACTCCTCTCACACCCAATCTTCCCTCTGTAGGTGTAGTGCCAGTGTTGGGGTAGTGCCAGTGTTGGGGTAGTGCCAGTGTTGTTCTAGTGCCAGTGTTGTTCTAGTGCCAGTGTTGTTCTCGTTCCGCTCTGCTAAACGATGTTGATGACATTACCACACCAACCCACCAGTAATAAACAGTCTCCCGGTCGTGGAACAATATGAACATCAGGGTACAAATCACAACACGGCGATATGCAATGATGGAAACTTATATTATGGGTGTAACGTAATGCGAGAGGGGGGGGGGGGGAAGTGGCATATCACAACAATGGGTGACGTTAGATGATAGTTACAGTGACCTACAACTCCTTGATAAACTATGTGTGTCAGTCTGTGCATGTATGTGTCTGTGTGTGTGTGTGTGTCAGCAATAGCTTAAGTATTATCCCGTTCTAAAGTACTTATGTATGTATGTATGTATGTATGTATGTATGTATGTGTGTATGTATGTATTTCCCGTAATCAACATCACTGATGGCATGCAAATTAGGAATATTTTTATGTAATATAAACTATACATTAAAATCCTAACCACATAACTAGTCTCGAAACCCCAGTGAGAGAGAGAGAGAGAGAGAGAGAGAGAGAGAGTACTGTATGATAAGGCGTCCCTATGGTCGGCGGGGGACCGGAAGAGCCACTATGAGTGATGATGGTTGCCGCTATAGGTACAACTAATCCAATATAGGAAGTGTGATGCCTCGTACGGACGTTGGATGAGAGGGAGGAAGGGAGGGAGAGAGGGGGGTAGGGAGGGGAGAGAGGGGGATAGGGAGGGGGGAGACGGAGTGGGAGAGAGAGAGAGAGACTAGAACAATTATCTCAGTCTACAAGAAATGCCTTAAGGGGCTACAGCAGACACGTGTTTATGTCTACAAAAGCCTTGAAACAGCGTATGAAAGTGGAGATCCTGGTTACGTCAACACAGGTGAAAGAATCCTGTTAATTACACCTGGGATTGTTGAATGTAATAACACACTACCTGTACGTCTGTGTTTGTTTACATCGTAGCCAAACTCCCGGGATGGCCCTAAGGAACCCCCGCAATGTAGCCAGACTAAGGATGTTAGATAAATATTCCTACAGAGTTGCCACATCTCACAAACGTCCCAGCCAATGTACCAGGTATAAGTGCAGGCGACTTTACATGTTGCCTGAAACAACACGACTCGCCTCTAACAACCACAAACAACATGACCCGCCTCTAACAACCACAAACAACACGACCCACCTCTAACAACCACAAACAACATGACCAGCCTCTAACAACCACAAACAACATGACTCGCCTCTAACAACCACAAACAACATAACCAGCCTCTAACAACCACAAACAACATGACTCGCCTCTAACAACCACAAACAACACGACCCGCCTCTAACAACCACAAACAACATGACCAGCCTCTAACAACCACAAACAACATGACCCGCCTCTAACAACCACAAACAACATGACCCGCCTCTAACAACCACAAACAACATGACCCGCCTCTAACAACCACAAACAACATGACCCGCCTCTAACAACCACAAACAACATGACCCGCCTCTAACAACCACAAACAACTCTAGTTCCTCGACCCCCCAGAGGCAGCGTCCATCTCCCCGTTACCTGAAGGAGTCAATACGGAAGCTGACGATGTTAATAACACAAACGACGTCCCTCCATCCCTTTACTACCCAGATCCTTCCTGGTCCAGGGTCTCTGCCTCGCCTCCCACAAGGCCCCTGCCTCGCCTCCCACCAGGCCCCTGCTGCCGTACCATTAGTATTAGAGGCATGATACGGTAATTAGTATGAGTTAGCGTTAATTACTCATCGTCCAGCAATAACCGACTGCACGATTAGTTCAGGGAAATAAATGACGGTGTGATGACAGGTGAGGCTGAGCCCTCTTGTTGCCAATAATTGTTGGAATATTTGTCAACACAAGGTACAGTACACGCGCTGTAAGCTGTACACAACACCAGCTTTGTAACATAGTAAAGTAACTTAAAATAATGTTCGAGTGTTTCTACGTTCGTGCGTTAATATCTGTGTGTGTGCATGAATGTTTTTTGTGTGTACATTATATAATGCTTTGGTGTCTTAAGTAATACTATGTAATGTAAACTAATATTCGCTTCATCATTCCATCAGCATATTATTCCTGCTATATAAAGTAATTTCATTTTCAAGTACAGACAAAAGTTTATCTTACACAAATAGATAACAAAATCACACCTTAATGATAACCTAACCTGAACACAACAGACCTCGAGGTACCATACCCAGACACCTGAGAATTCAAGTAGTTAGCCACACATTATCGCTGAAAGTGGAATTAACTGAACTAAAACACCCAATGGACTTGATCTCCCAGCCTCTATCGTGATCCTCTTGGTGTTGATAAGTTCAGGTCACGTCTGCGTTGTGAATGTTCGTATACTATCTTTGGTTAAACACTGTGTTGAGAATGGTCATAAAACAGCTTCTACTACCTGCCCGTGACCCACAACAGCTCACGACGAGGACGATGGTTGACAGTCAGCCGGCAGGTGAGGCAAGTCTCAGCGCTTACCTGTGAGTCTTAGCCACACCAGCGTGATAATGAAATGATTCCTGGCTGAGACGCTTACAGCCCAGTCTTTTTTATGTGAGTGTTGTTGCCCCAGGCTGGGAAGGTTCTGGGGTAGAGAGACCCGTTATCAGCTACCACACGCCCCAGTTGAAAGGAGAGAGAGGGAGAGAATGAGAGAGAAAAGATAGAGAAACAAGTAAAAGGACATTGAAATATACATAAACTAATCTTTTACATAACCAGTGATAATGGTAAAGATCTATCTTAGACAGGTAAGTTCATTTTGACTACCACAGTCCAGTCACCAGGTGTCGAGCTTTGACCACACGGCAAAGTTACCATTCATTATCCGTGAGGGTTAAAAAGCTACGAGGGGTATCTAACACACACAAATAAATGCTAACAAACTTTAACAAGTGATTAACTCTTTCTTGGGGTGGCTGCGTCAAGATGATCCTACTGCACTGTCATTACACCAAGACAGACGAGTCAGCGTGAGGATAGTGTCACAGTAAACACTTGTATCAACCCGGGTAACTAACGTGGCTCTCTGTGTTCTGGTGTACCTGACCTAACGAATAAATGTTTACATGTACGAGATTGAGATGTTATTCATACACATCCGCGTTTCTCTAACTGAGTCTGTTTTTACTAGTCTTTCTTTATCTTACTTGTGTTATATTCATTATATTAATCTGTTTATCTACTCGTTCTATCGTTTATTCGTGATTATTATTATTATTATTATTATTTATTTAAACTACCTTTGAATTAGTGTACTCGTATATTTATAAGGTATGGAGCTTGTCTCATGAGGGGTAGCTGTTCAAACCCTCCATGACCCACCACCCATGACCCACACCTCCCATGACCCACCACCCATGACCCACACCTCCCATGACCCTCCATCCATGACCCACACCTCCCATGACCCACCACCCATGACCCACACCTCCCATGACCCACCACCCATGACCCACACCTCCCATGACCCACCACCCATCCCATGACCCCACCAACCACACCCATGACCACACCCTGACCCACCACCCATGACCCACACCTCCCATGACCCACCACCCATGACCCACACCTCCCATGACCCACCACCCATGACCTACACCTCCCATGACCCACCACCCATGACCCACCACCCACGACCCACACCTCCCATGACCCACAACCCATGACCCACACCTCCCATGACCCACACCTCCCATGACCCACCACCCATGACCCACACCTCCCATGACCCATCACCCACCACCCATGACCCACACCTCCTACCGTCCGTGACCCACGTCTTCCGTTTTGTCTACTAAGAATAAACCCCCAAAGTTCAAATTTCTGCTTGAGCGACGCTGCGTCCAGACCTGCCACACCTGCGTCCACACTTGCCACACCTGCGTCCAGACCTGCCACACCTGCGTCCACATTTGCCACATCTACATCCAGACTTGCCACACCTACGTCCAGATCTCCCACACCTGCGTCCAAACCTCCTACACTTGCGTCCAAACCTCCTACACCTGCGTCCAAACCTCCCAAACCTACGTCCAGATCTTCCACACCTGCGTCCAGACTTACCACACCTGCGTCCAGACCTGTCACACCTGCGTCCAAACCTCCCAAACCTACGTCCAGATCTTCCACACCTGCGTCCAAACCTCCCACACCTGCGTAGTTGTAGAAAGACTTCCCTCAAACCCTCTAACACATGCGCAGTTTTGGACACACTAAATTCATACCATCTAGAACATGCACACCTGTTGATGTACTCTTTCCATATATCTCAACAGGTGTGCAGCTCTTGATTAGTTGATTGTATACCTTTTAACATTACATAGCCAACCATTACAAGCAAGCATCCATCAGCAACTCACAAACTTCACAAAATGTTAATACCTTCTGGGGAGGATCTTGGTGCGGGTTAGTGAGCGGGACCCGGCAGCTTAATGACCCCTACCACCTCCACCACACCTCGTCTCTAACTATGGGAACCACAGTCGCAGGCATCTGTAAATTGTTTTGTTTTTTTTCTACTTAAGTCCCTCCCCCCCCCCTCCCCCGCCTCCCTCACTATCATTATCTTAACTACTGTATTCTTCCAGCGATTCTAGTGGTTTGTAACGACGTAGGTACAGTACTTTCCATAGGTTATTTTCCCAGGACGAATTATTAGGAGAGATTTGTGTGCCTGGCCCTCAGATGATGTCGACACACACACACACACACACACACTGACTCTTACCTTTTTTAGCCATCCAAGTCATTTATCTCTTTAGCTCAACAACTCTCTCTTATATTAATTAAAGTCCTCTTGTGATGTTGGTTCCGGTAGGATGCTGTCGTCCCACATCCTGCCTCCCTCCCTTTCTCTCTTCCTTCCTCTCTGTCTCCCTTCCTCTCCTTCCTCTCCTTCCTCCTTCCCTTCCTCCATCCTTACTTTCTTCCCTCTACAACTTTCTTTCATTCGTTCTTTTACACCTACCATTTTCCCTCCCTCCCTTCCTCTCCCTCCCTTTCTCCCTCCCCTTCTCTCTCCCTTCCTCCGTCCCTTCCTCCCTGCCCAGAAGGTTAGGTTAGGTTAGGTTTTAGGCTCAATATATCAAACATATCTTCTATGTGTGTTACGATAAGAGAATCGCCCTTGGGACATGTTTTACCCTGTGTGTGTGTGTGTAAAACAGTCACATGTGCACGTCAGCTACACACTGGAGGACAACATATGGACACTGCTACAAAAATGTGAATGGTGGAGTAACAAAAACGAGGAATGGCGTGATGGAAGTGTCCTATTGTTCCAGTGACTGACTCCCAGTTACTCAGTCTCCCACGCTCACCCCTCAATGACTGGTTAACCTCAACAGTTAGTTCCACTACACGTTGTAAATAATAACCCCCCCCCCCCCCCAGCGTCTTGTGTTCCCCACTTAATAAACAATGTGTAGACGATATATACTGAAACTGTGTCACTCAGGTAAGCCTTAAGACAATCATATGACCGTGACTTGAATAAGCACAATGACTTAAGCTAACACACGAGGGTTTTAAATAAGTGTATGTGGTAAGTCCCTGCTGCCACGTGGCATCACGAAAATTGTGACCAAGTCCCAGGTTGCTGATCTGCCTTTCTGCCTCATTTACACACAATTGCAGTGTCTCAATTGTTTCTCTTACTATTGACAACACAACATACATATATTGTTTCTCACTTTTGATCTTTTTTTATTTTTTTATTTCTTTATGGTTCTTTATTATTATTATTATTATTATTATTATTATTATTATTACATTTTTGCCCCCCAGGCCCCGATGTGGGTCAGTGACCTGTGCCCGGGTGGCTAATCCCCGTAAAAAAAAAAAAGTGTTGGCAAAACTCTTATACCTCAAGACAATCAGTCGCCCGGGCTCTCAATTGACTCAGCCGTGTCAATATTGTTATTATTAACCATCCTGTTTCTGTATTTTTCTGGCTAAATAAACTGTTTTGGTATCAATATCAACTCACTCTAAGGAACCACACAATATATTCATACTACAGGAGAGGACCCCACCACTAGCGTCCCCCTCACCTCCACCACTAGCGTCCCCCTCACCCCCACCACTAGCGTCCCCCTCACTTCCACCACTAGAGTCCCCCTCACCCCCACCACTAGCGTCCCCCTCACCTCCTTCACTAGAGTCCCCCTCAGCCCCACCACTAGCGTCCCCCTCACCTCCACCACTAGCGCCCCTCTCACCCCCACCACGAGCTGTGACTATCTACGGTACTCTGTGGTGGTGCTCTTGGGAGGAGGGGAGGGGGGGGGGGGCAGAACCATAGGGACCGTATCGGTTATTGATGGAGTGATCATTGACAAAGAGGAAGATATCACTGTTGAGAGAGGAGGAGGACGAGGAGGAGGAGGAGGAGGAGGAGGAGGAGGAAGAGGGGGGGGAAAGGAAAGGGGCAGGAGATGGGAATAGTGACGAGTAAGGGTATGAAAGGAGGGGGATTGGAATGCAAATGGGGAGTGGAAGGGGGAGGGGGAGTGGAGTGGGAAGGGGTGGAAGGGGAAGAGAGAGTGGGGAAGAGGGAGTGGAAGGGGAAGAGGGAGTGGAAGGGGGCAAGGGTGGGAAAAATAGTGAGGAGGAGGAGGAAGAAGGGAAGGGGAAGGGAGAGGCAGGTGATAGGAGCAGTAGCAGGTGAAGTGATCCCAGTGATGTGGTCACGCCTCACAACTGTTGCCTGACCTGCCCGCGGCCCTCCTCTCATGCCACCCAGGGTACACACTCCTCCCACCCAGGGCACACACTCACTCTCACCCAGGGCACACACTCACTCTCACCCAGGGCACACACTCACTTTCACCCAGGGCACACACTCACTCTCACCCAGGGCACACACTCACTCTCACCCAGGGCACACACTCACTCTCACCCAGGGCACACACTCACTCTCACCCAGGGCACACACTCACTCTCACCCAGGGCACACACTCACTCTCACCCAGGGCACACACTCACTCTCACCCAGGGCACACTCTCCTCCCACCCAGGGCACACACTCACTCTCACCCAGGGCACACACTCACTCTCACCCAGGGCACACACTCACTCTCACCCAGGGCACACACTCCTCCCACCCAGGGCACACACTCACTCTCACCCAGGGCACACACTCACTCTCACCCAGGGCACACACTCCTCCCACCCAGGGCACACACTCACTCTCACCCAGGGCACACACTCACTCTCACCCAGGGTACACTCTCCTCCCACCCAGGGCACACACTCACTCTCACCCAGGGCACACACTCACTCTCACCCAGGGCACACACTCACTCTCACCCAGGGCACACACTCACTCTCACCCAGGGTACACTCTCCTCCCACCCAGGGCACACACTCACTCTCACCCAGGGCACACACTCACTCTCACCCAGGGCACACACTCCTCCCACCCAGGGCACACACTCACTCTCACCCAGGGCACACACTCACTCTCACCCAGGGCACACACTCCTCCCACCCAGGGCACACACTCACTCTCACCCAGGGCACACACTCACTCTCACCCAGGGCACACACTCACTCTCACCCAGGGCACACACACGAATAATGTCAAGAATAAACATAATAATGACAGCAATCGCCAATAATAATCGTAATACTGATAACAATAACTTATAATAATCGTAATAATGATAAAAAACAATAATAATGACAATAATGACACTAATAATGATAAAAACCAATAATAATGACAATAATAATGATAATAACAATAACATCACCATCCCTATCAATAAGTCATGTTGTTATAATTGCACCAGACTACGTGAGGCACAGTTGTTGACCCACAAGAGGAGGACATAATTATTCCCTAGGCCAAGATGAAGACTCTCAAAAGACAGTTCCTCACGTTTAATGTTTCTTCTGTACATGAGGATGTGAGAATGCGTCTTACCGGCTCTCACATCAGATCTTCACCACACTCAGACAGACGACAAAACGAACTGAGAATATTATATGAGCAGACGGGTTTATTGAACTAGGAGGGAAAATAATAGAATGTTGGAATACGTTGACCTTTAAGAGATAGATGTGATCACTAAAGCCATTCTACAACTGCAAGAACGTATTACAGCAGCCATATCAATGACCATCTAGACAATCTGATCAACCAGCATTATTGGCATGTCCAAACTGTTCGCCATTAATGATAGGTGGACAATAAAAAGAAAACACATAATAAAACTCTCATTAACCTGCATGATAGCCCCAGATGGCATGCTAATTACAGGGTCATTAACGTGGTAATAAGAACTAGTGATTAATGACAGCCATGCCAGTCTGTACTCAAATTGATCTGGAGTCTGATAAGAGGGAATTGTATTCATGTGGTCCAGAGTCTTTTTGTGGTCAGGGTGGATAGCGATGCGTCAAGGTAATTAGTTAAAGTAGAATCAGAAGTTGGGGTATTTCTTACAGTTAACAGCAGGTGTATTAATGGTAGTTATTGAGAAGTTAAATTATTAATAGTATAAGTAGTAGTAGTTGTTGTTATAGTAGTAGCAGTAGTAGTAGCAGTAGTAGTAGTAGTAGTAGTAGTACATTGATGTTGTTATTGTTGTATACCATCATGCCCTCACCCCGAAACATTGTACACCCTCAGACAAAAGTTGGCTCCCCGTGCTGAAACTGAGACACGGGAATGAGTCTCCGAACTGACTTACCCTCAATCATCTGGTGCGGGTGTGTTGTTTTATCTCACCTGGGGTCGATACTGCCTCAGTTTGGGATGGAGTGAACTTTTGACCCTGAACTTATTACTATATCTTCATTTGTTTTCTTATCTGTATAACTTATGTTTAACACCACACCTGAATGCCCTCTGTCCACCCTACTGCCTCAGCCAACAGTTCTAAATAAAGCCGATATATTATACCTGTTGTAAGTCCTAGTTCCTTAACCACTTATGACATTCTCCTTTTGCTATCGCTTATAAGATCTGTATCGTCTATATACCATTAATTCAATATAAATTTACTATTAACTTATTATTACTTCATGGCGATATTTACGACTTCGCCCTAAAAGTTCTTACTAGGTGGAAAATAGTGTTGGGTGAGCCTTGTTGACCCTCCTGCCCACCCTGAACCAAGTGTAGTGTTTATTCCTTACTAACACTACAGCTCCCTGGTGTCTGCAAGGTCGGTTACACTTCCAGTACCACCATTAGTGATGTTTAATTCCTTCAAGACATCTAAAAGTATATTTAGTTTTACCGTATTAACTGGTTTTTTTACATCCACCAAAAAAAGAAGCAGTCTCTCTCTCTCTCTCTCTCTCTCTCTCTCTCTCTCTCTCTCTCTCTCTCTCCACATTGGTCGTCAGATATTGTAATAGCAGTTACTTAAACGAGTCCTTTTCACCCACATTGAAACCCAGCGGAGCAGAACCTCTGACCGGCCTCGAGACTCCCTTCAGGCAGTCAACGTACACACACAGACACGCGCGCGCACGCACATACACACACACAAACACACACAGATATAGACACACACACACACAGACAGTCACATATCAGCATCACCGTTCATAGATAACTCGTGTGCTCACTCCTCGCCTCATCTTCTTGTACTCTACCTGAGAGTTAATGGACCCCCCCCCCCCCGTCACTATATGTTATATGTATCACTTATGTACTTTGTGTGTTGTTATTTTATTATTACACACACACACACACACACACACACACACACACACACACACACACACCAGCTCCCACGACCACCCACACACAGAATCATTATATCAAGACCTTCAGCCGGTTACTAACTCATGCAATGCGTCTCTTCAGTCGCTGGTTTGTTCAGTATCCCTGGAATGAGGTATTAATTGTGGGTGACGTAGACATTAAATGAACAAATTACCTCAACACCACCACGGAAACTCACCACCGCTTCTTCTCTGAGAAGTATGTCAAACTACACCCTGCTGACCTGCCCTGGATCACACCTTGAATTAAATAATTATGCAACCACAATCACTGCAGGGCCCTTCGTAACAAAGTCAACCGCGAAATATCCGCAGTAAAGAAGTCTTACTATCCAGCCAAGTTGCATCACCTGAAGCAGACCAACATCAGTCAGTGGTATGGTAAGCTTAGGGAACTCTGTGGTTTAAACAAGACTCATCCCCTCCCCTTCCTTAGCCATCTCACTAATGGTGACGCAGCTGAGCAAACTTTTAATCACTTTACCACTATTTGCCAGACGCTCACCCAGCTTGACACAACCTTTTTCCCTGCCCCCTCATCCATCTACTTGGTGCAAGGATTTTGAAAGCACAAGGCATATACACAAACTCTGGATCAGGCGCACCACCACCCTCATTGAAGCTCTACAAGACGTTCTCCTTGGAACTAGCCAAAGCCCTCTGCTCCACCAACAATGCTTCTAGCAGACCAGTGTCCAAGTTAACGAGTACCACAACCCTTAAACGAGTTACGACCCATTGCCATCACCGCTTGCGAGGGTTGTGTATTTGCTGGGCTTTTACTGACATTGCAGACACCATAGATCCTCAGTAATTCGGCAACATGAATACTTTCTCGACCTCCCACTGTCTTGTCACCTTCTCAGACTTCATCTATTGAGAGACATAAGACATCTATGGCTCTCACCTTCAAAGACTTTACCAAAATGTTTCTCTCAATCAACCTCAATATAATTATCAACAAAGTCATCGACGTCGGGATTCGGGGATAAGTTTCATTCCATAGTTTACAGACTTCCTTAATGACCGACCCCACCACAATCACCATCACAACCACCACCATCACCACCACCACAATCACCACCACAACCACCACAATCTCCACCATCACCACCACAACCACCACCATCACCATCACCACCACAACCACCACCAGCATTTATGTATGTATGTATGCGCATTCGTATTTGTATGTCATTTATGTATGCAAGTGTGTATATATATAAGGATGTGTGTATATATGGCACATGTGTATTTGGATATATGTATGTATATTTATACGCGTTTGCCAGTATGTAGATGCGTGTGTGGTGTAATTCATCTCCGAAACGTGTGTGTTTAGAGAGCACACACCACTCCATCCATCTTCCACCTTCGGGTTAATGTCGTCAGTTGTCCATGAGGGTCGTGGCTGGTGAGCTGATAAAGGCAGGATCCTGACAGAGTCCACAACCATTTCGGGCGGTGCTGCTCCCCCCCCCCCCCCTCTCCCCCCACCCTTACAGTGCGTGTGTGTGTGTGTGTCATGCGCCGTCCTGGCTATTGTCCTACCCAGCCACATGGTAAGTCAAACACGCAGAGTTTTTCACCAAATATGTTTACAAGACGATGAACTTTACAGGTGAGACGCGCACAGTATTTTGATAAGCAGTGCCGCGTGTGAGCGTTAGTTACCTCGGTCAAACACTGAGGCCTTGTTGGTATATATGTTTTATAGACTGTGAATTTTACGTACAGTTTTATAGTAACTTGATGCCTTAGCCTTCGCGCTGGACGTTGGTGGTTCTATACTGGGTCCTGGGAGGTGGGAGGTGTAACAAATGGAAACACCACGAAGAAACAAGATGCAATATTCTATTCTACCATGAAATTAAAAATTACATCTAAATTTTCTCAACTCTTTGGACTGATATGTGTTAAGCAGACTACATGAAGGAACCTAATTTATTTTGATAACGGATCATGTACCAAGTGTTGTTCACCTCGCCTCACCTCTGCTATCGTCCTCATCAACTACGAATTTCCAGACACTTTTTATGCAAATTAAACTTTATTTACATCATCATCATCAGCAACAGGAAACATCATCACAGCAATTTAATGAAGGAAACTTGGCTTTTTTTTTGTGACTTTCTACCAAAATGATTTCTAGTGGGTCACAGTGTTTCTCGTTCTTCAGTTAATTACACATCTGGCAGTTCCCCGCCTCGGTCTTGCTATCATTTGGTAAGCGAAACAAAATCCCACCAACACATTACTGATTATATGGTTTATTGGCACACAGGTAAGAGGGTGGCTTCAGGTGATGTGCAACGTACGGAACACAACGTCACACTAACAATACCTCACACTAACAATACCTCACACTAACAATACCTCACACTAACAATGCCCCAGACGCCATGCCAAGATAATGACCTGTTATTTCAACTTTCAGGGTCACGTAATTAACATATTTCGCCGTTTCCACCAGCTTCAGTAACAGACCCCAGGCAGTGTATAGGTCACGTCAGCAACTCTTAGGAACTTCAACCTATTTTTGTACCATTAAAACGTTTTTATTTCATTTTATTACTTCAGGTTGGTATTACTGACTATTTAAGGTTGGTATTACTGAATATTTAAGGTTGGTATTACTGTATATTTAAGGTTGGTATTACTGTATATTTAAGGTTGGTAATACTGTATATTTAAGGTTGGTATTACTGAATATTTAGTATCGTGTTACCTTAAGAATTGTGATAAAGACTAATTCATTTATTTTATGTTTAATGCATAAACGAGCGAAAGAAATTGTCACATTTTATGCCACTCTCCCTACTTCCTCTACCACCAGTGCCACTTTCCCTACTTCCTCTACCACCAGTGACACTCTCCCTACTTCCTCTACCACCAGTGCCACTCTCCCTACTTCCTCTACCACCAGTGCCACTCTCCCTACTTCCTCTACCACCAGTGACACTCTCCCTACTTCCTCTACCACCAGTGCCACTCTCCCTACTTCCTCTACCACCAGTGCCACTCTCCCTACTTCCTCTACCACCAGTGCCACTCTCCCTACTTCCTCTACCACCAGTGACACTCTCCCTACTTCCTCTACCACCAGTGCCACTCTCCCTACTTCCTCTACCACCAGTGCCACTCTCCCTACTTCCTCTACCACCAGGGACACTCTCCCTACTTCCTCTACCACCAGTGACACTCTCCCTACTTCCTCTACCACCAGTGCCACTCTCCCTACTTCCTCTACCACCAGTGCCACTCTCCCTACTTCCTCTACCACCAGTGCCACTCTCTCTACTTCCTCTACCACCAGTGCCACTCTCCCTACTTCCTCTACCACCAGTGCCACTCTCCCTACTTCCTCTACCACCAGTGCCACTCTCTCTACTTCCTCTACCACCAGTGCCACTCTCTCTACTTCGTCTACCACCAGTGCCACTCTCCCTACTTCCTCTACCACCAGTGCCACTCTCCCTACTTCCTCTACCACCAGTGACACTCTCCTTTTATATCACCATAGTGTCTGTGGCGGGGGGGAGGTGTGAGACGGGGGCGCTAGGGTGGGCGGGGGGCTGGGGTAGACGGGGGCGCTAGGGTGGGCGGGGGGCTGGGGTAGACGGGGGCGCGAAGGTGGGGGGGTGGATGTGGTGTAGGTAAGAGTTTATGGCGTGAGGTGCCCAAGGGTTTGGTTTTGCCTCTCTGCTGTTTTTATTTTTTTTTCCCTCAGCGTTATAATGTTTCTCAAATTACTACAAATCATTTAAACTCCAAAGCAGACATCACCACTTTTCACCACAGTCTAGCCTTCCGCTCTGTCATCACATTCTCAGGCAGTCTCTTCACCAACCTACACTGAGGGTAGGGTAGGTTTGGTTAGGTTAGGTTAGGTTAGGGTAGGTTAGGTTAGGTTAGGGTAGGTTAGGTTAGGGTAGGTTAGGTTAGGTTAGGTTAGGTTAGGTTAGGTTAGGTTAGGGTTAGGTTGTAGGTTAGGTTAGGTTAGGTTAGGTTAGGGTAGGTTAGGTTAGGGTAGGTTAGGTTAGGTTAGGTTAGGGTAGGTTAGGTTAGGGTAGGTTAGGTTAGGGTAGGTTAGGTTAGGTCCACACACCTAATTATCAACAATTTTTTACTACATCAACATCAATACTTTACCTTATGTATGTAACAAAATTAATAAATTAACTAACTCATTCTCTTACTTATGTCAACTTGCTAACTAATCTTTCAGAAATCTTATTGTTTTCATTCTGCTGTCTGTCTGTCTGTCTGCTGTCTGTCTTTCTGCTGTCTGTCTGTCATCCTCCCCTGCCGTTGCTAGCCGTCCACAAGAGCCTCCCTTGTCCCTGACCTTCTCTACAAGTTTTACAGTAATTTATACTGTCCATCTAATTAACTACCTGTCTCCCACCTCCACCCCTTCCTGTCCCTCCCTCAGGCCAATTGTCTTCCTTATTCCCTCTTCACTGTCACGGTCACTGTCACGGTCACTGTCACGGTCACTGTCATGTCACGGTCACTGTATTATCACGGTCACTCACAGTCACTGTCAATATCACGGTCACTCACTGACATAATCACGGTCAATGTCACGGTCACTATCAGTCACGGTCACTGTCATAATCACTGTCATGGTCACTATCACGGTCACTCTCACCATCACGGTTACTATCACGGTCACTGTCACGGTCACTGGTCTGGTGCGATTTAATCTATCATACCACACATATCCACCAGTTGCTGACCCCACCACCATACAGGTAGCTTCCTCAACCTCCCCCCTTCACCTCCTTGGACATTATGACACAACGGACGAAGGATTTTGACAACCCTACCCAGACAACAGGAGTCACAGTGTTCATTTTGATATTCATCGACCCCCTCCGTGAAGGTACTTTTTTGGGTGCACTTCCTTAACAATTCTACCTGTCCACACCTGTAATTATCTCTTCTATGCCGTCAATATCCAGTCCTCATTCACCCTCTTTAACTCAGAACATGCTACAGTACTTAACTTTCTTTTTTAATGAGAATAGCAAAATTTTAGCAGATAATCTTCTCTCCAATGCAGTGTAGATGTTAATAGAACTAAGTATGTCAGTGTAGATGGATTGGTAAGATAAACTACTACGGCAGAATTAACACAACATATAAACACATATTATATACACATTTGTTGACAAAGAGAAGCTTTTAAGTATTCTCAACACTTGCAGTGCTTGAAGGTGCACAGCAACTATACTAATCATGTGGCCTTGACTGTGACGTAGATACACGATGCAGTTAAATGGCTCAGTCAAGCACGAGTTAACAAGGATGCAGGCCATCTCGTACATGGGTCGTCTTGTACACGGATCGTCTTGTACACGGGTCGTCTTGTATACGGGTCGTTTCCTACACGGGTCGTTTCGTACACGGGTCGTCTTGTACACGGGTCGTATTGTACACGGGTTGTTTCCTACACGGGTCGTTTCCTACACGGGTCGTTTCGTACACGGGTCGTCTTGTACACGGGTCGTATTGTACACGGGTCGTTTTCTACACGGGTCGTTTCCGACATGGGTCTTCTTGTACATGGGTCGTATTGTACACGGGTCGTCTTGTACACGGGTCGTTTCGTAGATAGGTCGTCTCATCCACGGGTACGAGGTACGTCACCACACCTACAGTTAAGTCCTGGTAACAATAAATGCTGACTTACCTTAGTGCCAGTCAGTAGGCAGTAATGACAGAGGCCCCAGTTACGTACCTGCGAATAAATGAAAGAAATATGAATTAATATGATTGAGTTAGTGACACACACACACACACACACACACACACACACACAGCAAAAGCGTAACCTGTAATAACTGAACGTGGCGAGGTATGTTGTGTGGTAAGTGTGTGAGCGGTCAGTCCACACTCGACCCACACCAGGCCACGAAACTGACCACCAAAAGACAACACTTATTCTAACCTAACCTAACCTAACCTAACCTATGTCAGTTTTGTCTACCTCAACCACCCATACCTGTGCCTACCTCAAGTGTACCTGTGCCTACCTCAGGTGTTACTGTTCCTAACTCAAGTGTGCCTGTGTCTACCTCAAGTGTTACTGTGCCTACCTCAAGTGTTACTGTGCCTACCTCAAGTGTTACTGTTCCTGGGTGTACGAGGAGTATGAACAGGATGTTGTCTACAGTTCAGCGAGCACTAATTACTGGTGTAGGCGGACCTGGTGGAGAGGGACGGGCGGGCGGGAACTTAACACACCGTCATATATGGTGAAGCGCGACAATGAAAAGAGTCGGCATACTACTGGGAGTGTGTGTGTGTGTGTGTGTGTGTCTGTGTGTGTGTGTTAACAGAAGAAAAAAATACTTAACAGTGAAAGAAATACAGAATAAAAAGAAATAAAACTCGTACAAAAGAATAAAACAGGTAAGGAAGGTGAGGAAGGTGAAGGTGAAGAAGGTGAGGAAGGTGAAGGTGAAGAAGGTGAAGGTGAAGAAGGTGAGGGAGGTGAAGAAGGTGAGGGAGGTAAAGAAGAAACGCTGACCTGGTGCACGGGGTCACACAACTCACAATAACTATAGGAAGATATATTCACTTTACCGTAAATCATTCACTAATATGTACTAAAGTTGGGTCGTCGGCGGGCGTGACACACCAGGCATACCAACAGCCACACAAACAGGTCATTCCTTTACATACAGTCACGACATCCGACCTACATACACTGTTGAGGAGTGAGTGAGGCGGCTGTTGGCCCTTGAGTAGTGAGTGGGGCGGTTGTTGGCCCTTGAGTAGTGAGTGGGGCGGTTGTTGGCCCTTGAGTAGTGAGTGGGGCGGTTGTTGGCCATTGAGTAGTGAGTGGGGCGGTTGTTGGCCCTTGAGTAGTGAGTGGGGCGGTTGTTGGCCATTGAGTAGTGAGTGGGACTGAGGCACACCTGTAGTACGCTGAACCATACCTACAGTACACTAAACCACACCAGCAATACACTGAACCACACCTGCAATACACTGAACCACACCTGCCTGGCGGACAAAGTTCAACCAAATTATTTCTTAATCGCCGTAAAAGTTGTTCACGTAAAACAAAACACACACAGCAGCCAGTAGTCATCAAGGGCTGGAGGCTTCAGTAATGTTAATAATATCAATGTGGTAATACATCCTCTCCACCAGCTTCACCTTCCTGTTATTGTTATTATCAAAACCTCACACAACACTACAGGAACTGGCTTATTTACCCCAGGCTCAACTGACTCTTACATCAATAACCCAGTTTATTATGTAGGTGTAAGTTCAGGCAGTCAGGGCCAACTTCCCACCCACCAGATCCTACACAATATACGTATAATACCTGTTGCCTCATTTGAAATCATTACTATTCATGAAATCAGAGCCTCACGGAGCCTCATATTTACATCTAAGGAATGACCTTGTGAGGGCTATTAGTATTCATGAGGGTTTTGCAGTGTTGAGTCAGAGCCGCAGTCAACAGGAAGCTCGGCGCATGATGAAAGTAAAAGTTAACACTGGGGTAGAAAAATAGTCCTTTGAAACCAACAGCTCTTCACACCGGAGACTGAAAGTGTTCTCAGTGCCTCTCTTAATTCTCTCAAGACTTTGTTCAATGGAGTTTTATTTGTCCTGACACTAAAGCAAAGATGATGTGGCATTTTCCTGGTATGAAGAGACACCAGTTAGGTAGAAAGATACCAGGGAAGGAGAAGGAAGGATGAGAAGGATAACAGAAGGATGAGAAGGATGAAGAAAGGATGAGAAGGATGAAGAAAGGATGAGAAGGATAAAGAAAGGTTGAGAAGGATAACAGAAGATTGCATGAGGAAGGAATAGGAACAAACTGGACACTGAGGGTTTATTCACGTCACAGGGGCCAGATGTTGTCAATATTAAACTAAACATTAACAATCTTCAGCTTTCCAACACGTCCAGATACA
The DNA here is from genome assembly GCA_958450375.1 of Homarus gammarus. Classification (NCBI taxonomy): domain Eukaryota; kingdom Metazoa; phylum Arthropoda; class Malacostraca; order Decapoda; family Nephropidae; genus Homarus; species Homarus gammarus. Next base: position 444,839 of record CAUDMG010001768.1, on the reverse strand, counting down.
CTGTCAGCGTACATTGGGGTTCTAAGAGTCGATAATTATAAGGGTTTTGGGTTGCGTTAGTCAGCTAGATGTGTGCATAGTTTGACCTGAATAAGCAAATGTTTATCACCAGCAAAACAAAAAAGTCTTCATAAATGCTTCCTAACCTAACTTAACCAACTCTAACCTAATCTAACCTAGGTATACACTGGAGCTTTATAACTAGACATGAACCATATAGAAGACAACTGCAACATTTAACCCTGGATATACAAGATCTATATTCATAAACAGTGGAATTGGCATCACCATTAGAAATATTCAATAGGTGAGGAATTCTACCCAATATACCTGTGGCAATCATGTGGAAATACAACAATAAGTGAAAGATATTTTGACGGATATAATAGTGTGAGAAAGATGTATAATAGAGACAGCGTGAGAAATAAAGTTTAAGACTGAGCTATTGTAAGGCAGGTAGGAGTTAATGAGTTGTGTACAGAGGTTACGTAGGTGAGGTGGTATGTTAGCCAGTGTGAGTTATTTAGGTGGAATGTTAAGCTGTGTGAGTTATTTAGGTGGAATGTTAAGCTGTGTGAGTTATTTAGGTGGAATGTTAAGCTGTGTGAGTTATTTAGGTGGAATGTTACCAGTGTGAGTTGTTTAGGTGGAATGTTAAGCTGTGTGAGTTATTTAGGTGGAATGTTAACCAGTGTGAGTTATTTAGGTGGAATGTTAACTAGTGTGAGTTGTTTAGGTGGAATGTTAGCCAGTGTGAGTTATTTAGGTGGAATGTTAACCAGTGTGAGTTATTTAGGTGGAATGTTAACTAGTGTGAGTTATTTAGGTGGAATGTTAGCCAGTGTGAGTTATTTAGGTGGAATGCTAGCCAATGTGAGCTATTAAGGAAAATACGATAATAAGGGAGGAGAGAAGTGACAAAAAACAAGTGGTTGATAGAATAAGAGACGTAAGCAAGGAGGAAGAACACTGAAATAGGATGAAATAAGTCAACAAGGTAAAGAGAGAGGCCGTCACACCTCACAAACACCTGCCAGGGAGTCAGTAACACGGGTCCTCAGTCGTGTAGGGCAACATATCCATTACAGGACAAACAGCTGATTGACAAATATATTCACGACAGGGAAGGCGAGTCAGTGTGTCGACAGAGGGCGTGACTGGCGGTCTCTAATTGTGGGTGAAACAAACACAATTTTTCCAGTGAGTTACAAAGGGTGTGAGCGAGGCGAGGGTGAGGGCGAGTGTGTCTTACTGTAAGGGAGAGTAACATGAACGGTGTCTGACCACAGGGAGGGAGGGAGGGAAGGAAAGTTTACTTAACATATCAAAGGAAGGGTAGGGGCAGACCTTGTATTACTTCCTGGGTAAGGGAGGGTACAGGAAAGTGTGGTTTAACTGTTACTCATGACTCAGGGAGGGAATGATTGGTGCGTAAGGGTGAGAAATATAGGGTGTAGTTGACATAATAAAGGGAGTGAGGTGAAATATATACCTAGCGGTGTCATAACATAACACAGGAACAATAAAATAACGAAAATCAACATGACATACATTCTCAAACTACCAGTTAAGCGTCGTTAAGCTTCGCATGTGGATGACGGCTTCAAAGATCAGTATTTGCGGTATAATATATTAATTCTGATTGGTGCTCATAGCCTGACCCTAAATAGGAGAGGTTAGACCACTTAAGCTGATCACTAACAGCCTTTCACGTTGTATTCTTGGTATAGTTCGATATGATTGTGTAGGTGTTTGTTATACACATGTGGTAAGTATAGACGACTCACACCTGTACACAATTTGAAGTGTTAGGTTGTGTGAATCTGACATTTGAACTTTGAACCTTGCTGTCTCTCTTAACACATACTGAGACACTGACAGACACATCCACCCACATACAAAGACAGAAAGACACGTATACACATATAAAGAAACAGACACATACACACAAATTTCTGTAGATAAACATTCTGTAGTCTATAATCACAAGTCCCCCAGAATGATTTTAATATTGTATCCGCACCAGCTCTTGTATCCGCACCAGCTCTTGTATCCGCACCAGCTCTTGTATCCGCACCAGCTACTGTAATCACTAAAACACTCTCAACCGACGATGTCACAAGAAATTTACAAACTCATAAGATCACAGAGATCCGACCGAATACGCCGGGTATTCATATGAAACTGACATTTTGTGGAATACTGTACGCTGACTGGCCTGTGAGACATGTGTCTGCACAGTTGACTGGTCTAAAAGAGGTAAACACTGCCTAGATGACACGCTATGCGGCCGCTGATTCGCTCCACCAGCACAAAGAGGATTGGAACAGACTATATATGAAGTAGCAGTCCTAAACACAGCATAAAATATGATGCAGAACAGTGGCAAATCTATAGAGTTTCCAGCACAGTTTACAGACTCCAGATAACTCCAGACGTGTATAGACAGTAAAGGCTGAACTGGACCATCGTGGTGGTAACTCCCGAGGCAGAAGACGATTCACTTTCTCGGCATTGAGTCATTCATGTGTGTGTGTGTGTGTTGAAGAGGTCTGGGGGTCACACCTAAACAATGCAGAGTCAAAATTCCAATAAGTTATACAGGTGATGTCAGATTCTCTCACGAACTTGTGTAAGAATGATACGTGACACACACACACACACACACACACACACACACACCCCTTATGACCCTTCTAGTGTGTGTGTGTGTGTGTGTGTGGTTGTGAACGTGCCTCCAGTGGGCGTGGTGGGCGGGAGGAGAGGGTGCCGTTACGTGTGGGAAGACCTGGGTGGGCGTGCTCACATCTCTGCCTACCGTCACACCTCGTCACGCCGCGCAGTGCTCACCATCTTCCTTGTATGGTCTCTGCCGCCACCACTATGAGGGAACTGTACAACCTTTAGTATTACAGTAATAATAATAACTCAGATACCAAACAGTAACTATAACCAAAGCAAATACTGATGCTGAACGTTCAGTGTAGACCATCCTATGTGCCATACCTTGAACAAAACCTATTCAATATGTACAGTGTGAGTCAAAATTAAAAAGCTATATCTGCCTAAGGACTTGGTCATTATTGTACGCAAATTTCAGCATCCCAGCTCAAACAGTGCATGGAATATCACCCGGACAAGCAAGAAACCCAACAAACAGAGTAACTACCTATACCACAGAACCCACGAACCGTCACCATGGCAGGGTAAATAACCAACTCGTGAAGCTCTTACTGTAAATTAATGTAGTCACCGCTATACACTGTCTTATATCATCGTTTTCTTCAACACCCAAAAACCCCGTTTGTTATCATAGCGTGAACCGCTACCATGGCATAACTTGACTGACTTTCCTATTAACGGGAGTAAAGGATGCAATAGGACCACAGGAAGGGAGGGGGGGGGAGGTAAGGATGGCGTAACACTACCATTAATAAATTGGATAGTATGAGTGAGTGGTCGTGCTGGTGGGAAGGTCACGAGGCCTTGACCACTGGCGAGGAGGTGGAGGAGGTCCGCCTTTATCCTTGGTGTATATTTAGTGGTGCAGGGAAGGATATATAGTGGTGCAGGGAAGGATATATAGTGGTGCAGGGAAGGATATAGTTAACATAAGAACATAAGAATGGAGGAAACTGCAGCGGGCCTATTGAACCATACTGGGCAGTCCCATTTACACCCAACCCCAATCGCTCATATATCCATCCAACCTATGTTTGAAGCTATCCAGCGTATTCGAGTTAATGATGATGTTTGGTAACTTGTTCCATTCATCCACGACTCTATTTCCAGACCATTGTTTACCTATCTCGCGCCTAAATCTAAATTTGTCTAATTTAAAACCATTGTTACGAATTCGCTTCCTGGTTGGATAGTTTGAGTACTTTTGTTATAGTTGTGCTGGGGAGCATATACCTGTATAAAGTGGTGCAAGAGACCATGTATAGTGGTGCAGGGAAGCAATGAAATAATGCAAGGGAGCATATGTGTGTCAGGGCACTTCCAAATTCAGGTGAGAAGAAGCTGAACCACACCTGGCTGCTACTGCTGCTGCTGGGAGGTGTTGGGGAAGATGACACAAGCTGGTGACCGGGTAAAGGTTATGACATGACTTACACTATGACTAAGAGAGGAAGCTGGGTAGTGCTGCCTGAGACGCTGGTAACAAGGTTGCAGTAATGAGGGCCGGATGGGGGTGGTGACCTGGCAGTGGCTTAAAAACCAGAGTATAAGAGTGTGACTGGTAAAGTGCGGGTAGAGGAGAGGGGAGGGTGAGAGGGAAGGAGAGGGTGAGAGGGGAGGGTGAGAGGAGAGGAGAGGGTAGGGTGAGAGGGGAGGAGAGGGTGTGTGCAGAATCAAAACTAGCACCTTCGCTGTAACGGTAAATAAATGAGAGACACGAACTATGTTATTATTGCCAAGGGCTTCCTCGTCACAGTCCACGGTGGGAGTTATCAGGGGCACAACGATACAGTGTTATAAAAATGATCTTATTCTGGCAGGAGAGATGGGAGATGTTTACATACACAAGAAGAGACGAGATAAATATGTCAAGTCACAACACATGATAAACCATTCTCCAATTTATCAAGACCATTTTTTCATATCGTTACATTTAATATTAATTGTTTAAAGACTTAAGTTTATAAATTAATGTAAAATGGAGCCAAATATTCAAAGTTATTAAAATAAATAAAATTTTCAAAATGTTTCGCTTCTGGCTCGAGGTGTAGAGGTGAGACCATGTAACCCCTTTCACACAATTAATCTCTTCCAGGGACTATTACTACAGACTCAACTGTGGCGGTCACGTGTTGCTGAACCAAGTGATCACAAGGGCGTGGAGAGATTGGCCTTATAGTGTATCAGTGTGGTGAAGTATGGCGATAAATACCTGTTATACCGCCCTCAACCCACGCTGCTGATAACCGTGCACCAAACTGTGTGGCTGCCTGTGTTGACGTTATCTACCCCGCCTATCTCACTTATGCTAATACTACGACTGATTTACTCTTAATTAAAGATGTTGTTGATAATCTCCAAAGATCTATAAGTCTCTGTTGCCAAGAAGTTAGCAGTTTGATAAGGAGAGAGTGAGAGGTGAGGGAAGGAGTACACAGCCATTCAGAGATTCGGCTAACCCTCGAGCAGCCCCGCGGCGACCAAGTACCTGCCTGGGAGCCATAATTTCTCTCATTCACTTGTATTACATCTGGGAAAGTCACGAAGATATTTCATAATGTTATTTGATAATATCCTCAGAGGATTATTATAGTTTCGACAACCACTTCTTCTTCTTCTTCTTCTTCTTCTTCTTCTTTCAGTTTACCAAAAATCAAATAAGTATTATTTCTAATTTCCTTCCTCCCCCTCCCCTTTCTTCTCACCTTCTTACCCCTCCTTCTTCACCCTTCTCATTTCTTCCCCCTCCTCCTCCTCTTCCCTCCTTCCTCCCTCCCCTTACCTTCCCAGTCGTAAACATCAAAGAAAAAGACAAAAAAAAGTCAATAATCTTGTCTTTATTGCCACTATCTTACTTTTATATTGATGGAAAGATACATAAAAACACCGAACTGTAACCTACTGTATCCTTAGTGTTTTGTAATCCCTGAATAGTTAATTTTACGTAATACTATTGGTAGTTTTCATAGGACCAATTATTTAACTGAATTTGTGGCGGAACCTTCAGCTACCACAAGTTCATGCTACAACAGATGTTCTCAGCTACAAGATTTCTTATGTCTGGTGTAACAGTGGTATAAAAAAAAACATTCTTCAACCTGTGATATCATCGTTAACTACCACACTACGTCATCTGGTGAGAGGGTTATCATACACTGGTACCATGACGACGTTGAAAAATCAGTAATACAAACAAAAGACTTGTGTAAGATGCGTTCACTGTTATCTGGAGTGTCTACGTATAAGGGATTGTCTGTCTCTCTGTCTGTCTCTCTGTCTGTCTCTCTGTCTGTCTGTCTGTCTTGTGTCACTTGAAAGAAAAACATCTTTCTTATAGTTCGTAATGTCTTGAACCGAAAGCCAGAATAGGTAAATATTAATCATAAAATTTTTCATACATTTCATTTTTTCTACTGTGTGTGTGTGTGTGTGTGTGTGTGTGTGTGTGTGTGTGTGGCCTTGTGTTTGAGTGAATATAAAGAATAGTGCTCTTGAGTTTCACCGTCACAGGACCTCTCTTACATGAGTGACTGTAATACTGGCCATCAGATCCTTCACCGTGGGAAAGGTAGTTGTTAGCCGATTGGTCACGTCTCTGTTACGCACTGTTGTATGTACTGGGCATGTACTGGTACTGTTACGCACTGTTGTATGTACTGGGCATGTACTGGTTCTGTTACGCACTGTTGTATGTACTGGGCATGTACTGGCTCTGTTACGCACTGTTGTATGTACTGGGCATGTACTGGTTCCATAATGAATCTGTACCTGCGTCAGTGTTGGTCAAGTCTGCTCTTGAATGAACTCACACTCAGTGCCGTCACAACACTCTGGCGGATGAGGTCACAATACTCACTCCAAGGAAGTTTTCCCTGACAATGTTCTGTACTTGTGGCTTCTTTAACTTTAAGCTGTGACTTCTAGTGGATTAGATATACATTGCTTTTACCTCTCGCTATAGTGGGAAGGTATAACAGACATGGACAAGGTAAATTTATTGTTCTTCTGGAGGAAATTTATAATCTAACCTAACCTAACCTAACCTAACCTAACCTAATCTAACCTAACCTAACATAACCTAACCTAACCTAACCTAATCTAACCTAACCTAACATAACCTATGCAGTATTAGAGTAGTTGTTCTGTTCTCTTGGTATATCATAATATTTTTATATGAACACGCGGAACTGTCTCACGAATCCCAACCATGCGGCGCCTAGCTAGCATGATAAGTGAAGGTCTCTACTGCAGTCATTGTTTATGCTCCCAAGAAGTGGTCAGAGCTCCTCAATAATCTTCTGTGTGTGTGTGTGTGTAGCAAGTGTATATGGATGTATTACTTCACAGCCTCAGATGCTACAGCCGTTTATGTAATGGTTACAGACACGTGACCACCAGCACCACTGTGGGTATAATCAGTGATCTCAGTAAGGGTTGTCTCTGTACCGCTAATGTACCAGTGAGAGCTGTACCTGCTCTGTCTCTTGCCTCACTCTACTGCTGGTGATGCAACACTCTCCTCACCACACTCTCCTCCCAACACACCCTACCCTCTATCACTGAGAGAGAGAGAGAGAAGAGAGAGAGAGAGAGAGAGAGAGAGAGAGCGCGTCAAGAGCATCACACAACGTCCAACTCAAGTGATTCATTGCTTCAAGGTTTCAGAGTCGGACTGTAGTGAATCCTGAATGAACCGCAGACTCAAAACTGAATCTCAAGTGTACGAAAAATGTGTGATGGCTGACATTGTGGTGTATGACTGACAGTGCGGTGTGTTGGCTGACAGTATGAAGTATAATAGCTGACAGTCTCCACGGCATTTCCAGGTACACTACCAGTTGTATGGGACGAGAAGCCAGCATACTCAAGAAACATTCTAACCCCTTAATAACAAAACGACTGGTACATCACCCTTTCCCTCTTCTCTGACTTACCTTCCTCTTACGCCATTAGAATAACCATCCCTGAGTTAATTTAGGTAACCGCGTTATGCCCCATTACCTGCCTAACCAATAATTAGCAAATTCCATTATGCAAGACCCCCTGAAGTAGCTCCCTGCATGGCCGACCCCTGCTGTAATTATATCTTTGTTCTCTAAATGAAAAAGGTTTACAAGAGGCTCCCGTTATTCGACCCTCCACTACCACCACTACTACCGTTACCAGCATTACCTCTATTACCACCACTACTACCACCACTACCACAATTATCTCCACCACCACCACCACCACCTCTACCACTAGCACTACAGCCACCACCACCACCACCATACTACCGTTACCAGCATTACCTCTATTACCACCACTATTACCACCACTACCACAATTATCTCCACCACCACCTCTACCACTAGCACTACAGCCACCACTACCACTACTACAGCCACCTCCACCACCACCACTACTACTGTTTCTCACGGCGCCTCATTCCCGGAACATTACGACTAATTTGAGTGCTTCCTGACGAGGGTTACTGTGTGTGGGTACAGGTCCTGGGGCCATCCTCACCCCACGGCTATGTCTTGAAGAGTTAGTACAGTATTAACACATGTTGCTCTCTCTCTCTCTCTCTCTCTACAGTGTTACCAGTACGAATAATAAGAACTGCACAGGTGTCTCATAGTAGGGGATATATGGCAACACTGATTCTCTTCCCTCAAATAGGTCCATTTTTGGTTAGGTTAGGTTAGGTTAAAGACATTTGTAATTCGTAAATTTCATAATATTAAAAAAGCATTCATGAAATTGTGGTCATAAGTTAACTACCAGTAACAGTAATCGCCTCAAGGTCTCACAGCATGACGAAGGGAAAGTTAACAGCCGCCATGACCTAAACTATCTCTTATAGTTGTCGTTATTGCTGATGAACTACGGTAGTGTAATTACGAACCACGTTATGTGTCTAAGGACCTTGGTTGTTGGATCACAGCAATAACATCATCACCTCACCACAGCTAAATGGTGTTACACTTGTTCGTTCAGTGTTTCTCGCCTGAGTAAGATCTTCGCCCTCTGTCACCGGGAGTTACTGTGTTAAGGTGACTGTTCATATGTCTGTACTGGTCTGTATTTTGGTTTGATTTCTGATCATAAACGTAAAACATGAAAGTTTGTTCTTTGCTAACCGTTGAAAAAACACGATGATGAGGTTAGTTCTGCAGGCTGTGTTTGTATGTATGTATGTAATGTATTTGGAATTAATTTTTTTTAATTTTGCCGCTAGTTTATTGTGCACCCCATACTCATTCTGTGGGCGGTAGCGCAAAAAGGATTCCAGAGTATAGGCCACAAAGGGTGTTTATCAGACCCCAGTGATTTTGATATTGTGGCAATGAATGTTACAGAGTATTTCAAGTACATTGTTTAAGTCGGTACAAAGAATTTTAGTTCGGTACTAGATGCCAAGTGTGGATACAGCCTTAGTATATCAGCTATTTTGTCACCAGAGATAAAGTGCTGCGCCACGGCATACACAGTGTGCTTGGATCTATCCCTATAAGGTTCTATTTTTTCACAGTCTAAGACGTAGTGTTGGAGTGTCTGGCCACACACTTTATATTTATTTTTGTTTAAATCTGTCTGAGGGACATGCTGCCATAATTACCTATATCCTAACTTTAGTCTAGCATGTATATGGCGTGTGTGTGGAGGGGGGGGGGGGTGTATGCAGTACAGTACAGTAACCATTGTTTACCAGTCAGCCTTGGGTGTCTTCCCCTTCACAATGTTCACTTTCCTTTATCGCTTACAAAATATTCTGTTAATGATGACTATTAACCCTTCATTATTCACGGTCTGTACTGTTGACACATTATACTCCCACTACAACATTACTTCAGTCTTCTCACGTCACAGTCCAGTACAACCCAGAGACGGTGCCGAGGTGGGGCTGTGTCCCTCTTTACTGCACTAATAAACAAAGGTAAACTCTCAGGCAACAATTGACACTTGGCGATAAGAGCTTTATAAAGTGTGTTTTATATAACTTATCCATCCATCTTGTCAGTGGACCACGACCCGGCCATAATGATGACTGAGGTAAATCATTGTGCACTGAGACTCAACAGATCATCGCCAATAGCAACACGTCTTCAAGATCTGCCAACTCTAAAGATTTTCTTATCGTTTACGAGTCTAACAAGAACTAGCGGGATTCAGAGTTAGTATAGAGCCGTTTGACTATTATAAAGACTCTAGAACATTTAATAAACATTCTAAAGGAGAAAGACGAAGCGTGTTTGAACTATCATAGTCATCTTCTTCAGCTGGAATGTAAACAGATGAACACAGAGGATGGTAATTGTCGCCACTCTGGTTCAACAATGTCACGAGACTGAGAGAGTCGTGTTCCAGCGCCCGGCTCACCACACACTCATTTCTTATCCACGAAGTTAAAATAGTCACGGTAATGTCTTCCTGTCATCACCTTTTATTTGAGGAAAGTTTACCAATTTGAGTAAAAACCCACAAACACTTTCGCTATTGACTATAAAACTAAGAACACTCCCTTATAACAATGACCTACCCTCCCTACCCTTCACCCTGGGCACACTGCAGAGTCGTAATCTCCCAGATTCGAGGCCCCCCGCTAACAACAACAATGGTGAGGCTTTCGTCATTCTCCGGCTCCTCAACACGACTCCACGGATAACTAGAGAGAATGTGAGGGAATAACACCTTCCCTCCCTCAACACAAATGACACCAATAAAACAAGATCCTTCGCGTCACTCCTTCGCTATTGTGAGGAAAGACGCTCCTAGCCTCCTACTGTAAGAGTGAGTTACATCATGTTGTCTTATGATGGTGTGTGTGTGTGTGTGTGTGTGTCACATTACCCGAGACTTGGCAATACTGTGAGTGATTTTACAATAGAATGCACGTGTTCTGGCAAGACTATGTTACTACACCTGCCTGTCATCACTCGTGGTCAGCAAAAATCCTAAAATTCCGATAATGTAAGATTTTGTTTGGCCACACTTTTGTTTTGAGTCATCGGGAGATACTACTTAAATTATTATCTTGTGTTGTTAGGTTTAGACAGACAGAGTTAGAAATCTATCACAGAACATGGTGGTATAAGGGATTGATATACCTACCCCACGTCACACATTATAGAAGCATTACCGAGACAAAAGACTTCAGTTTGTATATAGTGAGGGACAATGAGTGGCGGTGGTGGCGGTGGACGTTTGCATAATGGCAGCAGTGATTAAGATTTTAATAAGGTTAGGTTAGGTTAGGTTTACCGAAATAACGAAAATTAAAACCAAAATTACAAAATAGTTTCATTATAACGCTAAGACTGTCTCAACTGAGTTCTGTATTCAGCTATGGGCAAAATTATCTTGAAGACTTCGGCACCAAGATGGATTGACTCGATCCTTAAGACAGCTGAGATGTTTTAAGCGACTTGTCCTTGATATATCTCGTGTGGGTGACGGTGTGCGTCCAACTGGTTAGTAGGTTCTGTAGTGAGTTTTATTGTGCGTCATTTCCACGGCACGGAGGTTCTGATTACTGCTCTGACCTTCCCAACACATCCACGTGATCCCAGCAGTGTGGTGTCGGGGCTGTGATCACACCTCACACCGACGCGAAGATTTGTTGTTGTTAATAGCTGTTGCAGTACACACACACACACCTGGCAGTACTGATGTTTTCTTAACCCCGGGAAAGTGTTTCCCTACAGGAGTGGCGGCAGTGTTGTCAAGGAAGTACCAAGCTGTGTTAACGCGACCTTTGTGAGCCGCACGACGACGTGTTGGAAAACCATCACAATAACGAGGAACAACGACGCGATTTCTCCAAAACGGAACCAATCACCTGTTGTAAAGAGCGACGAGAAATACCTCCAGTAAACTAAATTGCTCATCTAAACTAAATTGCTCTTCCACAAACTATGATGATGGTTAAGTGACGTTAATAGTTGTGGTTAAGTAATGTACTATACTGTGTTGTTTTAGGCTGGAACACTCACCGTCTCCTCGCCGCTCACAGCAACTATCATAATATAAATACTTCCGTCGCGAGCTTTCCAGGCGTCTAACGGAGGTGCCTCGACCTCATCCACCCCCACCACACCCTCACCCCCTGTCTATCAATCCCGCCTCCACCCAGCCCTCCCCCACCCCCTATCTATCAATCCCGCCTTCACCCAGCCCTCCTTCACCCCCTGTCTATCAATCCCGCCTCCACCCAGCCCTCCCTCACCCCTTTCTCTTAATGCCTCCTTCCTAAGCCCCCTAACCCCCCCCTTTCCTCTCGTTCACTGTATCTGAATCACCCTCCTATAACCAACTTCCTACCACCACCCTCCTGACACTCACTTCCTCCCCCCTTCCCCCATTCCTCACTCCTCTCATTCCTTACTCCTTCTCTCTTCTGACTCCTTCCATCATTCCTACATCCTTCTTCCTTCCTTCCTTCCTCCCTCCTTCTATCCTCTGACTCACTCACTTCCCCCCACCATAAAGTCGCTGGGAATTATTTACAGTATGGTTAGGTTAGGTTAGGTTACAATTATATATCACCAGTTCACAAGATTAAGCCTGAGAGATACACTGTGCGGGGGTCCTGGCTGGCGGTAATGACCTGAGGTATAAGCTGCCACACCTGACGAAGTGAAATCTAGAGGGGCCTGGAGCTGGCTTATGGTAGTATTGTCTTGTTACGGCAGGAGACAAGACACATATAACTTCCTCTCCCGTACTGGAAGTAGGGAAGCGGCAGTACTTTCACTCTTGTTGCGGAGTCACTGTCACACGATTGTTACTTACTTATAATTTATACTTATACTTACACTCATACCCACACATACACACTGACTTACTCTACCTACTTATGGTTTCAGTAGACAAATACGGTGTTGTTACTTGGGACACGTGACCATCATAATAACGGCTCCATAACGCCATAATAACACTAACATTAAACCCTCCTTGGTAACCTGAGTCTGTCGGGCAATACTACTGTAATGTTACGAAGAGTCTTGTGTATTACGGGGGCTTCTTTCTTTAGGGGGATGATGACGTGGGAGGAGGAGGGGGCAGGGGGAGAGGGAGGAGGAAGAAGAAAAAAAGACTAAGAAGAGGAATAAGAAGAAGAGAACAAGTTACTCACGGTACCTCACACCTCGATGTTCCCCTCCGTTTATCCTTTACTCTCTCACACTCCTTGGTGACCATGACAACACTCATAGGTCTACAAATTGTGTCTCTGTCAGGTGTAACACAGGTGATTGGGGGCTATACTTTTCCAGTCATCACGGGTTTATATATACTACGAAACTATAGGGTTTAAGGGTCCCTAAAACATGAAAGATTTTAGGCTCAACAGATGTCACGACCCAGTGAGTTTTTTCCCCGGGTCCCGAGCCATCATGAGACAGCATATTGTGAAGGTAGTCGAAGCTCCGGTGGACGTGACTACCGTGAGGATATTATCGTGTACTCATCAACAGAGTCACGGTTCACCAGGTGTTACGGTTCTCTGGGCGTTACAGTGATGGTCTCATACGCTGTAACATCTAGGTGGGAGATCCCCCCCCCCCCCGAAAAAAAATATATATAAATAAATAAAAAAAGTAATGAAGGAATTGTGACATTGTGAGGTTGAAGACACACCTGGTCGGGAGAGTTTCTTGTGAATGAGGACAGGTAACAAGGTGTGGAGTAAGAAGTAAAAGTACTGAAGGTAACTAAAGCAGTATAGATCAGGAAGAATAACAGCAGTACGAGTAATTAGGACAATAACAAGAGCAGCACGAGACAGCAGCGAGGAGCCAGCAAATATTAGAGCAGTAATTGGCAGGTTGAGTATCCGGTGCGTGCGACCTGAGCCACCTCCAATTTCTCCTCTTCGTCCTTGCCATCTGCCCCTCCTGAGTAACACAAACACAACCGCCGTCACTCCTCCTCATCCTGTTAACTAAAAATTACAGCGAATCAGAAATCTGTTTCCCCTTGAGGAGACAAACGAACACTCTGGTATGGGATTATCACTGAACAGCAACAAAGATAAAATACAACCTTTTTTTTCTAAACTATGGATTTGAAATGTGAATGAATGCGGAAATCAGTGTTGGGTTGAACCAGAGGACGAAATCCTTACCCGTGGCGATAGTTTCTGCTGCCATTCTTTACTTAGTGTCGACCACGAGCTCCTGGGGGTAACATTGGGATCCGGTTTTTATCGTGTGTGTCTGTGTGTGTGTGTGTGTGTGTGTGTGTGTGTGTGTGTGTCAGCGTCGGGTTTAACCTCTAACATTTTTACAGAATTATCATTTTCTACCCCACGCTCTAACTTTCCGCTTTTGTCCAGTTCACTTCTCCAGTCCCCTAAGGTTGGGCTCTCTCTCTCTCTCTCTCTCTCTCTCTCTCTCTCTCTCTCTCTCTCTCTCTCTTCCCCCACATATAAGTCATCTACTACATCATGATTCGAGACAAAATTCACCACGTACTTTTCAATATCTTCGTCTAAGTTCAAGTTTCTTTTCTTTTCGAGTTCCAAAAGTTATCGTAAGTGTAATCAAGTTCTTCCTGTCTTCGCGCGAGCTGGTCATCTTCAGAGGCTATCTTTAGGTCTTCCTCCCTCACAGTGTCCACGCCCCCTCTCTCGCGTGACGTCTTGGTAACATTCTCAACGCTCCTTACCTCCCATTCCTACTTGCTTTGTGGATCTTTTTGCACCGCTTCTGTCTTCTTTTCCTCTCTCTCGTGTGTGTGTGTGTGTGTGTGTGTGTGTGTGTGTGTGGTGGTGCCTCACATAACCTCTGGCCAGTCTCGCGTACCACCACGGTTCATATATTATTCAGCTTTTTATTATTATTATATATCAGTTGGCTTTGTTTTGTCATATGAAAGCTCAGCGTTACATCGTCAGTGGTATTATGCAGTCGATACAACATCTCTGGTACTCTTGTTTGCCAGACGTTTCACATTGTCCAGTGTGTGTGTGTGTGTAATAATAATAATAATAATAATTAACGGTTTATTGAAAGAGCTTGGCAGCCAGAAGGCTGAAAATATACAGTTACTTATTTGGGGAGTGGGTTACGAATTACAAATAATATACAAGTAACATAAGTGACACAAATAAGACATATAATAACTTAGATGGGGAAAAGCTCAAACTACAGTTCAATTCAACATAGTGACAGTGTTACAGTGTGTGTGTATGTGTGTGTGTGTGTGTGTGTGTGTGTGTATGTGTGTGCGTGTTGTGTGTTCTAAGTCTTGCCTCGTGGTACAGCTGTTATCTTCTTCTTCCTCCTCCTCCTTCCTCAACTCCTCCTTCCTCAACTCCTCTTTCCTCATCTCCTCTTCCTTTTCCTTCACCTCTTCCTTTTCCTCCTCCTCCTCCTCCTGCCTCTTCTCCTCTTCCTCCCAATCCTCCTGTTCCTCCTCCTTTCTCTCCCACCTCTTTTTTCTCCCCCTCCCTCTCCCTTTCCCCCTCCTCTTCATCCTCCTCCCTTTTCCTCTTCCTTCTTCTCTTCCCTTTTCTCCCTCTACTCCCTCTCTTTCTCCTTCTCCTCCTCACCCTGACGCATGACTCGGCGTAAACCATCCCAGCCAGCCAGCCAGCCAGCCAACTCCACCACCCAGAGACGACACATCACTAGGTATTATTACCCCGTGTACACCTGACCACCTCACACTTTCCTTTACCTAGACCCCACTAGTGATTCAGAGACAATACGAATTGCCATGTTAAAACGGTGTCCTAAACCATTGGACGCAGTGTCCTAAACCAACTACCATGAGAGGCAGTGTCCTAAACCAGAACCATAAAACATTATTATCATTCTGCACTTGATCATTAAAACAATATAACTAATAATAATAATAATAATAATAATAATAATAATGACTCCAAAAAACGTAGAAATTAGTAAATAAAACCTAAAAATCGTAAGAATATGTGAGAAGTGACTATTATATTCGCCTTCATCCAGGATAGTCAGTCAAATATAATAATATACCATTTGGACGAGGCCTTGCGACGAAGCCACTGTATATTAACATTACCAAAGAACCTGCTCCTACACACACACACACACCAGTCATACAGGTACTAGCAGGTGAGTACCAGGGTGGGTTATTGACCTCTTACCTGTCGTTATCTCTCTAATACTGAGTTGGGAGTCTTTTTTAATGAGTGGCTCTGGGGACATGGTACAGAATTATCTACAGCTAAATTATCTCCTGATGCACAGTGGCAGAGGAGGGGGGAGACAGAGAGGAAGAGAGAGATATGGAGAGATAGAGAGAGAGAGACCCACACAGACAGGCAGAGATTGACAGACACACAGAGATTGACAGACAGGCAGAGAGTGAAAGACAGAGAGGTCAAGAGAGACAGACAGAAGGACAGAAAGGAATACAGAGAAAAGAAAAAGAGAGTTATAGAAAAACAGAAAGAAAAATGTAAAGAGAGCAGATGAAGCTTAAATAAATTAAATTGACACACACACACACACACACACACACACACACACACACCACACACACACACACACACACACACACACACAACTCAGATAGTGTGACCGTGTGTTCTCGTCTCACCACACAGTTCTTACCTGATATACGGGGTAACCTTCACATGGTATGATACAGGGGGTGGTGCTAGTGACACATGGGGTGGTGCTAGTGACACATGGGGTGGTGCAGGGTGACACATGGGGTAGTACTAAGTGACACATGGGGTAGTGGTACATAATGCGGAGAATGGTGATACAGTTGGGAGGACACATTAAGTGGGGATGGTCACCTGTCATCAGACGTGGTGGTGTGTGAGCTAATTCCCAGTACCCAGGTAACCGGTCTATATGTTAATTCAGTTCATCCCCTTAACACTGTGGTTAATCATCTTACTGATCAATGCCTTATTTTATACACTAATTATATTGTTTATATTTATCTATATCTAACCGGTATTATATAAATTACCTTCTATGTCGATTTAATGTTTTATGGTTAATATTATTGGTTCAATTTTGGTCTACTCTAAATCAACTTTCATTTTAGTAATATTCTATAATTTTCACTTGATTTCCTTCACGTCCTGTAGTCTATATTACGTAGAATATTTATACAGATACAGTCGGGTATATAAAACACAGGTATACTAATTAACTTTTCGAGGGTGTGGGGTACAGGTAAGAATATCCTCGTCCGTCACATCTATAGCACTAACTCCTACAGGTAAGAACGGATAGTTTTGAAACCTAGCAATATCGTCGTTCATCCTAGCAGCTCAGACTGGTTTAATAATATGCATGATCCGGTCATTTTTAACCTAGAGTCTCACCCGACTCTCATAGGCTAGGACCATCGGCAAAACAGATACGAGTAGAAATATAAATAGAATATACATATATAAGTAATCTACAAGTCCTGTTATACACATAGATTACTGACGTTAGTTTCTATACAACAATACACGAGGCTCAAGTTGGTATCTGCCAATATTAGATCAGGCAGTGTGGCAGATTACGTGTGTGTGACAGTGTGTGGGTCGAGTGAGCAGAAGCTACCATTAACAATGAAGAACTTGCGAAGCGGGCAAGAGCGGCTGCCACCTGTCTGCCCCCAAGCTGATATCAGTAGACGCTTACTTCTTACAGCATTGTGTGTTAGATATCCGACGACTTCAAGGTATGTTTGATATCCTGAGTCACGTGTTTGTGTGGGGGGAGGGGGTGTGGGGAGGGTGTGGAGGGAGGGGTGTGGGGGGAGGGGTGTGGGGGGAGGGGTGTGGGGGGGAGGGGTGTGTGGTGTGGGTGTAGTGGTGTGTGATAGGGGTGTGGGATGTGTGTGGGAGGTATTTATGTTTCATCAGAAATATCTGTTAAGCACAAGATAATAATTTAATGATCACAAGTCCAAGAAAAATATTGAGTAATGAAGCAGTGAAGCAGAATAATGGTCAACACGTGAACAGATACAACCTCCCACTGATTCTAATTGACAGCTGATTTACATATTGACCAGAACTCTTATTCATACAATGTTCACTATTTTATGAACGTTCTATTTGTTCACGACGATACAGAACACATTTTACTGCCCTCTTTTGTACTAATTATATGGGGTGGGTGGGTGGGGGTAACATTAAAAATAACAAAATAATACCTTGTAACATATAACAGGTATCACAAGTCCTGGTTAACAGCAAGCTGTATAACACAACACCTGCCTCTCATCAGTGTTCACCTGCCACATGTTATTGCCTAATTCAAAACAACTCATTTTACAATATTGCTTTAGTATCGCCTAAACTTGTACCACACTTGATGACCATATCCCCAGGTTTTCTGAGCAACAAACTATTAGGTTACTGAGAGGAAAGAAACCCGATAGATTGACAGACTCTCAGCCATACAGACAGACATTAATTAACCCTATATCCCTTACCTGTGAGCCTGCGGGGAGGGGGGGGGGGAATAAATAACCCACAATATATAACCCCAGTGGTAACCATGACAACCACTGTGTACCGCCGGCTAAGTTGTCTTGAATTATGTGTACATATATATTATCGTGGTCACGTCTCTTACATTACGTCTTCCCAGTCTCACACTTCCATCTCTGGCGTGTCTTCAGTATTTCACACACGTTCTGGGAGCATGGACGAGCGTAACAAGTATTTATCTTTGTTTCCTTTATAATACTACTTCATCTCCACACACACACACACCTCGATAAAAGCTAGAGATCGTATTTCCCAAAGCTTCATACGTTAAAAATGTTCCTCGTAATTAAAACAAAGTACACACATACAATCTCAATGTAATATCGATGTCCGTCAGTACCTGTGGATAATTTACCTGTACGTCATTACGCACCTTTCGTGTACACATTAAATAGAGAACCTTTTTACGGCAGCGACATAGGATAGATAACTCCCCGGGCTTCTTCGATAACAAACATCTGAGACTGATACACCTGGATGAGTCGTGCCTGGCATACACCTGTCTCACTCTACCTGGTATTTAATTATCTTTATGACTTCACCTCTCTCACCTGTTTCTCTTAAGTCCAGGCTAATGAACGTGTGTGATGTGTGGGCGATGTTCACTCGGTCTTAGTGGTGTTATCATACTGGTGTTATCTTAGTCGTGTTATCTTAGTGGTGTTATCATACTGGTGTTATATTACTGGTGTTATATTACTGGTGTTATCATACTGGTGTTATCATACTGGTGTTATATTACTAGTGTTATCTTATTAGTGTCATCATACTGGTGCACTGTATTGGTACAAGGTGCACTATACCGGTACACTAAACCAATGTACACAGTATATGTTATAGCTGCACCTGTCAATAGAGTGAGTTAGAGAGTCTCGCCTGTACACCTAATTAGTGCTCCCGGCAATACACATAAGCAGGTGCGTCAAATGAGTACACTAATTATGCCCTCTAGTATGATGACTTAACCGCTGAGTACAATGTCAATGTACTCAGGTGGCTATTAGTCATCGTTTGTAATAGGTTAGGATACCGTACTCATAATTTTGTATAGTTATACTCAGTTGTACTCAATGGGGTAATTTAGTGTACTTGTAATCGTCCTCAAGGGATTAAATTGGTCATTGTTATTAGTTTAGTTGATAATTTTATCCTTATCATACCAAGGTCAGTGTTGGCTATAGGCGCGTCACTGGTTATTGATACAAGCCATTAAAAATCACTGTTAGTGTGTCTGTATGTTTGATCAGTAAGGAACGCCATTAAAAATCACTGTTGGTAATGTTTGTTTGTCAGTCAGTTGGTGAGAGAGGCAGGCCACGCCCGGGTGTTGACAGCACCAACACCAAAGAGACGTTGTGTTAACATGGTAAGTTCCTTGATCTCTCAGCGTGTGCTACCTAATTGAGCACCTCCCCCCCTCCCCTTGTCTCTGTGCTTGAGCTGCCCAGGTGAAGTGATGTGTCAATATTTATTACATACATACATACATACATACATACATACATATATACATACATACATACATACATACATACATACCAGGGTCAGATTTGGTATTTTCTTACACCTGTACTGTAGTTATAATTCTTTTCTTGACTCCATATATACCTGTACAGTCTTACACCTGTACCTCACCTGTCTAGTCCCACTTTATACCACAAATGTTCAGCCATGCACCTTTGTCACACACTTCTCGCATCTTTCCACCAACCACCACACGCACCGCCACCACCACCATACACACACACACACACACACCGCCTCCACCACCACCACACGCACCGCCACCACACACACACACCTCCCCACCACCACCACACACACACCACTACCATCACCACCACCACCACACACACACCGCCTCCACCACCACCACCACACACACACCGCCTCCACCACCACCACCACACACACACCACCTCCACCACCGCCACACCATCACCACCGCACACACACTATCAACACCACCAAATATGTCATACCATCACCACACACACCACGACCACACACGTCCACATCATCTCCCTCCTCCAAACACACCATGTGAAATAGTCTAACTGGAGATGTGGACTGATGACGATGTTTACTACAAGAAGTAAGACAACAGTGGCGGCCCTGCTGGGAGAACGAGGAGGTGGGAGGAGACGCGAGTATCATGACTGAGGAGATAGTTATCGCCCGCACAGGTTCCACTCGGAGGACCAAGCGGAACAATCACACATTCTCCAAGAGCTGCTGGCGGACGATGGTATGAGGAAGAGTGGCGGCTGGCCGGAACACCTCCCGCCCGCTAGTGTTTGTACAGGACTTTGTGTACAAATGAACTGCGCCCGTAACCGCCCCCGCCAGTCAAGCTTCAGCTCTGAAAGATTCCTCCGTTACTTACTGTTTGTTTGCGTCTCCCTTCCTCGCCTTTCTGATGGACGTTTTCTGAGCGTGAGGAAATGATCAATTCTTAGCGATCTTGTTTCGTGTTCTCTGGGGATATAAGACCATAACCACTGGCTAAGGCGCTGTAAGATACGATACAAACATTGTGTCTCAGAGAACGTTGTCTAGTCTTATGTTCGAGTTTGTTATAAAACTTTTACAACTAAAAAAGACTAACAGTCTAGTACACGAGTTAGCACCAGTTATTATATATCAAATGTGTTGATTGATTCCTTTACCACATCTTGGGCGGTGGTGTGTGTGTGTGTGTGTGTGTGTGTGTGTCGCAAGAAGTACTTGATGCATGACTCGCTGTGTGTCGGTAGTGTTCCAGGTGTTACAGTGCATCACCCCACACCTGTACGGCTACTTCACTCCTACCTTAAGATGACATTATTACTTACCTACATTTACCACTGTATGTATGTGTGTGTGTGTGTGTGTGTGTGTGTGTGTGTGTTCTCTCCCTGGTGCTCTGTGTGTGTTAGAGAGGGTTCCTAACACAGGCATCACGGGACTCAGCAGCAGGCGTTAATAGTGGTGGTCCTGGCTGTGTGTGTGGGGAGGGGGGGGGGGGGTCATCGCACGAGCCAGCCGGGCCACTGAACTCCTTAGGGCAGGTACTCAAGAGTTAATGACCCGTGCCCAGATAAAGGTGACCGCTGCCAACAATAATTCATCTAGCGCCTTCACCTCGTTGTTTAATTAAGAGGAATCCGGGTTATAATTAGTAACACAGATCTATTATAACCTAACCTAACCTAACCATTTATGTGTACCACCGAGGTCACCACGTATGTGTACCTCCAGCACTGATGTCTTGAGCCAGTAAGGTTTGTGAAGTCCAGACGACAGGGGAAGATATATGGCAGACACACACACACTGTTTACTTGACACACAGGGCACGGAACATCTAAACGAGGAACACCCAAAGAGGATACAGTATATCTTTATAAGGAGTATTTACCAACACTAAACTTCTCTTACTTTATTCCTCCTTGAATTTCTTGCTGTCGTATTAAACAAACATCGTCACTGACTCTCGTGGTGCTGTAACTCTCAAACAACATAAAGTAATGACTGACTATAAGTACAAGATACCACCCAAACAAAAGACAGTCTACTCGTGTTTATGTGTCACTTTATCTTTGTCACACATCTAGCTGCATTTGTAACAGTTGTAACAGGAGCAGCTACAGTAACAGCAGGTTTCAGTAACATCAACAGTAGCTGATATGAAGACAGTATTAGCCGAAACTGTAATTATTGTGCTAATAAAAAGATGAAAATTATTCCTTAGACCTATAATTAGAAGTTGGTATAAGATATGATAGCTGCACTGACGAGAGCAAATGGAGAAACGTAACATATGAGACAGGAGAATGCTTAGAGAGAGAGAGAGAGAGAGAGAGAGAGAGAGAGAGAGAGAGAGAGAGAGATAATCACCTTTATCCTCAACGTGTGTACAGTACTCACCTAAGGGGGAGTGTAGGCTGAAGACAGGGAGAACAGTCTTCTTCCTCTTACGGCGAAGTTTACACAGACCGATGTAGCAGATGACGAACCACAACACGCAGATAAACACCAGGATGCTCACACAGATAGTCCAGATAATTGCGTTCGTGACCTTCATCATGGGCACTTTAGCGCGTGACCGGCAGCAGCCCGCGGGTGGGGAACACCTGTTTTATAAGGCCGCTAGTAAGGGCGACGGTCCCCTACGACTGTCCATCCCTGCTAGAGGCCGGCCAGAGCACCGCACTCACCGCCCCTCTGGATGATTCATTGATTGTTAATTCCATTTCATAGAATATAACAACAGTTCCATCGTCAAGGGAGAATAAAGACACACAAACACACGCGTATTAATTCACCGCTCATCTCTCACCAGTGTCAAGTTCACGTCATTTCTTTTCTATTTTTTTTCTTTTCACTGTAATATTTTCTCTAATTATTTTATCTTAAAGTTTACAGATAAAAAGGTTTTTGGAAAGTCTTATATATATTTTTTTTAATATTTTCATAAGCATTCACTATTACATGACCTGAAAATAACAAACAGCTTACAATACTCTGGTAAATAACAAGAGACTCTGTAAATAACAAGAGACTCTGTAAATAACAAGAGACTCTGTAAATAACAAGAGGCTCTGTAAATAACAAGAGACTCTGTAAATAACAAGAGACTCTGTAAATAACAAGAGACTCTGTAAATAACATGAAGTATTAAATTATCCTTCATGACTCAGCAGTCTTTCCCACACCACAGCGAAGTATGTTGTAATGTGTGTGTGTGTGTGTGTGTGTGTGTGTGGGAGAGGAAAGACATACTGTGACCAAACTTATCGTAGAAGGTGTGTAGTTGTTAACAGGTGGTATAAACAGCTCCAGTTATTGGTCTACTATACCCACCATTACTGTCTTAAACGTGTATGTATGTATGTATGTATGTATGTATGTATACACTTCTCTCCCATCACGGTGAAGGAGTTTTGTGTCTCACGTGCTGCCCTGGTAGGTGAGGAAGGTGAGACAACATCGTTCTCACTACTAATCAGGGGTAACTGGGCCAGAAACTATCACCACACCACCACCACTGTATGAGGCGGTGAGAGAGAGAGAGAGAGAGAGAGAGAGAGAGAGAGACTGGTTCTATGGGCAGGTAAAGTTACATTAGCTCTGAACTAAAATCCAGGTGTAAATATATCCAACTTTGACACCATCCCTCACCCGCTCAGCACACACACACACACACACACACAGTCAGCCTCTTACAACACTACATTAAAAAAATATTGATGTGTGACAAAACTATTCATAATTTCCAGAGATTTCAACACGCGGTAGAAAGTAATCCTCCTCACCGAACAGATACACATGATGACGTACACAAGAACTAGACAGACGTACATGAGGACTACAAAAACGTACATGGGATCTGCAAAGGGGTACACAGGGTCTAAAAACACGTACACGGAGTCTACAGAAAGATACACGTGGTCTGGCTACTAACAGGTGGTGGTCGGGTGACGCCTCCTGGACCCCGGTAATTACCCGCAAACACGTACCACGATACCTGCCTCCCTTCCTCCCTCCCACAATCCCTCCCTCCCTCCCACCATTCCCCTTCCCTCTATTCCTCCTTCCTTCTCTTCCTCCTTCCCTCCCTTCCTCACTCCCACCTTCCCTCGTCCTTCTTTGATAACCTCCCTCCTCCTCCCCTCCACATCCCTCCATACCCCCTCACTGATACTTCCCTCCCTCCTTCCCTCCCTCCCTCCATACTCCCTCACCCCTCTCTATCATCCCTCCCTCTACTTCCCTTCGTCTCATTTCAGTCACCTGGGCCAGCAAGACGCCAGGTGAGACAGGGGGCGTGGGGAAAGTGCCAGAGGTTCTTACAATTGAAAGTTTGACGGGACAACAATGGGTAGTTCTCCTGGCTGCCGGAAGATCTTATGTAAAGGGAAGTTGATAATTCACTCAGCCTTTTATACGACTTTACGGTATCAATTTCATTTCTCCTTCTTTTTCCAGTATTTATTTTAAGTCAAATATCAGTAGATAGGTTAGGTTAGGTTACGTTAGGTTAGGTTACGTTAGGTTACGTTAGGTTACGTTAGGTTAGGTTACGTTAGGTTAGGTTAGGTTAGGTTACGTTAGATTTGAATATTTACTCAAGTAGACTTAAAGTGAATGACGCAGCAAGTTTCTCATACCTAAAGGTCCGTCTGATTTGTTGACAGTTTCTTGTTGTCTTTGAAGGGGGTGGGTGATGGGGGTGGGTGTTGGAGGTGGGTGATGGACGTGGGTGATGGGGGTGGGTGATGGGGGTGGGTGTTGGAGGTGGGTGATGAGGTGGTTGATGAGGTGGGTGGTGGGGGTGGGTGATGGGGTGGGTGATGGGGGTGGGTGATGGGGGTGGGTGATGAGGTGGGTGATGCGGGTGGGTGTTGGAGGTGGGTGTTGGAGGTGGGTGATGCGGGTGGGTGTTGGAGGTGGGTGATGAGGGTGGGTGAAGGGGGTGGGTGATGAGGGTGGGTGAAGGGGGTGGGTGATGGGGGTGGGTGTTGGAGGTGGGTGATGAGGTGGGGGAGTTTATTTGGTCTGCCCTTAGTCACCACCACCACCACCACCACAACCACCACCATCACCACTACTGTAGGATATTCACTCTTAGGGGTCATAGAGTCGACCCGTTAGAGCTCTATCAAGGTCGTCACCATGTTGACTCTATTCCATCTGGTCGTGGCGTCATGCTCGTGATCCTGACGACCTCTGTGGCGTCCTAAAGCGACCTCTATTACATACCTTCCCATCACACACACACACACACACACACACACACACTGAGGCTAAACCAAACATCATTGTAAAGGAATAACCACAGAGAGAAAAAGAGAGAAAGAGAAAGAGAGAGAGAGAGAGAGTGTGTGTGTGTGTTAGGTGTAAGAAATAGGCAGAAACATGACATCATCATCATCATCATCATCATCATCATCACCATCATCATCATCATCCCCTCGCTAAGATTCAAGACAATAGTGGCAATAAAAAATGAGGCAGGTGAGATATAACACACCTGGCCCATACCAATCAAACCTCTCCTCCGTCTCCTTCCTTCCACCCATCCTGTCCCCTCCTCCCTCTCTTCATCCATCTCACCTTTACTCCTTCTATTCATCCTCCCTCCCTACCTCCATCTTACCCCTCCTTCCCTTCCTCTCTATCCCGCCCCTCCTCCCATCAAGGTGAGTCCATCTATGTCACGTGAGGAAGAGAGGGAGCTACTCACGGATGCTTCAAAACACCTTCTTATCACACCTGTAGATGAGTGGAGCCTACCTGAAGTCACTATGAAGGTTAGGTTAGGTTTGGTGCCAGCCACTGTACCAGGTATAAGTGTAAACGACTGTACATTCAGATACGTTTATGTTAATTATGTGGTTTATCCTCACTCGTCGGGGCTGTAAGGTGAAGATGACGTGAGTTATATTGAGGTGTGAGGATGTTAATTATATTCATTCTAGCCTCACGTGTCGTCTTCCCAAGTGGATGTTATTGTCATCACTCTATCCTCATGTGTCGTCTACCCAAGTGGATGTTATTGTCAGCACTCTATCCTCATGTGTCGTCTACCCAAGTGGATGTTATTGTCAGCACTCTATCCTCATGTATCGTCTATCCACCTGAAGTCATCTGTCTAGTGACCTTGGCCGCTGATGTCTCCTGGAAGATGTGAATCAAGTTTCTCAACAACAAACAACAGATGAACCACAACAAAAAAATCCCCGTAACCAGAATAAACCAATCAGATACACCTCAAGTGCACTGATCAACAACACAGTGCACGAACTTCAGCAGAGAGAGGACAAAAAAAACCCACATCTGTACCTTTTTGCTCACATAAGCACTTAGAAACGAACGTGTGTCCTTGGATCGTCTTCAACTCGGCCCTGACCCTTCACCCAAGCCTCCATGATAATTTTTTTTCTCGTGTATTTACTCAATGTACCACGACCTACAGTACTTAATATACTCATTGTACCACGACCTGCAGTACTTAATTTTACCCACTTTATTCACGAACGGGAGATCAGAATACCTTACATAATGTGTGTGTTCTTTCCATAGCATTCTGTCCTAACTTACTGGCATAACACAAAACACATAAACAGACATACATACATACACACACACACACACACACACACACACACACACGAAGATAAAGAGTGAAGGGGAGAACCACTTTAGCCAAACGAAGAGAGAGGGAAAGTATATGTAAATTTTATGTCACTATTTAGCCCAAAGGAAACTGCTGCTCCCAGATGCGAGTAATCATTCTTCCTACGGCAAGGTGGAAACAGGTGTGTGCTTGTGTCAGGTATTTGTATATTACGAATGTTTGAATGTTTGTTTTCTCTCCTGGGTGTAGACTGAGTGTAATGTGTAAACAATGCTAGATTCACTACATGGTGTTGACCTCAGCTGCAGGGTGGGTGTAGACTGAGTGTAAGGTGTAAACAACGCTACATTCACTACACGGTGTTGACCTCAGCTGCAGGGTGGGTGTAGACTGAGTGTAGAGTGCAAACAATGCTAGATTCACTACACGGTGTTGACCTCAGCTGCAGGGTGGGTGTAGACTGAGTGTAAGGTGTAAACAACGCTAGATTCACTACACGGTGTTGACCTCAGCTGCAGGGTGGGTGTAGACTGAGTGTAGAGTGCAAACAATGCTAGATTCACTGCAGGAAACCAACGCTAGAATGACTATCACCTCTTCGCGCTGTCTCCCAAGGAAAACGTAATTATCAGTAAAACCTCTATATAACGAACTTATCTCTCCATACAAGGGAGGTTCACATCTAACGGACCCTCGATATAATGGATTTTCTTCCCCCATATAGTCCGTTAAATAAAGGTTTTATTGTATGTAAACATGAGAAGAAAAAAATGTTTAGAACGTCATTGGTATTATATGACACGAGTACAAAAAAAATACTCTCGGCGGGACAAGAATTACCACAGCTAAGTCAAAGATCAACGGTGTGGCAGGAGGAGGCTCGGAGCGGCTTCCCATACGCAGTTAACATGGACAATAGAGAAGACTTCCGTAAGACACTCACCACCACTAAAAACACCATAATGATTCATGACCAAAAACTCACAATTAAGTGGGCACATTCTCACGACCTGTTGTAACGGATTCCCCCTTGTACAGTCCCTGGCCTACAGTACTTCACCCTCTCCCTCCTTTCACCTTCCCTTCCTCTTATCCCCTTCTTCTCTCCTCCCTTCCTATCACCTTCTTTCTTCTCATTCTCCCTTCCCCCTCTTACCTTCCCTTCCTCTCATCTCACCTTCTTCTCCTCACATTCCTTCTCCCACCTTCCCCATTCCCATCCTCTCTCCTCTTACCCTCCTTCCTCTCCCCCCCCCCCTCGCCTCTTCCTCCCTCCTCTCCCCTCCCTCCCTCCTTTTACCCTCCCCCTCTCCTCCCTCCTCTCACCGCCCCCCTCCCTCCACCACCACACACCCCTCAACCAAACAATCACCATGCAGGAAGTAACACACTGCAATACCTCTTTTTTAACTAATTCCTTTTTTTTCTTAATACAAAGTTCAAGCACAGACACAGAAGCGTAGTTGTGAGTCAGGGGAACACACAAGTACCTGGATAAACGTACTCGACTGTGTAAATATTGTCAGTGGTTCCTTTCTACTGTTAACCTGAGTATTTTACCTAACATAATATAAATGGTTAAACAAAGCCTTCACCACCGCCTATAATGTCTCTCAATAGCCATATACAATCTTTAACAATACTAAATAATTATACAGACTCTGGGATTATTAACATGAGTGGAAAATTTATACAGAATATATTAATTAGTTGACAATTTCCACTAATCTCTTCACTACGGGGACAGAGACAAACAGACAGACAGACACGGCGAGACAGGGGGACGGACAGACAGACAGATATTGATATTTTGATATTGAAACAGAAAAACATAGTGACAGTTTCATACAAGAATACACTTATACAGTTAAAATACAGTACCAGTCATACAACACTTTATACAGGGATGCTCATGTAGAACTACCCATTAAACAGTGCCAGCCAGTTATTCTTCCCTGGCATAATACAGTTCAACAGTCAGCTAACAGTCATCTACACCCGTTTAATCCAGTCACTGTGAATATATATATAGCATAATTCCATCCATACAGTTATTCTCTCACTACCAGTCATACAGTCACTCACTATTAATCATGCAAAGTCAGTGTGAAGCTCCAGTTCACGTATTGTCAGTCATAATACAGCGTCAGCCATATTACAGTGTCAGAGATATGCACTGTCAGCCATAATACGGTGTCATGCATTCAGTGTCAGCCATATTACAGTGTCAGATGTATGCACTGTCAGGCATATTACAGTGTCAGAGATACACACAGTTGTAAATATTTGGGTAAACTCATAACTATTTCACCAAAGTTCCTTCCTGAGAGACAAAAGGCTTCACTGTTACCTCTAAAGTTACCTAAGAGCCCCTGAAGAATCTCCAGTCAAGATCCTTCAAGTGATTCGCTTCTTGAATTTATTAGTAACTAAATCCCTCCGATGTTCTCCTCAATAGATACGACAAAGTTTCCCTCGAAGAAGAGCTTTAGACGACGATGAAGAGGCAGGAACTTATCACATCACCTCCAGGTGTGGGAAAATGATGCCACGATTTCACACAACAGAAAGATGGACGGGGCAATAAGTCAACACCACACGGGAAATACTTCAAGTCATTTATCAACACTATGTATACACACTCCATCAACGACGAGGTGTATGAGTGTATTCTGGCAAAAACTAAACAAAAATATATATCTCCTACGAACTGAAATTTCTCGTGTTTATAGCCAATGTTGACGACAGACAATTTTACAGTAACCAATATTAAAACGCCACAATATATGAAGTCAGTGATATAATTAACTCTAAGATCTGAACAAAACACAAATACATTTTTATTCTTAATTTCGGCATAAAAATAAAAGAAATATAATCATAAAAACTGTTCTTCTGATCACTTTAACATTTTTAATTTATTACTTCACCGATGCATTAAGTGTTGAACGAGCTGATGTAAGACTGGTGAAATAGAGCATGTTTTACAGTTCTTTATGGTAAGTGTGTAGCTGTAGTCATGGTGTCAGATATATATTGGGAGTGACAGTCAGGTTTGTGGGAGTGAGTGAGTGAGTAAGGTGGGGGAGGGAGGGGGTGTTCCGCTGTCATCTAGGTGGGGGGGAGGGGGTGTTCCGCTGTCATCTAGGTGGGGGGAGGGGGTGTTCCGCTGTCATCTCGGTGGGGGGAGGGGGTGTTCCGCTGTCATCTAGGTGGGGGGAGGGGGTGTTCCGCTGTCATCTAGGTGGGTGTTACTGATGTGTATCGTTCCTGCTCCTGGGTGTCACGTACCTACACTTCCTTATATCCGGATGCTGCAGGATTTATCTCACCTCCCGGACACGTGAGGAAGGATGCTCTCAGCTTGGTGTTTGTTCGTTTTATTTTCCTTGTAACATATCCTTTTTAGTGGTCACTGAATATCGCGTTACGTAGATTTAGTGTGTGTGTGTGTGTGTGTGTGTGTGTGTGTGTGTGTGTGTGTGTGTACTTCAGTATAATTCTCGTGTGGTCGATTTTTCACATTTCACAACTACATGTACACACACTATCAATACCTTACACAATACACCAAGTGTACTTATACAACACTACACATCATATATTCATTGTATCTACATAACACGTTACACTATATACCACTAAGGGCTCACAATCGGGGGGTGTGTGTGTGTATGTTGGGTCACAGAGGAGCGGGGAGGGTTGGAGCGACACAACCTCCCTCCTTCACAGCACCAGACGCACTGAGGCCTCGTCTTTCGCCCAGCCACTATCACAATACTTCACAAGGCACACACACACACACACACACCATTCATAATATACGCATCTTGTATCATAATATTGTAAAGGTATTATTTTAACGTCTTACTTTAAGAGGTATAAATAATCTAATTTATTTATTATTTACATATCAAACTCACTGATTTCAATCGTGGTCATAATCGATCTATTATCGTATGTGTCTGTTTACCTCTTTGGTTGATTTATATATGCAAATGAGAAGCTTGTTCTTGTCTTTGCACTATTTAGCTGTAAAGTTTAGGAAGGACTCGTGATGTTAATAAATATTCTCAGGGAGGGTTTCAGAGTGACTCCTTACAACTGCTTCTAAGCTACATCAATGGAAGCTTAAAACACTAAACTTTGTCTGTGTTGATGATATGTATTCCCCACGATAAAGTTCACGCATCAATCTGTATTACGGAGTGTTGACCTTCGTGACCTCTGACGTGAGACTTTGATAATAGTTATAGAACAGAGAAAAAGTTTGAAATTTGGGTAAGGATTAAAAAACAAAATACTGACACTAATATTTTCTATAACTATAATATAAGGAAAAATATAAACACAGACTATAAGACACAAAGTATATCTATATTCGTTACACTATGTCCTCAGGAGTAACATTAAATGACAACTGATGTTTTTAAATGCGTTCATCTTTACCGTCAGTTTACCTGGACACGACGCTGGGTCCTTACCTAGACACGGGGTTTTGTCTTATATTTTGTGTTAGTTGATGGACTTGTCGATGGATGAGGGTAGGTGGTGTGGTGGGTGAGGGTGGGTGGTGTGGTGGGTGAGGGTGGGTGGTGTGGTGGGTGAGGGTGGGTGGTGTAGTGGGTGAGGGTGGGTGAGGGTGCGTGGTGTGGTGGGTGAGGGTGCGTGGTGTGGTGGGTGAGGGTGGGTGGTGTTGTGGGTGAGGGTGCGTGGTGTGGTGGGTGAGGGTGGGTGGTGTGGTAAATGAGGGTTGGGTAGATTTTCCTCCCTCTCTCTCTCTCTCTCTCTCTCTCTTCTTCACATACTTTCCATAATATTTTCCCCGTGAGGGTTACAAGACCCGGAATTAACGGTGACCGACCGCTCTGTAAACTGACGTATCAAGTGTTGACTGTACAACTGGCATGGTTAAGTGTGAATCTTCTTCTTCTTCTTCATCATCTTCGTCTTCTTCTTCTTCTATTTCTCCTTCTTCTTCTTCTTCTTCTTCATCATCTTCGTCTTCTTCTTCTTCTTCTCCTTCTTCTTCTTCTCCTTCTTCTCCTTCTTCTTCTTCTGATAGGTTTGTTTAATTAAGTCGGGTTAGTTACGTTATAATGGCTTTGTTTAGGTAAGGATAATAAGTTAGATAAAGGTGGCCTGAGCTAGGTTATGCTGTCAGGATATTTATGTTGGTTGGGTTAGGTTACGTTACGTTAGGCTACGTTACGTTACGTTACGCCTATTGAGCGATTATCTCTATTTAACGTGACAAATATATGAGAGACTGCAGGGTGAAGGCGGTCTATCATTAGCCTCAGTATTAGTGCTGTGTTGGGCGGCTCCTGGTCACTGACGCCTCCAGTGTTGACAAATGTGTTGTCACGGGGGAGCAGAGCATTATGGTGCACCCGGTCATTATGCTCTCTGTTACCTGTCACGCAGCACCATGCCAGCATCTCCATCTCGGCTACAGAAGCAATATCAGTCATTCTCACCATAAAATCGTAATGATATCAACATCACTTGCAACCATTCTCCCACGCTACTGAGTCACAAGAGTCATTGATCTCTCAACAGGTGAAGTATTAAGTCATCAACACAGGTGAGTCCAGTGATGGATTTTGGGAAACGGGTTAATTGGTTATGGTGTACCTGAGAGCCCAGAACCCCGACCACTGAAGGTCGATGGTTGAATGTTAGGGTAAGGAAGAAAGTTCTGTCTTGTATCTCAAGTAGGCTATACAAGACGTGTACAAAGACATTTAGACGTGCGTGCGTGCGGAGAGTGAAAAAGTGGGAGACTAAAAATCACTGAGCGGAGGTTAGGTCACCCCCAGCGGCGGATATGGATGGGTGGGTTGGTTGGGTTGGTATAGGGCAGGGTGGGTGGGTGGGTGTAAGCAGGACGGAGCCTTACAACACCTACATCTTACTAAACACAGTTATGTTTCCGCCAAGGTGTGAAACGAGGTCACGGTCACACACCTGCTCATGTTTGTACCTGAGTGGTTATTAAGGATCGCCACCCGCCTGTTTACCTATCTACTCGTACTAAGATTAATAAATGATATAATGGAATTTTCTTATTAGGTGATGTTAAATAAGTAAACTATAAATACGTGGTATACTTTGTTTTATTACTGTCTATAACAATAATAGTTCAGGTACAGTCGCCTGCACTAACACCTGGTACAGTGGCTGGCACGTTTTGTGAGATGTGGCAGCTCTGTTTTTGCTAACATCGTATTAAAACTCTCGGAATGGCTCTAAGGAGCCTCGCAATAGTAGCCAGACTAAGGATGCGAGATAAAAATTCCACAGAGTTGCCACATCACACAAAACGCGCCAGCCACTGTACCAGGTGTAAGTGCAGGCGACTGTACGGGATGAGGATGAAACAGTGAGATAGTTAGTCACCATAACAGTACAAAGAGGGAAGGAAGGCAGACGTTCCCTCCGTTACACTTGTTGAAGGCTGCTTGGGTGAATAATGCTGGTCAGTGTTAAATAAACCTAACTTTACCTTCCTGTTGCTGCTGAACAGTTATATGTATGATGGTTAATACTACAGTTGTTGAAATATACAGTATATACCTAACAGGGAACACTTACGAGGAACACAATTTATTTTACGGGGAACACTATATATTTTACGGGAAATATTACTTTATCTACGTCGAACACCCCTCCCCTCATTCCACCTCATTTTCTCCTCACTTACCTCTCCCCCCACGTCCCCCTCCCATCACCTCACCCCCCCCCCCCCTCCCTACTTCCTGGCTACAAGTGGACCCCAGGGTAGTAGTTCACGCCCTCTCAGCCTCTGAGAAAATCACCTCAAAAATTACTTAACTACGACTTGTTCTCATAAATCTGTGTAATTTTCGGCGAATTCAGGAAATGAAAAAAAATTCAGACGATCACTTCGACATTGTGTGTGTG
The DNA here is from genome assembly GCA_958450375.1 of Homarus gammarus. Lineage (NCBI taxonomy): Eukaryota > Metazoa > Arthropoda > Malacostraca > Decapoda > Nephropidae > Homarus > Homarus gammarus. Next base: position 411,635 of record CAUDMG010001768.1, on the reverse strand, counting down.
TGTGTGCGTGTGTGTGTGTGTGTGTGTGTGTGTGTACTATATAATATACTACATCTTATTCACTCCCCCAACTGTTCTTAGTAAATTTGTCCTTCATCGTCCAGTGTTCGTACAAGAGGACACCAGAGAACCAAGACGTATGTTGAGGTTCACACTAGATAACACACTCCTCATATCTACCCCGGATCACTAACTCTCATCTTTCTCTCGCTATATTCATTACAAATCTCTATCCCCACAACTATCTCTGTCTTTTATCTCTATCTTTATTCACATCTGTCTCAATATCAATATCCGTCTGTCACTTAATTGCGATATGCCTCTTATCATTTTATATCTGTACAATCGTCTCTATAAACACATATATATCTTCAAAGTATCTCTATATACATTACTTTATCTCCAACCACATATAAAAACACACATTAATCTTACCTATTACATATAATCACACATAGTTACCTGCCCATGGAAAGTGTAGGAATGATACTGTGAACCGTAGTGGAAAGTAACGTTGGTCCCGGTACTGTTGAGTCGTGAATTTATTGCGAGTGAGTGAGGAAGAGTAGTGGCATAGGGTGGTGAGAGGCAGGTGTGGGGATTTCAGGTGTGGCGAGCTAGACAGGTGTTGGGTGATGAGGTGATAGAGAAGAAAGGGCAGGTGTGTGTGTGTGTTGAGGTGAGAGGGCAGGTGTGTGAGATCAGATTTAGCTAAACAGGTGTGATGATAAGGTAAGAAGGATGAGAAGACAGGTGTGGGGATTCAGATATAGCTAGACAGGTGTGGTAGTGAGGTGACAGAGGTTAGAGGGCAGGTATGAGAGGTCGGGATTGGTGAGTTAGTAGGTGAGGGAGGGAAAGGTGGAAGAAGGGAAAGTATTACAAGAGTTATGAGATCGAAGGTGTGATTGGACAGTTGTGGGTAGTTAAGGCGGTAGTTAGTGATACATGTGGAAAGTGTGAGAGAGTTGTGGAGATCACGTGAAGATTAGGCACCTAGCTTATTTCACCTGATGACGAAACACCTGACGTAGCTTGGAATAGGTTAGGTTAGGTTAGGTTAGGTTGGGTTAGGTTAGGTTGGGTTAGGTTAGGTTAGTCTCAAAGTTACATAAACTTGGGGTCCTATTATTCATGTGATCCTTAATTATAGATTAGGACATGTGGCGGGTCAGGCGTGACGGGACATGTGGCGGGTCAGGTGTGATGGGACATGTGGCGGGTCAGGTGTGACGGGACACGTGGCGGGTCAGGCGTGACGGGACATGTGGCGGGTCAGGTGTGATAGGACATGTGGCGGGTCAGGTGTGACGGGACACGTGGCGGGTCAGGCGTGACGGGACATGTGGCGGGTCAGGTGTGACGGGACATGTGGCGGGTCAGGTGTGACGGGACATGTGGCGGGTCAGTTGTGACGGGATAGGTAAGGTTGAGAGACAAGAGAAAATTTCGGGGTTGACACTAGAGGCGGACCAACACCTGGAAGGGAGCCATGAGCACCTCACACCTCATGTAGTAACCTGACAACATCACTCAAAGGTCAGTGATAATGAGAAGAAAGAAAAAGGATTAAATTATTCCTTTGTATTTATTCAGTAAAAAAAATGCTGGTGGTCGTGATTTAACCATTTAATTCCTTTATCTTATGTGTACATGTGTTGTTTCCGGGTACAAGTGTGTGGGCGGGGAATTCCTGGTGTTGTGATGGGACGCGAGGAGGGTGACCTTGTTCCTACGCCCACCCTCTGACCAGCCACCTTCACTCACCGCCCGCAACAGATGGTCTAGTAAGTTAACCCTTGTGCTGACGTGTTTCTCCCAGTGACCAGCCTCCGCGGTACCATAAGCGCTCTTCGTGCTGGGGGTCATCCTATAATTCTCCCACACATTCATTCAGACACTCGACACAGGCCCTCACGTTGTTATGTCCATTACTCCACAAGATTTACCCACAGTGAATGTAAGTGTATCAGCAGCAACACGACAGCACATCAATACAAACTCCAAATCTTCAACTGTGATACCTTCAAGATATGGCATGCAAGACCTGACGAAATCAATGTTATTAACAAAAGAAGCCTTGCCACACTATCCGGTCACCAGCGTAAAAACACTTGACGGCTCTATCAACCTCCTGAGGGAGATGATATACAGTTGGTGTGGGATAACTCATGTTCCTCTATCATCTGTGTCTCCCGGAACACAGTGGGAGAAGGTGATGCACTTACTGCTCTTGGGTGGTTATATAAACTTGGGTGTAACTTCCCTGGAGTCAACAGAAGCATCACAACATCCACTTCCTTACTCCACTAACTCTACAGAACAGTTCAGATAGAAAAGACTTGTTGTATACTACAGAACGAAGATGGTGTTGCAGATGTGTAGAGGAGCTAGTGAACGGCAAGGTACAGGACAGGTTACGCTCGTTCTCTTAGATATCGGCAACTGTGGGGGTCAGTCATGTGTTTGTTCACTTAATAAGACAAATTACTACCTCCTCGTATTTCATTATATGGGAGTAACGACAGAGTAAAATAAAGATAACAATGATGTTATTCCCCCATATCCAGTAATTAGAAACAAGAAAAAACTCATTTAGTTCAGACGATATAAATCCAATATTGTTAGCATGTTGACCACCATACCGGGAGAGGATTTTGACAGTAACGAGAAGAATAATACACGATAAAAAGATGAACAATTATTTAGTCAAGACGAACGAGTATATTCAAAACGACACCTCATCATTTCCTAACTGATATGGAGTGTAAACCAACATTTCCTGTCTAAATATGCATTACCACGAGAACCACAGCTTTATGAATGCACTGAGTTACTGTATACCTGAACTGTTGTCTTACCCTCCGGAGTACTAGTGTGTGTATTGTCCAGCAGGTGTGTGCCGGGCGCTGCCAACCATAACCAAAGTACCACCATTGTTCTCCCGGCTGACCAAATAGTGAAGCATAAACATACTGTATATGACGGCGAGTATGTCCTCTTGCTATAGCGGGAGATAACCACTACACACCTTCCCTCACACACACGGTAGATTCATTCACTGAGGTATAATTAAACCTAATTTAAAATAGATAAATACATTAAGAAGCAGAATATTTTACATCACACAGGTAAACCAGACTGTGTGGCTCATACCTGTGAACGGATGAACACCTCACACGACACTCTGGACACACCTCGTTGGCTTGTCATCTCTGCCACTACTTTACCTTCACTTCTCTGTATTCATGAGTCACTTTCCAAGTTATTCACCATCACGGATTCACTTTCTCTGGACTATGATACATCGTTGTAATATAACAAGAGTCTGGTGTAGTGGAGAGAACCTATTTGTGCATGTTGCTGAGGGCGAGTGTAGGGAGAACAACGACACACTTGTTAAATTAGGAGCAAATTGACACCAAAGATTTCATTACGTTAAGGGAGTCCAGATCAACCTAACCTAACCTAATCTAACCTATACAGAATATCTAAGACACTTGGCTTCGTCTCCCTCTGTTTAATAATTACATCTTTATGTCTTCTCCGAGTCACCAAATTGTAAAACGTGTTAATATTTTATCACAGAGTTAACGAAAACTTGAGTGCAATTGTTCAGTCTCAGGCTAAATTACCTACACCACTTTTACCTTCATGTTTCTTTCATTAGTTCTCACACTCGTCCGCCAGGTATCATCCTCGTGTCGTGTCTCTACAGCTTACAGGCGACACTTTCTTCTCGAAAAGCTTGTCAAAATCCTTCGTTCGTTGTGTCATATTGTTTAACATAAAAATCGTAAAGATACTTATTGGAGCCTTTCTCTCAGTCAGGCTTTACGTCAGTGAGTGTTTCTGTTTATTTTATTAGAATTATTATGTCTTATATATGACTAAACATATGAACCGGATCACCTTCAACCTCGGTCTAGTTATCATCAAACACGTGACCTGCTGTTCTCCTATAACAGCAGCTTGATTCAGGAGTTGTATCGCCTCTCAAACACAACCCGGTCATAGTGCTCAGCCATGTAAGCTTAATTCACTCGCTTTAATGAGACAGTCTATATCTGACTCATATCCTTACTTAATGACTATCACACATTATTGTTATAGTTATTATATGTTTAGTTAATTGTTGTTGTGTTTGTTATCAGTGTGACTGTCAAATACAAAGGAGTTATTGTACATGAAATATATAAGTTAAATGGGGTGGGTAATACGGCGGTCTCTTGTCAAAAATTAATTAAATAACAGCTATTGATATTTTTCCCACGAGAAAATATTGAGACGTGATGAAATTTTATCAAAGTTTAAGAAATTATGAAATTACGCATTTAATAGAGACAGAATAGTACAGGTCACGCGATACACCCCGGGCGGCCTCACACCCCCAGTAAAAATATTTGGACGGTAACCATTAGCCCCGCTCACCCCAACACTTAAGGAAGCGATGTTCTCTGTAACTTTCAAGAAAATTCTCCCATTTTTTTCAAGACTTATCGTGTTCACAAGAGGGAAACGGCGGACGGTACAGATGCAACTAAAACTGCCGACTCATATTTACTTTTATCCTCTTCGCCACTGATCGGTCTGTAAGCTGCTTGGGCGATCGGTCACGTCTCTGTTACACACTGTTGGCAAGTACTAGGCATGTACTGGCTCTGTTACACACTGATGGCAAGTACTGGCTCAAGAACATACCTGTACATACACTAACCTAACCTAACTTTGTAATTAGAAGTTAAGATATCTAAATGTCCTGTGGAGTTTGTGGTGGTTAGGAGAGGTGGTAGTGGTGAGGGAAAGTAGGGGGAATGTTGGGAAGTAGGGGAGATGAGAGGAAGTAGGGGTTTGTGAGGGGGCGTAGGGGAAGATAAAGGGAAGTAGGAGGAGATAAGAGGAAGTAGTGGTGCTGAGGGGAAGTAGGAGGAGATGAGGGGAAGTGGTGAGGGGGAGGAGGAGATGCCAAGTACCACCAGCCAGCATCAGGTGACCAGGGTTTACTGTAGTCAGTCGGGCGGTGGAACAGAGTGGGGTAAGACGTGGCTGTGGGTCGGCGCTACTACACACACACCCACGACACCTTCATCCTCTCTCTCTCTCGTACAAAGTAAAGAACTACCCAGCTGACGCCTCTGTGATGCTGACAGTGCTGACGTACAGTGTGTGGTGTAGTTGATGTTGTTCTAGTGTAACAGCTGATGAACGTGAGATTAAAGAACATCTTCCATCAACTGAAGTTTGAGAGACGAGACATTAATTCAGGCTCATTGGTAACGTGAATTTATTATATATATATATGACTCAAGGACACATGTGACTGTCTAGTACACCTGTGACTGTCTTACACCTGTGACTCTTACACCTGTGACTGTCTTACACCTGTGGCTGTCTTATACCTGTGACTCTTACACCTGTGACTGTCTTACACCTGTGGCTGTCTAGTGCACCTGTGACTGTCTAGTACACCTGTGACTGTCTAGTACACCTGTGACTGTCTAGTACACCTGTGACTGTCTAGTACACCTGTGACTGTCTTACACCTGTGACTGTCTAGTACACCTGTGACTGTCTAGTACACCTGTGACTGTCTTACACCTGTGGCTGTCTAGTACACCTGTGACTGTCTAGTACACCTGTGACCGTCTAGTACACCTGTGACCGTCTAGTACACCTGTGACTGTCTAGTACACCTGTGACTGTCTAGTACACCTGTGACCGTCTAGTACACCTGTGACTGTCTAGTACACCTGTGACTGTCTAGTACACCTGTGACTGTCTAGTACACCTGTGACCGTCTAGTACACCTGTGACTGTCTAGTACACCTGTGACTGTCTAGTACACCTGTGACTGTCTAGTACACCTGTGACCGTCTAGTACACCTGTGACTGTCTAGTACACCTGTGACTGTCTAGTACACCTGTGACCGTCTAGTACACCTGTGACCGTCTAGTACACCTGTGACTGTCTAGTACACCTGTGACTGTCTAGTACACCTGTGACCGTCTAGTACACCTGTGACCGTCTAGTACACCTGTGACCGTCTAGTACACCTGTGACCGTCTAGTACACCTGTGACTGTCTAGTACACCTGTGACTGTCTAGTACACCTGTGACTGTCTAGTACACCTGTGACTGTCTAGTACACCTGTGACCGTCTAGTACACCTGTGACCGTCTAGTACACCTGTGACCGTCTAGTACACCTGTGACTGTCTAGCACACCTGTGACTGTCTAGTACACCTGTGACCGTCTAGTACACCTGTGACCGTCTAGTACACCTGTGACTGTCTAGTACACCTGTGACCGTCTAGTACACCTGTGACTGTCTAGTACATCTGTGACTGTCTAGTACACCTGTGACCGTCTAGTACACCTGTGACTGTCTAGTACACCTGTGACTGTCTAGTACACCTGTGACCGTCTAGTACACCTGTGACTGTCTAGCACACCTGTGACTGTCTAGTACACCTGTGACCGTCTAGTACACCTGTGACCGTCTAGTACACCTGTGACCGTCTAGTACACCTGTGACTGTCTAGTACACCTGTGACGGTCTAGTACACCTGTGACCGTCTAGTACACCTGTGACTGTCTAGTACACCTGTGACTGTCTAGTACACCTGTGACCGTCTAGTACACCTGTGGCTGTCTAGTACACCTGTGACCGTCTAGTACACCTGTGGCTGTCTAGTACACCTGTGACCGTCTAGTACACCTGTGACCGTCTAGTACACCTGTGACCGTCTAGTACACCTGTGACTGTCTAGTACACCTGTGACTGTCTAGTACACCTGTGACTGTCTTACACCTGTGACTGTCTAGTACACCTGTGACTGTCTAGTACACCTGTGACTGTCTAGTACACCTGTGACTGTCTAGTACACCAGTGACCGTCTAGTACACCTGTGACTGTCGAGTACACCTGTTACCGTCTAGTACACCTGTGACTGTCTAGTACACCTGTGACTGTCTAGTACACCTGTGACTGTCTAGTACACCTGTGACTGTCTAGTACACCTGTGACCGTCTAGTACACCTGTGACTGTCTAGTACACCTGTGACTGTCGAGTACACCTGTGACCGTCTAGTACACCTGTGACTGTCTAGTACACCTGTGACTGTCTAGTACACCTGTGACTGTCTAGTACACCTGTGACTGTCTAGTACACCTGTGACCGTCTAGTACACCTGTTACCGTCTAGTACACCTGTGACTGTCTAGTACACCTGTGACTGTCTAGTACACCTGTGACTGTCTAGTACACCTGTGACCGTCTAGTACACCTGTGACTGTCTAGTACACCTGTGACTGTCTAGTACACCTGTGACTGTCTTACACATGTAATTTTGTGTACTTTCATTGCTCCAGTTGATGTCATAAATGAAGTTACACATAAACACACACACTCACTAACACACCTTAACACACTCTCTACACATCATCATCATTTTCTCCCCATTACTCATCCCCACCTCCCCTATTACCCCTCATTACTCATCCTCCCCTCCCCCTATTACCCTATTTCTCCCCATTACTCATCCTCCCCTCCCCCTATTACCCTATTTCTCCCCATTACTCATCCTCATCTCCCCTATTACCCTATTTCTCCCCATTACTCATCCTCATCTCCCCTATTACCCTATTTCTCCCCATTACTCACACTACACCCTTCCAGTCCCCCAATTTCTCCCTGCTTCTCACCCCTTCCTTCCTCTTACCCCATTACAACAATGTTTCCCTCTTAAATATAAACTCGATGTGTTCAGCCTTAAAACATTTTCCTTCTTAGAGGTAATTAGTAAGAACTATCATTGGCACGTGTTTACCTGCTAATTGGGCTGTTAATTGGGCCTCGTTTCACAGGTGTACACTAAGGTTCAAACTAACGTGAAGAAAATAAGAGTTTTTTGTTATGACGGCTGGGATATTATTGTTGTTGTTGTTGTTGTTGTAGTTGTTGTTGTTGTTGTTGCATTAGTTTATCTTAGATATAAAAGAGACCAGAATATTCGACGAACAATAATCAAAGGAAATCAAATGTTAATCAAATAGAGATGCATAAAATGAATGAGGTTTGTGACTCACCAATTAGTTTGTTTACGCTCGGATGGTCTAATTATATTGCTCAGATGGGTAATTTATCTTGCTCACTTGTCAAGAGGAGAAGAAGAGGAAGAGGAAGAAGAAGAAGAAGAAGAAGAAGAAGAAGAAGAAGAAGAAGAAGAAGAAGCTTATGTAGCGATTATATTTTAGTAGATAAATTAATAATTACTTTCATCAATGTCTAAGTCTTAGGATGGGCAAGATTAAGGTAGGATAAGTAAGATCAAGTTGGAGGAGTAACTCGAGTCATAAGGCTTCAGTAATTAGTAAAGACAGGAGGAGGAGGTTCATCGAGTGGGAGTGTCAAGAGGGAAGCCTTACAAGACAATCATGAGACGTGATTAATCCCCACACGAGAGACAGGGGGAGGGAGGAGGAGGGAGCAGAAGGGGGGGAGGGAGGAGGAGGGAGCAGAAGGGGGGGAGGGAGGAGGGAGCAGAAGGGGGAAGAGGAGGAGGGAGCAGAAGGGGGAAGAGGAGGAGGGAGCAGAAGGGGGAAGAGGAGGAGGGAGCAGAAAGGGGAAGAGGAGGAGAGAGCAGAAGGGGGAAGAGGAGGAGGGAGCAGAAGGGGGAAGAGGAGGAGGGAGCAGAAGGGGGAAGAGGAGAGCGAGGAGGGAGCAGAAGGGGGAAGAGGAGGAGGGAGCAGAAGGGGGAAGAGGAGGAGGGAGCAGAAGGTGGGGAGGGAGGGGGAGGGAGCAGAAGGGGGAAGAGGAGAGTGAGGAGGAGGTGATGGGAAAGGGGAGAGAAATGAAAAGAAATAAGATCGGGTAGGAGAAGGATGTGGAAGAGGTGTGTGTGTGTGTGTGTGTGTGTGTGTGTGTGTGAAATAATTAATTAAGTTTGTTAATACTCCAGGAGCCTTCATAACACACCTGGAATTTAACTTTACCTTCAGGACTTAACACGGATTTAATGTATTCAAGAAAGTTCATCGTCCACAAACAACACTGAGTACTACAGGTGGACAGTTACTCTTAGACAACACCTGTAACTGTTCTGTTCGTCTCCCTGTCCGCTGTGGGGTGATTATCTCCCCCGGTACAGTGAAGCTTTTATATATAACGGATATTGGAGGGGCGTGGGAGGGGGAGGAAGGAACGTGGGTTAAAGCTTAGAGGGGGAGGAAAGAGCGTGGGTTAAAGCTTAGAAGGGGGAAGAAGGAACGAGGGTTAAAGCTTAGAAGGGGGAAGAGGGCCGTGGATTAGAGGTTAATGCCGTAAGGAAGAAAACATGAATAATTACATCTCCAACCTCTTCCCTCAAAAACAAAAACAGCTAAAAGAAGAATGAAAACAATAAAAGGAAATTTGAATTTGTTAATTAATTTTCTCTTCAAAACACTTTTTTCTGACGGGTTGTTATGGCTCCCCAAATTAACTAGAACTGTACTCTCCCCTTCACCTGTGTGTGTGTGTCTCGGATATTGGCAGTTACCGCATAAGATCAACTTCTCTTGAAAACACCTTGTTGACGACGCCCCCTCCCCGCCTTTTGTCTCTCAAGAGTTATCACCGTCCACCCCCTGTGATCCCCTTGCTCAGGAATGATTAAATCGTGTATAAGTTATCTTGCACACTAGAGAGAGGAGCCTTGATGTGTACACAGTATCTTCTAAGCTTCTTCGAGGCTAAATCAAACAATGGAAGAGAGAATAAAAAGTTGTATACATTTAAAACATCAGCGGGAGTCATGTAGGTCTCTTGTGCAGGATAAACTCTTCTGTCTTTATGGGTTTAACTGATGAAGAGTAAAGTTGATCTTTTTGGGAGAAGAAAAAGGCCAAAGTTGATGTTTGTTACCCAAGAATCCGAGAAGATCTTGAAGCAGCTCTCCTGGGGTAATGTGTCAACACGGATCCAACTCCCTGCATCCACTGTATCCCAAAACACATTCCATAATTCAGTATTTTCTTTCCCCCTCTGAGTAAAAGACAAGTTACCAGCTGTGTGTAAGTTATGAAGACGAGGCTACCTTGAGGGAGATATACTCAAGTAAAGGATGCCGGCGTGAGAAACACTACTGCCGTTAATGCCTTCCCTGTCTGTTGTGTCGATCACTCCATGCTGACAATATATACAGCAGAGAGAAGGGGAATAAAACACAGGGGAAATATACTGCCACGCCTAACGCAGCTCGCCGGCAACAGGTGATGGAGGAACGACTCACAGGTAATGTTATGTTGAGGGAGCAGATAGAAGGGCAGCCTAATGCATCAGTAAATGTCTGCAAATTTGTCCGGGAAAATGGGTGACGGCGCACCTCATCCTCGGTGTTGTAGCAAAAACTGGCACACCGCAAAGCTAAGACAATACTAAGCTGATACACCCCAAAGCTATCATCATCATCATCATCATCATTATTATTATTATTATTATTATTATTATTATTATTATTATTATTATTATTGCTGTTGTTGTCATTAATTATATTACTCTCCTCCACAACAGGAAGCGGTTACTATGACCACGAGGGCTGGGTGGCGGTGGCAGAGGTCGTTGGTGACCACTGTGCTAATCCTCACAGCATCATCACTCAGGTACTGCTTCACCGCTGCTGCCATCCTTCGAGAAGTGTCACGTGAAGGTAAATACCCCTCTCTGTTACTGTCTCTTGATCAGGGTTAGTTACTGTTGATCAGGTGCTAGTTACTGTTGAGGAAGGCTAGTTACTGTTGATGAGGGCTAGTTACTGTTGATCAGGGCTAGTTACTGTTGATCAGGGCTATTTAGTGTTGATCAGGGCTAGTTACTGTTGATCAGGGCTAGATACTGTGGATCAGGGCTAGATACTGTTGATCAGGTCTAGTTAACCTAAGGAACTGAGTCAGACAATGCGTACGAACCCTTTTCTCCCCACCCCTATCTCTCTCACCCTTACCTCTCTCTCTCACTCACCCTCACCTTCCTCTCTCTCCCTTACCTCCGTCCGTCCCTCTCCCTCACCTCCCTCCCTCTCCCTCACTTCAAGTATCATACCAAACTCTCGACTAAGAAAAACCAACACAGGGTACAGAGATAAAAGGCTTTAAATACAGCACTGGCACACATATCCCCACAGCATCAAACATGACCCAAATCTCACGAGTTGGGTAAAGTTTGAGAAGTTATATAGCCGTTGATGGCTTCCAGTGCTGCGCCATGCCAGATGCTACGGTTGGTATCTGGGGCGAGGCGGGAGTTCTCACTTATCCAGACGAGGAGTAAAAATAAAATCGGAATTTATTACAAGATTAAAAAAAAAAATCGTGTTACTGTTGGATTGGGTTGGGTTGGGTTGGGTTGGGTTGGGTTTCTGTCTATCAAATAGTTAAGAGGGCGTCTCCTCCACCACCATCACCTTGGTCTCTCGTGATCAACTCTCCCTCCATTACTCTACCACTTAGCGCAGTACCTGAGACCATTCCTCCCTGATCCTATTCTCGACCCTCTTCAGATCTAATAGAACGAGTTTGTTTACTCAAGAGTCTAGGTGAAGTATTGGAAATCCACCATATGTGTCGCCAGGCCTCCAGTACTTTGTTGTGTTTCCTATCCCAAGGCTCGTGGGTGTGGGTGAAAAATCTCCAATCCAAATTAACCTAACCATTAGTTCTAAGACTCCATTACACTGACGACCCTTTATGAATGGGTTTAGTAGAGAGCTATTAAGGTTAGGGCCTATTAGAACTGAGCCTCAATTCCAAAGATTAGGTTATGTTCGTCTATTTGATCTGGACCCAACACCTCCCCGTTCGCCTCCTTCCTGTTGTTCTAGAGTGTGTTGAAGGATGTTGTTCTAGAGTGTGTTGAAGGATGTTGTTCTAGAGTGTGTTGAAGGATGTTGTTCTAGAGTGTGTTGAAGGATGTTGTTCTAGAGTGTGTTGAAGGATGTTGTTCTAGAGCGTGTTGAAGGATGTTGTTCTAGAGCGTGTTGAAGGATGTTGTTCTAGAGCGTGTTGAAGGCTGTACAGTTGTGGCCAAAATTCCCTCGATGCCGACATAATCTGGCATCTACGGGGGGGGGGGGTGAGCTAATAGTCCCTGTGCACCTGTAATGATTAATTATATAGTTGTTCATTAACCTCTGTCTCTTTGTCTCCCTGTCCCCGTCCCCCCACAACACGACCCCACAACACACACCCCAACACGACCCCACAACACGACCCCACAACACACCCTGGAAATATCGCACGACCATCGTTTAAGTCACCCGCACCTCCCTACCAAAATTATTAATCAGTAAGGATATTGAATCGTCCTGGAATATAGCATAATAAAGTTATCTATGTGACGGAGACTATACAATATACAGCCAAGACCAATTCTGTTAGTTAAAGACGACTAGGAAACCATCATACGTGAACTAAGAGGCAGTTACGTTCATTTTCAAGAGATTAATCGTTACTAATGATGAGAATGACGAGCAGAACAGAAAGATGCATGTTAGGATGTGAAACTAAACCCAGTGAGAGTGTAAAAGGGTGGATAGAGTTACAGAGTCGAAGATGATAAAGTAAAGTCAAGAGATAAGTCTGTGTTGCTCCCAGGTTGTCAATAAAGGAGTTCTCCCTGGACTGTTCTCCCGTTGGTCGCTTCTTACTCAAACAACTCAAAGGAAAACTTGAAATAGGAAGAACGTATTAAAAAAATATAAAACTATGAAAGAGAGAGAAGAGAAAAATGGATGAAAAAGAACCAGAGAAAGAAAATCTAATAAATAATTAAAAATAAAACAACCTATAACTATGATATACGAGTAACAAAGTGAATATTTTAGTTTGGTTTATTTATATTTCATGTTAGGTGATGTTTGTACTGAGCTTGTGTCCACCACTTTATATTTCGTCTTCGTACACAAGAGGTTAATAAATGTGGGGTAAGATCCAACAGGGAGGAATGTCTCGTGTGTGTGTGTGTGTGTGTGTGTGTGTGTGTGGGTGTCTGTGTGTGTGTGTGTGTCTGTGTGAAAGAGATTGTCTGGCATATATGTTCGATGAAGTGAAAATACAGTATATATGATGTAATCGAAGCATATTATTACTTAATTTTTTCAGGAGGAATCGAATCAAATCTCTCACTGGAAGGAAACTAAAATATACTGTAATATTTTGATGACTAGAACAACAGCATCAGACGCGTAGTGCAACGAAAGCTGGCGAGAATTCTAACCATGTATGAAGCTATGTAAATAAACTGATAAATATGTCTGGTTATGATAAGGCCGGTTAGGAGCTGCAATATAAAGCTAAATACTGCACGTAAACAACAGATAAGAAGAAGAGGGAGGAGAAGTGAGGAAGTATTTTGGAAGTGAAGATAACAAGAACTGAGTTACGACAATAAGGAGGACGACTAGAGTGTGTAGACTACCAAAACACAGTAGCGTCTTTAAAGGAGATAAATTTGTAGATGAAGAATTTAAAGTACCGATAACTAAGGTGTTTCAGGAGGTGTTAAATCCTTGCCACATGACGTAAGATATTAATCAGATCAATGAGAATATGAGAAAAAATTAAATCGGAATTATTTATGGAATGTGGAGCCATCCTGAGGGATTAATTTGCTGAGGAAGAATGTTTACCTCACTGAAAGAAGGAAGGAATAACACTTCTCACTCCTCAGTAAACTATATACAGGTGTTACTGACTTCTTGCTTGTGTTTAGAGATGGAGGGAATAATGTTAAATAGCTTCTTGTGCTAAAGGTGACTAGCGACGGTGTAGTGATACGGTGGTGGCAAGGAAGTGGGGCAGGTAATAGGATAGGGCTCACACACACACACACACACACACACACACACACACACACTAACTAATGTTGTAATATCCTTATGTTAGCAAGTCAAATAAGTCATTGAATTAGTGTGTGTGTGTGTGTGTGTGTGTGTGTAGGCAGGTCAACAGAGTCTAGAGTTATTGGTTTTATCTCAGCTTAAGTTTTACAGTGAGGTATAGAATTAAATAGAAAAAGAGAAACAAGAACACAAGAACAATAAGAACAACATAAGTAAAAAAAACGAACAACAACAACAAAAACGACAAAAAAAAATTAAAACCAAAAATCAAGTATAAAAATCGGAACACATTTTTGGCCCTCCTTATTTCCTGAGTCATGATGGACGCGTGTAAAACCCTTCCCAGGCCCACACGATGCTGCATGATCCTCCCACAACCAAATTGACGAAAGAATCACCTTGAAAACACCATCATCATCGAGTCAAACCGGGATAAATTCTTACATATAGAGAGTATATAAATATCTTAATATGAGATACAGTTAATTGGAAGTATTAAATAAATTACATATCAATGGTTTAGTTATATAGTGTTACCTTTATAACCTATACGAGTTAATGAGGAATCTTGTAACACACTTAGGCTCTCTCGTGACATCCTATATCACGTACCTGGGCTTCTTACCTTCCCCCCTCTACCTCGTATTCAGTGTCACCAAGACTGGCACTCACATGACGGAGGTGCCACTGAAAAAATAGGCATCAGTGTGACCTTTTTTTTCGGGGGGAGGAGGGGAGGGGTGATGGTGTTTGTGACGATACTGGGGTTGGGTTAGGTTAGGTTAGGTTAGGTTAGGTTAGGTTAGGTGACAAAGAATCACAGTGACATTATATACCAAGTCAAGACAGATATCAGAGAAGAGAGCCGAGGAAAGTCATATAAGAATATAACAAAGAACATCAGAGGAACAACACTGATCACAACACAGACGAAACACATTGTAAACACGAGGAAGATATTATGGAAAGTTGAGTTGTCTGCCGTCAGGGTGTTGCTGTTGTTATTGTTATTGTTGTTGTTTTGTTGTTTTGTTGTTGATATTTATTATTATTATTATTTACCACGACCTGTAATCAAATACCACGACCTGTAATCAAATACCACGACCTGTAATCAAATACAACGACCTGTAATCAAATACCACGACCTGTGATCAAATACCACGACCTGTAATCAAATAACACAATATCTAATCAAATACCACGACCTGTAATCAAATACCACGACCTGTAATCAAATACCACGACCTGTAATCAAATACCACGACCTGTGATCAAATACCACGACCTGTAATCAAATAACACAACATCTAATCAAATACCACGACCTGTAATCATGTACCAGGTAAACAGAACATGTTACCTGGAGCCAGATATCTGATAAAGTTACCCCAGGTTACCTGAGGAGAGAAGGAGGTGGGAGGACCAGGTTAATTAAGGAACATGGACCACCTGACGAGAGGAGCAGGAGGAAGAGGGGGAAGTCCAGGTTAATTAGGTAACATGGGCCACCTGACGAGAGGAGGAGGAATACCAGGTTAATTAAGGAACATGGGCCTCCGAAATCTGATATATACACCTGGTAGTAGAGTAATAAAGGCCGAGAGACGAAGATTAATGATCGGGTTTAGCTAAGATACCCCTCACCTTGTTATTGTAGCGCGGTTTCATGTTATTGTTATCACCTGGAGTCTGGAATAATGTCGTGTGTGTGTGTGTGTGTGTGTGTGTGTGTGTGTGTGTTCTTTCCTGTAACTCCGAGTAAAAATTGAGATCGTTAACCACTGTACCAAAAAGAATTCTAAAAAAAAAAAAAAATAATAACAATAATAATAATAATAATAATAATAATAATAATAATAATAATAATAATAATTCCTTAATATTTTATCAAGAAACACAAATATGACAACAATATTTCCTTACAAGTAAACAACAACAAACTCAAGTCACCACACAGCCACAGCATCCAATTTACCGTATGTCACTCAAGTTCTTTAGTTCACACGCCAGACAGCAATTACTGTCCACCCTGACAAGCTTAAGTAAGTAAGTTAGTTAACCCAAGCAGAAACACAATCACTCCCAACACTCCTTCAACACACTGTCACGAAATACAACTAGCATTTCATAAAACACAACACACACATCACAAAACACCGCAAGCACATCACGAAAAACTACTAATACGTCACAAAACACCACAAGCACATCACGAAACACAACAAGCACATCGCGAAACACAACTAGCACATCACGAAACACCACAAGCACATCACGAAACACAACTAGCACATCACAAAACACAACAAGCACATCACGAAACACAACTAGCACATCACGAAACACATCTTTTATCTAACCTTATCTAACCCCCCTAAGAAATAACCAAGGCAGCTGAGAGAGAGTCCAACTTTTCAGGTCTGTGTGAGGTCGGATGGTTCACGTGTGGAGCCAACGGGTCGCTGTGTGTGGAGCAAAGGTTCTTATGTGACCAAGAGGAGGACTGTCCGGCCGGGGAAGATGAACTTAACTGTTGTGAGTATCTGGTCTCTGTTTGTGTGTGTGTGTGTGTGTGTTAGGAGTGGAGGAGATGGAAGAATGTTGAGGAGGAGAGAGGGAAATTGCACCTGGCTTCCACAGAGACAACATTAGGTTCCCGGGAAGATGTCAGGGAGATTGGTCAGGGCTGGTAAGAAGGGGTGGCAAGGAGTGTCTACCTGGAGAAAGGAAATGAGTCCGAGACCTATTTATGTTTCCAGTTTGATTCCTTCATTAACAACCAAAGAAATTGAAAGTTTATTGTAGAAACTGAAAGAAGTTTTAACTGTGTAGCGAATATAAGTCTTTAATTGTGAGAGAAATGTCACGTTTGTAGCAGCTAACTTCCTTCTTATTAAAAGAGTGATAAGAGATAACATGTTTAAGTACCGTTATTGTCATGTACCTGTCCAATACCTGTATTTATTATTGTACCTATACCTGTACCTCTACATATTATTGTACCTATTACTGCATTTACACTTACAGATTTTACTTAATTACTATTGCTATTAACGCAGTCTCGCCATCAAGAAATAATGAAACACTACAAAAGTCAACGATTTGTTCTTTACGCAGACAATTCCATCACAATTTGTACATTTTTCCTGTTATCTAAATTCCATTATGTTTAGATCAATTAACTGAACAAACACGCCTGGCAATAGTTACTACATACAGAAATAAAAAAAAATAAAAGATATGAATCGCAGTTCTTTAATACATCACAACCAACACAGTCATCATTCTCTTCTCTTGTTCTCTTCATTTATTAGAAAGTTCTCTCTTCCCTCATACACAGTTCTTTCTCTCTCTCTCTCTGTCTCATCTCTAGAGACTCATTATCTCCTAGTCTCTCCTTCACGTCATTGTCTATCTCGTGTCTTCGGTCTTACCTTTCTTCTTTTTCTCTGCCTTCTTCTTACGTTTGTGCATCTATCCTATCTCTTATTCTTTTATCCCGTCTTCTACGTCCATCTTTTGTCCTCTACATGACCCTCTCATTATTACCTTTCTTTGTGATTATTTTCCTCTCAATTACCATCTTCGTTAATGTCTAGGTGTGGCACTAATCAATCTCTCTCTCTCTCTCTCTCTCTCTCTCTCTCTCTCTCTCTCTCTCTCTCTCCCTGGCCGCCTCCAGTGGACGACAAGGGGGACAGTGGCCTCACCAAGGAGATACTGGACAAACCCGCCATCTCTTGGGAGCAGCGCCACAAGTGTAGTCAGTACCACCACCTAGTGTACCCTCAGTGCCACCACCTAGTGTACCCTCAGTACCACCACCTAGTGTACCCTCAGTACAACCACTTAGTGTACCATAATTACCACCACCTACTGCACCCTCAGCACCACCCCCTAGTGTACCCTCAGCACCACCACCTAGTGTACCCTCAGCACCACCACCTAGTGTACCCTCAGTACCACCACCTAGTGTACCCTCAGTGCCACCACCTAGTGTACCCTCAGTACCACCACCTAGTGTACCCTCAGTACAACCACTTAGTGTACCCTCAGCACCACCACCTAGTGTACCCTCAGCACCACCACCTAGTGTACCCTCAGCACCACCACCTAGCGTACCCTCAGCACCACCACCTACTGCACCCTCAGCACCACCCCCTAGTGTACCCTCAGCACCACCACCTAGTGTACCCTCAGCACCACCACCTACTGCACCCTCAGCACCACCCCCTAGTGTACCCTCAGCACCACCCCCTAGTGTACCCTCAGCACCACCACCTAGTGTACCCTCAGCACCACCACCTAGTGTGCCCTCAGCACCAACATTCTATTGAGATGCCGTTAAAAGGAATTCTCAGCTGAATGGAATTTATGGAGAGTACACATATAACATATACTGCATACGGACATCCAGAGAGGGAACACTTGCTATATACTGGGGCTCCCTCTCTCAACTAAATAAAAACTATAAATAAAAACAGATGTCTTGAATAAAGACGAAAGTCTAAGGTGCTCCGTTGTTTCCCTTTTCCCGTGTGATTTTATCAAGATTAATCTTATCCACGTTTTCATTGTGGATCTACATGATATATATATATATATATATATATATATATATATATATATATATATATATATATATATATAACTTGATAAAATCACACGGGAAAATGGAAACAACGGAGTACCTTAGCTTTCGTCTTTAATCAAGACATCTTCAGTTGCCTCTGAAGATGTCTTGAATAAAGACGAAAGTCTAAGGTGCTCCGTTGTTTCCATTTTCCCGTGTGATTTTATCAAGATTTATCTTATCCACGTTTTCATTGTGGATTTACATGAAATATATATATATATATATATATATATATATATATATATATATATATATATATATATATATATATATATATATATTTCATGTAAATCCACAATGAAAACGTGGAATTAGCCCAACGGAGCACAGGTTAATGACCCACATCAGGGCCTGGGGACGAAAATATAATAATAATAATAATAATAATAATAATAATAATAATAATAATAAATTATAATAAATATCAAATAAAAATTTATTGTAATATAATAATAATAATAATAATAATAATAATAATAATAATAATAATGATACAAATATTATTATTATTAGTAAATAAATACAAAATTTTACAAAAAGATCAATAGTGAGAAACGATATATGTAAGTTGTGTTGTCAATAGTAAGAGAAACAATTGAGACCCTGCAATTGTGTGTAAAAAAGGCAGAAAGTCAGATCAGCAACCTGGGACTTGGTCACAATTTTGGTGATGCCATACGGCAGCAGAGTCTACCATTAGACAATACATTATGGAGTATATGTACCTATAACTAGTGCCAAATTATCGTATATGGAAATAGTTACAAGATGGACAAGACATATTGTAGAGAATAATATAGCCAGGAACCTCCACCATCAGGCTCAGCAAGGTTGGGTCAGGTTAGGTTAGGATAGGTTAGGTTAGGTTGACACTCAATGAATAGGTTAAACTTAATAAATAGATTAAGTAAGTCAGTGGGAATGAACTCAGGAGTCTGGGAGGGTGAAGGTAATGGGACGAGATCTGGTTCGTTTGGGTGAACAAGATCAAACTCAGAGGCGCTCGACAAACATTATTGGAATTTCAGGTATCGGACGTCGTTCAAAGCTACTGGGAAGCCTTCTAAAACCTGGCGTCCAAAATTCTGAATTAGAGAGATGAAGCTTGTTGATTACTTCAAGGCACAGTTCACGCCACTTATAAGCGGCCTCGAACTTCCTAACCGGCATCTATCCCCCACCTCCAGAAACATACAAACCAGGCACTTAATCGGTGGTCAGCCAAAGTGTTAAGTCAATGCTTCCCCCGAACACGTTAGCATGGATTAAGTTGATGTTCTTCCATTAGTATACGTTTTCTGTCCACTTATTACTGTGTTTTCATTGCCTCAAATATATGCATTTATCACCAGCCGTGTCATTCACGTTCACTAGAAATCCAAACCGTGAAACACACACACACACACACACACACACATCCACACACACGCCGTCCTGAACCAGCCAATCTTTCAATAAAAACAGACAAAACCCCATATGTTATCAACACAACAGGTAACTAGATAAGAATCTTGATATAGAAATAATGAAACATGTTTAGTAGTTTGCCCCCCAAAATTATAATAAGACAACCTTGGATATATGAAACACTGGCTTGACCTCTGGAGTCCCCGAACTACCAACACGTCCAGTACTGCCCAGTAAGACCCCGCCATAATCAACGCTCTCACACTAATACTGAAATTAATCAATCACGTCTGTGGCGAGATACCCAGTGGATGCGAAATCTGTCCCTGACGAACTGACGGACAGATGACAGACGGATGGATGGACGGATGAATGGCTGCATGGATGGTGGGATGGATGAATGCATGAGTGGTCGGACAGACGGACAGCATCATTGCTATACACTATACAGTATATCCCCAAGTTTTCGGTCCGGGAGGAATACAGAAAGAAGGAAATTTAACGCCGGTCAACACAGTATAACACGAATGACTGTCTTCATAAAACTAGAACAATTGTTGTTTTTATGAGAGCTTAGGATAACGTGGCATCCCTAGAAATTACATCAAAAAATACTTTGATGTTCTTGAACTTTCCAAGAGAAACACGGAAGCCTCTAAAACAGGTGAGTGTGATCACTTGAATGGAAGAGATGATGCTGTGACGGGAAGATGGGAGGGGAGGACTCCGATACCCTCACAGACGGCGTGAGGGAAGGGGAGGGGAGACTTTCACATAGAGAGCTACGGGACCACAGACGACCACAAAGACGATGTAAGGATAAGGAATGGGTCCGACGTCCGCGTGAACCAGTGGGGGCATCACGTTGACTCACTGTTAAGGGAGAGACACCGACGTCCTTAAGATGGAGAGGAAAAGTGTAACGTTCCTTTAAAACTGTTGTGAGATGCGAAGGACTCAAGACTTAGCTGATGAATAAAACGATAATCAATGACTATGATAACTTGGACGTACCTGAGATACGGTGTGTTAATGTCCCTCGAAGAATTGTGTTAACTCACACTTACCTGGAAAAAGAAAAGGAAAAACCCAGATGAGATTACCAGCCCTCTATCTCTCACACACACCTATATGATTATTCACACTTAACTTACAGGTACAATTATGTCAGAAGAAATGACCTTAACATTAGTTCAATATGTCAAGAACACAACAGTAGTAGTAGTTACCTTGTACTTGTTGTAGCGGGAGCCCTGGTGCCGTACAGGGTCACCTCCTGGCACCGTGTTGACACCTTTATGACACCTCGTGACACTTAGCGACACCTTGCTGTACTCCATGACGCACTTTACACCTTGCGATAGTTCAAGACACTTTGTACCACTTTACAACATTAATGACACTTTTCGACACAGTGAGACTTTAAAACATTAATGGCACTTTACTGACACTTTACATCAATGGCATTTTACGACAGTTTGAGACTTCACAGCACTTTATGACACCGTATGACACTATTGCATGTTGCTTGGACATTTAATGACTATTTGAGACTTTATGACACTTTATATCACTTTATGACACAATGAAGCTATACGCATTTTTACGGCATTAGAACACTAACACTTTAGGACACTTTAGACCACTGACACTTAAGGACCCTTTGACACTTTAAGACACTTCATGACACCTCTGACACTTCATCGCACTTTTCATTGTGAACCAAATCTTACATTATACGACACTTTTTAGGCTTAATGGCACTTTATCAGACCTTTGGCACTTAAAAGCACTTTATATAAAACCTTTGGATATTACATGAATGTTTGTGACAAACTGTAATACTTTATGCCACTTCACGACACTTTATACCACTTCACGACACTTTATACCACTTTACGACACTTTACATCATTCTCATGATACGTATGGGTGTTTTGGGCGCCCACAATTGTTACACTCCTAAAGTCTTCAGAGCACAAGCACTTCACATCATTTTCAATCTTCATAACACAAACACTTTACAACACTTATAAACAGTTTACGTTACTTATGATACATGTGATCACTTCACAATACGTATGGAAATTTTACGGCACTTGAAAGCACTTTTAAAACTTAAGACCACTTTGAGACACTTATAACTACTTTACGACACTTATAAACACTTTGTGATACTTGCAAACACTTCATAATACTTTACTACACTGGCTTTTAGTTTAACAAATTTATTGGCAGAGCTTGTAGTACAGTTTGCCTATTCTGAGTAATTCAGTCAGGTCTTGACACTGAGGGTGGTATCACTTCTCACTGTCACGCAGGACAGAGGTTCACACACAAAGAAATACATCATATTCATTAACAACTACAAATGTATAGAGGTCAGATTCATATGGATAATGTCACTGTTCACTGCCATACAGGACAGAGGTTCGTACACAAAGATTTGCATCATATTCATTGACAGTACATATACATATATGTAAACACACACACACACACACATATACATACATATGCGTATAACATACACATATACATGTACACGTACATATACATGCACACACGCACACATACATACATATACGTCGGTCAGATTCATGTGGGTAATGTCACTTTTCACTGCCATACAGGACAGAGGTTCGTACACAAAGAATGCATCATATTCATTGACACTATATATAGGTCAGATTCATGTGGGTAATGCCACTGTTCACTGCCACGCAGGACAGAGGTTCGTACACAAAGAAGGAAATACATCACATTCACCAGCAGCATATATGGGTCAGTGGATCACATACATTGGAGTCATATTCTAGTTGAAGACTAATCAGTGTGGGCTAGCAAATTTGGGATAAACAGCAAGAATGTCCTCAAGCACACCTGATTCAATGAAGTAATTACATAGTTCAAGATACAGTAAGTCAGGTGGCCTGAAGTCTTTGACAGTGTCACATTCAATAATATAGTGTTCAAGTGTATACTTTAAAGGTTTATCACAAAGTTTACATGCTGAGTGTTCCGGTATGGGTACAGCGTTACTACCCTGCCACATGTGTCTGTATCCTAGCCTAATTCTGGCCACGACTACATCACATTTTCTGGTTCTGTCCTTATGCTGGCCATACCGGTACCTCTTGTTACAAAATTTGTCATATTTACTAATGCTACAACTGTCAGGTCTCTCTGCATTTCTCAGTTCTTCTAGATCAGAGTTCATGATTCTGACTTGAATGTTTTTAATTACGGCATTGGACAGACCAAGGTCGCGGTCAACATTTTCTTTCTTACATGCCTCATTGGCCACACTGGCGAACACTTTACGATACTTTGAAGTCCTCGTCAATTTCAGTCTCTTCACCTGCTAGTTGTTAGTCTATAAGCTTCCGGTTACTGTACGTCCTTACCGGGCACTAAGGCAGAGACACACTGACGACCGGCGCACTGTGTACGTCTTCTCTTGTTCGAGGCTTCTTTTCACATTTTCATAAACCCGAAACAGCGAAACGAGGCAGTTTCAAAACATGAGCGAACCAGCCATACCTCGTCCCAGTCAGTGGCGTAGCTAGTGTGTGTGCCGCCCGGGGCGGCCCTTGAGTTTGCCCCCCCCGTGCCCCCACAAAAAATACATATTGCACAGTGACTCACTCGTCTTGTCACGATGGAGACTTGTGCAGAACTGAAGTGAATTGCTTGTAACTGGTGGATTAGTCGGCTGTACATGAACTGATATGACCCGAGACTGCATGGTTTTGCAGCTACTGGAGACGTTAATCCTTCCCTTTGTATCGGCGGCAAGTTAATCCTCGTCGTGTCTGACCTAACACCTGACCCACACCACATGAGCTCACTGGCGTACTTGTTTGAAGTTGTTTCCTTAATCCTCAACAGGTTACAGGTTGTGTGTGGCGGGGGGGGGGGGGGCGCATAGCAAGGATGTGGGTCAGGTGTTAGGTCAGACACGACAAGGATTAACTTGCCGCCGATACAAAGGGATGGATTAACGTCTCTAGTAGCTGCAGATATGGGTGATGAGCAGACCCAAAAGTGCCGCCCCCCAAAAGTGCCGCCCGGGGCGGACCGCCCCCCCCCCCCCCCCCTAGCTACGCTAGTGGTCCCAGTGATAATTCTAAAACGTTCGTAACTAAAACAAATGCATGGATAGGTTTTAGAAACAGTATTAAATATTATTTTTAATTATATATCCATGCTAATGTGTAGAGGGTAAGTGTTGATTTCGCACCTTGACTGACCACTGATTAATTGCCCGTGTTTCTGGAGGTGGGGGATGGGTGGATTCACCCAGCGAAGTTGCCGGTTAGGAATTTCGAGGCAGCCAGTCTGCGTGGCTTGTAGGTGGCCTGGACTGACAAGATGGTGGTGGTGGTTATGTCGCACAATAAACTTAAAACATATTGACGGATTTACATGTTCAGAATGGATGTTGTTTAATCCTGATATTGTCCGTCTCTCTATCAGCATAACAGCCGTTTCTCTGTTCCAGATCTCAAGCACTACCCTGAGTTCTGTCTGTGCCGAATGGAGACGAGAATTCATTGCAAAAACATCAACCTAACATCAGTCCCTCAAGACATCGATGTGCAAGTTACCAGCCTGTATGTTTGGCACATTGTGTGTGTGTGTGTGTGTGTGTGTACACTTAGGCAGTATGCACGAACATAATGTACAGAACTATACGTTACCACAAGGACGTATTTACTCATGGTCAATAACCTGTGTCCATTAACTCTACAGACTATTGGGAAACAACAGCATCAGTCTCACAGCAGAGTCCTTCACTCGTTACCCCAGCCTGACTCTCCTGTAAGTATCCTGGCTTTCTAATGTAGCACAATTCTCCCGTAATAAGAATAGCTATGCTGAAAATAGCCTGACTCTACTGTAAATAGCAATGTTTCTGTGTACCATTGTTCAGGTATACCATTGTTCCCGTGAACCAGTATTCATGTGTACTACTATTCATACATACTATTTTGCATGTGCATTATTGTTCAAGTGTACTATAGTTTGTGTACAATTGTTCAGACGTACCGTTGTTCATATGATGTGTACTATTATTGACACGATCATTTCCCACTGCTTAAGAACTTTGTACCAATGTACTTATTTAGTACATCTCTATTCACTATGTTCATACCTTTGTTCACCAAGTTTGTACCATCTCTAGAGCAGTGTTTGCCATTGTTCATAAATCTGTACCCTGTACCAATGTTCTCGAGGTTTATACCATTGCTCATGATTTCTATACCATTGTTCACGAAGTGTGTACCATTACAGGCACCTGCAGAACAACGGCTTGACGTCCCTACCAGCTGATGTGTTCAAGCCACTACCTAACCTAACCAAACTGTAAGCTCTCTCTCTCTCTCTGCCATTTGTTTTATTTTTTTCTAACTTTCAGAAGATCCTTAACATGTATAAATAGGAACAACATGTAGCAACACAATAATATAGAATTGTTCATAATCTAAAACTTACAAGTAAAGTATTAGCCACCACAATCATTATATTGATTTTAGCGTTGAAAGAACACCACTTTTGCTGCAGTTGATGGTGTATAACTTGTACAGTACATAACGACATTCGTGTACACCCCCACAGGAGGCTGGTGTACAGATGTGTATTCCCCCGACAGGTTCCTGGCAGATAACAGGTTGTCGACGCAGGAGAAGGGGTCGCTGGAGGGCTTGAAGTCAACAAGGACACTGAGGCTACTACACCTCTCTCACAACACCTTCTCTGAGCTCGACCAACTGATGACTCTGGTGCCTGGCCTGAAGACCCTGTGAGTACATCATCCTTCCCTGCCACCTCCATAAATATTCCCTCTGACCGCCATTTAATAACAAGTGCAGAGTTTAGGTTATGATATAGTTTATGTTGTTGTGCTGCCTACAGTGTCTTTTCTCGGTCACGTCCCAACACGCACCTGTCCCCGCAGATGGCTCAATTCTAACCTGGTTACCTTACGTGGTCGAGATGTCAGCCCACATGCCCACAGCCTGAGGGAACTGTGAGTAATACCAACCTGTTTAATAACAATAATAACTTAACTGCAGTTGTATAATAATATGAATAATGCAGATATGAAGGTACAGTAACGGAACATTTAGCAAAATACAGATAATTGAACAGGTAATAATGTACCTCTAATGACATATGTTTCCTGTAATCAATATCCTCCCTCTCCAGCACATATCAGTAAACACACACACACACACACACACACACACACACACACACACACACACACACACACACACACACACACACACACGTCCTAGCCACCGAGCATTGTCTGGCGACGTGTCTACATTATTCCTTCATTACGACACTCGAATCTTGTACAGAAATATTGTGTTTTCATATCAGTTGAGACCAGGGCTTACCTCTCTCACGGCAGGTTCCTGGAGGACAACCTGGTGGAGGAGTTGACGGAACACTCCCTCAAGGGCCTCTCAGGTCTGGAAACATTGTGAGTATATTACAAGCTCTCTCTCTCTCTCTCTCTCTCAACTTATTTTTAAAACTAACTTGACGTTTTCTCTTGTACTACTCCATACAACCTGTGAAGTTTGCCTTTAGCTTCCCTCACTGAGCTCCAGGTCACCTCCATAGTTTACCTTCTAATACAAGCTGGCGACAATTTCCATCAGGGTCAAGTATTTCCATCGGGGTCAAGTACTTCCATCAGGGCCAAATATTTCCATCGGGGTCAAGTATTTCCATCGGGGTCAAGTATTTCCATCAGGGCCAAATATTTCCATCGGGGTCAAGTATTTCCATCAGGGCCAAGTATTTCCGTCGGGGTTAAGTATTTCCATCAGGGCCAAATATTTCCATCGGGGTCAAGTATTTCCACCAGGGTCAAGTATTTCCGTCGGGGTTAAGTATTTCCACCAGGGCCAAATATTTCCATCGGGGTCAAGTATTTCCATCAGGGCCAAGTATTTCCGTCGGGGTTAAGTATTTCCATCAGGGCCAAATATTTCCATCGGGGTCAAGTATTTCCACCAGGGTCAAGTATTTCCGTCGGGGTCAAGTATTTCCATCAGGGCCAAGTATTTCCGTCGGGGTTAAGTATTTCCATCAGGGCCAAATATTTCCATCGGGGTGAAGTATTTCCATCAGGGCCAAGTATTTCCGTCGGGGTCAAGTATTTCCATCGGGGTCAAGTATTTCCATCGGGGTCAACTGGAAAGATTTCAATATGACGTTTTTGGTTATCGGAGTAATCATCATCAGAACACTTTATAAAGAAGAGAGGAATAGTCAGTTGTACATCTTTCTACCACCACCACCACCACCACAATAAGCAGACTCTTGCCCTATAGGTATCTGCGTCACAACAAGATCAAAGTCATCTACAGCGGCGCCTTCCAAGAACAGCGTAGACTACTTGAGCTGTAAGTATAATAATCTTCATACTGACCTAAGCTAAGCTAACCTAACCTATCCTAACACTGAACTAACCTAAGCTAAGCTAACCTAACCTATCCTAACACTAAACTAACCTAACCTAACCCAATGCTAACTCAACGTTAACGAAAACTGACCTGACCTGACTTAATTCAAACTTCACTAATCTGTAGATATAGTTCGGATGTTTGGGCCCATAGATGGCGCACTGTGAGATGTCTCGGATTCACAGATTCATGAGTGTCAGGATTCATTAGTCTCAGGGTTAATGATTCTCAGGATTCATGAGTCTCAGGGTTCATGAGTCTCCGGGTTCATGAGTCTCCGGGTTCATGGCTGGGACAGCGGACTGGCAGAACTCTAATAGGAATTTTACCTTAAAGTGAGAGGAGTTTAAAATCTCCCCTCACCTAATTAATATTTCCCTCATACCAAGGCGACAGCAGACAGGTCTAATACGTCTTAAGGGTATTTCTTAATATTTTTTTTTCAGGTGTTATAGGGAAAATTTTCTTTGATCTTCCACTGTCGAAAATTAATTAAAATTGGGCGGAAGTTTTAGCATTGTGGCCATGTATGACGACGTTTACTGGCCGGAGTAATGGGATTTTTGGCCCACACTCATCTGGCTTCCACGCCCACGCTCTTCTGTCTTCCACGCCCACTCTCTCCTCTCTTCCAAGCCCACACTCATCTGTCTTCCACGCCCACACTTTCCTGTCTTCCACGCTCACACTCTCCTGTCTTCCACGCCTATGCTCTTCTCCCATTTCACACACACACACACACACACACACACACACACACACACACACACACACACCTCAGAGTTGCGGCAAATTCCAATCACAATCCTAAGATGATTCGAAATCCCTCCCTGATTTGCCTCACCCCACTCTACCTCACCCTGCTCCACCTCACTCTGCTCCACCTCACTCTGCTCCACCTCACCCTGCTCCAACTCACCCTGCTTCACAATAATCTTCAAAATGACAAAATTACCTCTGTACACTATTATGGCATATCACCGTGTACACTACTCAGGATCAATGTACAGTTGCGGACAAGATTCCCTGGACACTTGGCAGTATCTGACATGTAACTGAGGATCATTAGGTGAAGGGGATTGGAATTTTTGCGTATATTATTAGTGTTTTCTTTCATTTTGAGGTTGTAGTGTATGTGACGAAAACAGTTATTGTATATAAAACAATCATATACGTGACTCACAAGTGCATGATGCCAGATATTGTCAAGTGCTCAGGGCATTGTGTCTGCAAGTGTACACTGTGAGTCATCTTGTGTGTTGCAGGGAGCTGAACTACAACAAGATCCAGTACCTGCACGCGGACACCTTTCAAGGCCTGGATTCTCTTGTCAGCTTGTAAGTACAACAATAAGAGGCCATCCGAGTTAAGTCTGAATATTCCGTCAAATAATTTCTGAGCTTTGATGTTCAGACTCTGCACTTAGCCCCTTTACTACAGGGACGCCACTTTTGATATTCCATTTGGCTAACACCAGATGATTTTATTCAGCTCAGAGGTGATCCCGTGGGCCCGTACACAAGATTAGTAGATTATCTCCACTAATCACCTAGTTCCTGTCCTCTTTGCACAACAGCTCTTGAAAAATAAAGATAAAAACGGCTACCCTCACTCTTCTCAGCCTCTCTATATAGAGGTCCCCCACACCACTCAACAACCTCCACCTCTGTCCAATTACTTCCTTTTACACTTCCTCTAACACCATGACAGCAATGATCACGTTTGACTAATGTTTCTAATTGTTTAATACCTCTCTCGACATAATGTACTGTATAATTATATCCCCAGTCATTTTATAAAAATATTAATCCACTTACTTGATATCCCTGCATTAACTTTTCATTTTTCAATTTTACATCAGTTTCCCCTCGTCCTTCTTTTTCTTCTTTTTTCCCTCTGTACAGTATTTCTTTTATGTCTAAATTAATGTCTTCTCAAGCAGGTTCAATAACTTTCTAAGGTATTACTTGTACACTCCCATGTACTGGTAACTTCTTCACTTGGCAGGAACTTGGGGGGCAACCCGCTCACGATGGTAGAGATTGGTACACTAAGGCGCCTCTCTCGTCTCGACTCACTGTGAGTATGTCAAGATGGCTGCACACTATCCTTTGCTGCCCAAGGAATAAATACCATAATTTATAGCAGTACAAATAGTGATAGTAATGATTTAATTATTGTGGCATTAATAGTCTAGTAATACTGATAGTAACTACTGTATATATGGTAAATTTAAGAGAGGCAGCACTTGTCACTGTGATAGTAATAGGGGTAATAGTAATAGTAGTAGCAGGGGTAAAATTTAATGTGCTGTTTATTAATAGTTGTGATGACAGCAGTAATCTTCAGTCTTGATCAGTACAAGCAAGAAGCAACGATAGATAATAATTAACACATTTTAAGATATTTGTGAGAAAAAAAGTCAAATGAATTATAGTATGTATGTGTGTGTGTGTGTGTGTGTGTGTATCTGTTGTACTACTGGATAACTGAGGAACTAGTCTGGTGTGTACGAATGACTGACGAACCAATTACAGTAGTCGGGAACAGCCAGATAATTGATCAGCCAATTAGTCGGGTATGGTTTGATAAAAGAAAATCAATTGGCCCGGTGTTTCCGAATAACTGACACAGGTCAATAATTTTCTCGCTATTGCCTGGATCAAATTTTATACTGCATATAACTTAGAACATAATGACAAACGATTTATAAATTATGTTGCCCTTCTGTATGAACCACAGCGCATTGTTGCTGTTTACAGTGACAGAATAATTTCAGTGAGTAGGATGAAGATATGAGGAGTAACTTACAGTAAATACTGAAGGAAGATGACTTGATGTAAGGTACAGTCGGCTGCACTTCCACCTGCTACAGTGCTGGTGCATTTTGTGAGATGTGGCAATCCTGTGTTTGTTTACATCATATCAAAACTCCCGGAATGGCTCTAAGGAAACTCGTAAAAGATTAAGGATGCTAGATAAACATTCCACAGAATTGCCACTTCTCACAAAAAATTTAAGTCACTGTACCAGGTATAAGTGTGGGGAACTGTACACACACCTGTGTCTTATGGTAGCCTGTAGGAGAGTTTGGTAAGAAATTAATCGAAGTAAATATTATACTATTGTTGAACACTCCGAGAATTTATTAACTTCCCCGTACGACTTCCCTTTTATTCATTTATTTTGTCTTCCATGATTCCTGGAACTCCCTCCTTCTCTTTCTCACTGTCGCATGAGAAATATGTTTCATTATCCCTGCAGTATCTCATCTCATCTTACAACTCTCTCTTGTACATCTCTCATGCCAGGAGGCTGGAGGGAGCAGAACTGACCACGGACCTGCTGGTGAACTTGTCTACTGGGCTGACCTCCTATCATCTCACCCCCAACGTTTCTCACGCGTATGTACCACTACCTCCATAGTCTTTCCTTTACCCCTCTCTTACATTTATCAATATATTCTGCCTTTGTCAAATATCTTTCATTCTTGAAAGTTCTATATGTTATAAATCTGGGATGTAAAGACCTGCCATTAAACAATTGTCTCATATTAGCTCACTGTTGATCATTTGTGATATGTTCATGTTTACCCTACACCAAGACAATGGGTGTGTCAACAAGCAGTGTGGATGGATGATGTGAACTTTTGTTTTATCGCACAATACGTCTACATTATTAGCCGTGGTAGCAGTTTTGTCTAAGGTCCCGTCAATGGAGGAGAAAGTCACTCACTCACTCACTCACTCACTCACTTAACTCACTCACTCACTCACTCACTGTTGGGGAAGAATTTCTACAGTACTCTGGTCCTTTACCCCAATGTTTAATATATTACTAACAATACCACTTTTCTAAACTCTGGGTTCTTTGTATAGTAAACAGTAAAAGCTTCGTCCATTTTGTGTTGTAATTCACACTGTCAACTTGTACTTGTTATACCTTACTGCAGATACTTCAAGAGGTTCCGCTACTGTGGCTACCTACCACACATACCTGACTGCTGGCCCAAATCTGACGGTGAGTTCTTCCCAACTGGTTGACCTCGCAAGCTGTTACCAAAATTACAATTGATAAATAAACTTTTTTCTAGCCGGAACAGTTACTTATGTCAGTATAGATGAGGGAATGTCCACGTACCCAGAACTGGTGCTGGAACAAGAACCAATATGTTAATGTTTATATCTGGACAGAATAGAGAAAACTTCCCTTCTGAGATGCTCTTAAAACAGAAATGCACTTAAAGTATACTTTGTTAATTTCTGCATGGTAACAGTATGAAAGTGGGTCCCATACACATGACTGTGTATGTGTGTGTGTGTGTGTGTCTGTGTGCATGCGCGCACGCGCCTCGGCCAGACACAAGACGGCGCTAAAAATGGGGAAGATTGTTCTTCCACATATTACATAAATGTGTCATTGTTATTGTAAAAAGATTCGCAATTTTAATTTTGTCAGTGTTAATGTAAACAGACTTTGTGGATTATATTTATTTTATTTCAAGTTGTTTTGATGAACATGATCCTTACCTCTTGAGTATATAATTGCTAAAGAACCTGGACCCGTAAAGTTATACAAAAGGGTGACAACTCGTGTGTTTATCATGCTCCAGGAGGACGTGTATTCTTGCTCACTTTCCATTTTTCTGCCTCTCAACAAAACATCACCCACTGCCCACTCACTATTCACCCCAACCACTCACTGCTCACGTCTCCACTCATCACCTGTTGCCTTCCGTTCATCGCTAACTGCCCATAAACTCTTTCTCTTTCCCTCCCCACTCACCAACTTCTTACCTGCCCCATCCATCCACTTCGCCCTCCCCTACAGGTGTGTCGTCCTTCGAACACCTACTAGTGAGGGTGGAGCTGCGGGTGACGGTGTGGGTGGTGGCTCTGGCGACTCTGGTTGGTAATCTGACCGTTTTGGGCGGTAGAGTCCTGTCTGCCGACGACAACAAGATCCTCTCCCTCTTCATTCGTAACCTAGCAGGTCTGTTAACCCCTTGGGACATATTATTAAGTGAAGGTTTAGAGAAAGAAAAATGCCCAGAGAAACTGATAAAAAGACGAGCATAAAAATGAGAGAAAGAAAAGGGGAGCAGGATTGGAAGAGGCAGCTAACAAAGAAACTTTTCTCCCAGCATTAAAGTTATTAGCCAAATGATTTCTTTAACCGTACGAGTGTGTTATGTCAACAGTTGCCGACCTGCTGACGGGGCTGTACCTGGTGGCGGTGGCTGTGAAGGACGTGGAGTTCCGGGCAGAGTACCACGAACACGCTTACTACTGGATGATGTCCTGGCAGTGTACCCTAACTGGCATCCTCGCTATGACCTCCTCCGAGGCAAGACTGTTCATCCATCTTATATTAATAAATTATTGATATTCTAATCAGTTTCTTACATTAGTTTTAGGATTCGGATTATTTTGATGATTTTTTAAAGACGAAGACAGAATTTTCAACTCCCACCAAATTGATATACAGTATTACAGTATATTTACGGTATACAGTATATACATTGTGTTGAATTTATCATATTTAATTTCAAAGTTGTTTATCTGTACCATCATGGCTGTGTAACTGACTCATGCATTTGACGCAATGTGTTAACCCAGGCCTTTGTGTGTCTGTAACTGTTGTAGGTGTCTGTGTTGATCCTCACCTTCATGTCCGTGGAGCGGTGGGTGTGTATCACCTGGCCGTTGGGCGCCCCCAAGTTGTCGTTGACCGGGGCTAAGGCAGCCCTGGGCTGTATCTGGACCCTCGGCATCTTGCTCTCAGTTGCCCCTGGTGAGACATTATCATAGGAGATGGGTAATGTTGATAATGATAAATCAGTAATCACTAGAACAACAACAATAATCAAAATCAAAATAATAATAATATCATCCAGTCAAGGTAGTGTTTTCGGCATGATAACAGGAGCAATCATTCTAGCATAAATGTACAGTACAAGCACCTTTGTGCCTGTATAACAAATGCGACTCTACCACTGTATTTATATCTTTATTTAGTTATTTTTGTCCTTATTATTTTAATGAAGATAATAACCATGTGACAACCCCTTAGCGTACTACTACCGTGGAAAACAGAGGTTTTACGGCACAAACGGTCTGTGCTTCCCGCTGCACCTCGACGACCCCTGGGTGCCGGGCTGGTTCTACTCTGCCATGGTGTTTGTCGGCCTCAACCAGATGGGGTGAGTTGCATATATTATGTCCCAATGTATCACAACTAGAGAGAAGAAATCATCACATTTTCAATTTATACAACACTTTCCCACTTGAAATGCACTGAAGATAATGAGTAAAAAAACAGTATTGTGATTCACTTCCATATTATGTTAAGTTATTTAAAGATGACAATAACTATAGTCTTTTATAATGCAAGGACTTAACTGTTGGTTGTATGTACATTTTAACAGCGTGATGGTGATCCTCATGTCGTACGCGGGCATGTTTTGCAGCATCCGTCACACGCGCGCCAACACACCGCTCTCCCTGGGCGACCGAGAGTTTGCCATGCGCTTCTTCTTCATCGTGTTCACAGACTGTCTCTGCTGGACGCCCATCATCATCCTCCGCGTCCTGGCGCTCGCCGAGATGGACATCACCCGTGAGTAGGAGTTACTCGTACTGGACCTTCGCCAAGATACGTACTGTACACGAGGTCATGAGATTAGGCATAACTTACGTTGTTTGACCTCAAAATTACATAATTTACCTTGAAATATTATCAACATGGTAAATTTTGTTATGAGGTCCGTTTTGTGAGATAAATACCCCGGCCTATGAATAAGTTGTAAAAGTAATTATAGTGCTATCAAAGTGTTGAACAGACCACAATGGTTAGTGGCTTTTCAGTCTAGTAGCACACATTATTCACCTGGCGTATCCCCTTCACCTTTGATATTATTTTACCAAGATCATTGTTTTCGTGGCCAACACCTGGTCGATCTGCCACGTTCCATTAAAATTAGGGTTGTGTTTTTGCAAATACATTTGTGTATGGAAGGATGGATGTCGGCCTATGTCTGTCTTTCTACCAATCTGTGTATATATGCATGTGTGTGTGTGTCTGTGTGTGTGTCAGTAAGTATGTGTGTATGTATCTCTGCAATTTAACAAATGGAAAGATAAGTAATACATTCTTGGTCATCATAATATGTCTTCGTACAGTATACCTAACCCAATACTATAGTGCCCTGTGCTTCTCTCCCCAGCTGAGCTCTATGCGTACGTGGTGGTGGTGCTGCTACCCATCAACTCCGCCCTCAACCCCTTCCTCTACACCTTCACCACCACCAAGTTTCGTTCTCAGGTGCGTCGCTTCCTGTTAGGTCGAGGGATGTGTCTGTGGCCTCCCCGTCGAGACTCAGGTAGGTGTCGACCACTACATATTATCCTCAGTATAGTATGGTTAGCAAGTATCCACGATCTAAAGTAGTGTCCCCTGCCCAATTCTATTAGTAATAAACATTCACTATCAACCTGATTTTAAGACAAATGCTTCATCTTTTATGTTGTCCACAAGAACAATAAAACAGTCATGTGGTTCATTCGTTTGTTAGTAAATATGTTTTCTTGCCTTGTGTCCTCTGTTTGGCATGAATATCCACTTTAGGGGCACCAAGGATATATTGTATGCAAATATAAAGGTCATTGATCAATGCTAATTTTCCATGTTTGTGTGTCAGTCCGTGTCCCCATATGTCCCTTGCTTACTCAGGATTACTGTTAGTTGTTACCCGGACAAACTTCACGTACTCGGTCATTAACCTCACAGTTGTGTATCTCACTAGTGGTAATTTGTCTTTATGTTCCTCCAGTCTTATTTTTC
Source organism: Homarus gammarus (assembly GCA_958450375.1). Lineage (NCBI taxonomy): Eukaryota > Metazoa > Arthropoda > Malacostraca > Decapoda > Nephropidae > Homarus > Homarus gammarus. The sequence continues at coordinate 376,382 of CAUDMG010001768.1, read as the reverse complement.
CTTTGTCTCCTGAATCTTCTTTCATTCCTCATTCCCTATTCTTTCCCCCAACCATATGCTTCTTCTTTCTTTTTTCTACTACAGTGCATCATATATAACTTTTTCATCTCGTCTTACAATCACTCTTCCTCTTTCATCACCCGAGTCTTCCTTCTTTGGCTATCCACTTACTGTATGGCTCCCTCTTCCATCTAACACTCACTCACTCTCTTATTTACCTTACCGTCTTCAATCTTCAACAGAGTCAGAGATTACCAGGAACTCCTTCTTCAGAGGTGCAAGTTCAAAGGCAACAAATGGGCGGGACGTAGCCAACCCTCCCAATGGTGCTTCCCACACCGTCGCTGAGATCATGTTAGTTGAGGTCTCGAAGCACTCTGTTAAAGACGAGACCACAAGGGCCGACACTAAAGTGTGAGATCTTCTTGAAGGTCCAGGGGTGACTTAGCCCATCGTGGCCCAGGGGTGAAGGGGTGACTTAGCCTATTGAGGCCAAGGGGTGACTTAGCCCTTTGAAGCCAAGGGGTGACTTAACTCACTAAGGCCAAGGGGTGAAGGGGTGACTTAGCCCTTTGAAGCCAAGGGGTGACTTAGCCCTTTGAGGCCAAATGGGGACTTTGCTCTTTGAAGCCAAGGGGTGACTTAACCCATTGAGGCCAAGGGGTAAAGGGATGACTTAGCCCTTTGAAGCCAAGTGGTGACTTAACGCCTTGAGGTCAACGATAAGTTAGCTCACAAGACCAAAGTACACCATAAGGAGGTGAGACAACCCATCGAGGCCAAGGGTTGTCTCACCTCTCAAGTTCAAGGAATAACTCTCTCCTCGAGGCCAAGGGATAACTCACCCCTTGAGGCCAAGGGATAACTCACTCCTCGAGGCCAAGGGATAACTCACTCCTCGAGGCCAAGGGATAACTCACCCCTTGAGGCCAAGGGATAACTCACTCCTCGAGGCCAAGGGATAACTCACTCCTCGAGGCCAAGGGATAACTCACCCCTTGAGGCCAAGGGATAACTCACTCCTCGAGGCCAAGGGATAACTCACTCCTCGAGGCCAAGGGATAACTCACCCCTTGAGGCCAAGGGATAACTCACCCCTCGAGGCCAAGGGATAACTCACCCCTCAAGGCCAAGGGATAACTCACTCCTTGAGGCCAAGGGATAACTCACCCTTCAAGGCCTAGGGATAACTCACCCCTCGAGGCCAGGGAATAATTTGCTTTGGTCTTACAAGGTGCATCATTTCTGAAAATTATGGAAAAAAATTAAATAGACCTCAAAGTGACAGTATCCTTGAAGTTAAACTGAAATTGACAGGGAAAGTGAGAGTGACAGGGGACATGAAAATGACAGGTGATGTAAGATATATGTGAAAGTGACATATCTACAGTATAGTGTTCTGGTGATTATGGGAAAGTGATGTGAATAGGAAACTTTAAGTGAAGATGACCGTAGTTCAGGAGTTAAAGTTAAAGAGACAATAGGGTTGAAATGACAGTCTCTAGAGGGTAAATCTCTACAAGACACACAGACACCTGAGACAAAGGTTGAAAGTAACGATAGCCCTCTGGATTAAGTTGAAAATTATATTAACCCAGTAGTGAGATAGGTGTTCAGAATAAATATAAAAATTACAGTAATTTCGAGTTTGATGTTGAAACGGAAAATATTACCAAAGTGAAAGTTAACTAAATGTTGCAAAATGATTATGACAGTTTCTTGATGACAGTTATAGTGATGAAGTGAAAATGACAGCGATGTTGGGAATTGAAGCTGGTAGTAGTGACAGAAATTCACGATCACAGGGATTTAGGTACTATCGTGCACAAAAGTCGTGTCCACTACCCAGCCAGTGAGGTTTCGAATAGCCTCGAGTCTGAAGTTTCGAAACAGCTGGGGGAAATGCTATGGTCGGCCAACAGATGTCGCCCACTGTAGTGTGTGTGTGTGTGTGGGGGGGAGGGGGGGGGGGGAAGAGGAGGTGGGGGTTTGTCAAGTAACAGGCTGTGTGTAGGTGGAGCATAACATCGTGAATTCCGCAAACACTGATAACAATAAGAATGTCATGAAGATAGTGAATATTATTAAGCATGGTGAGAAATGTGTAACGGGTAAATAAAAGCACTACAACGACCATATCTCTGCCGTTCATGGCTACGACGGTGCGACTAATGGGCACACCAGTAATTAATTCTCCCTGACTACCAGTAATGGTAGTCACAGAGAATACACAAGTTGTTACCAAGGTTGGCGCCACCAACACCAGGGGAAGGAGGTGATATCGAACACTGAAACATGCCGAGGTCTCATTCCTACCATCGTCGTCACCAACAGGTAAGTCACATTAATTTGTCAGCATAGCCCATGTCGTCTTTATACTATTGCAGGGTGTCCCATGAGTGACAGCAGATATTTGTAGAGGTGAAAGAATATGTGATATTGAGTTGAAAATCTTCTATACACATAAGCATTTTTTGGTTTACTTTAGGCGTGAGTTGGGTGTAAAAATTATGCAGGGCAAAAATTTTGCCATGTTATATTTTATTTTTCTTACCAATTGCAGCCATACTGTATACTGTTGAAATCCTTATTGGTGGATTACGTAAGGCCTATTAATAGCATGAAAACCCATTTGAAGATACTGTAATGTTCCATAACTTGCATTAAACAACATCATACGTTCACGAGTTCCAACTCCGCGCCTAGCCTTGATGATGATGATGATTCTCGGCGAATGTTCACTCTACAGTCGCAGGGGTGGTGGTGGAGGTTTGGGGGGGGGGGGGGGCGAGGATTCACTTGCAGTTCACTATGAATACATGAAATAGGAAGGGTTTCTTGGGCAGTTGATCCTAAAAGGTTTACCAAAACGTTATGTCAGAGTAATAATACTTAACCTAGGTGTTACTAATACCATTAATTTACTCTAGTATATAAAAGCCTGCATCAGTTACCACAACATAATATTACTCTGCCATTTCAGATATGCCTGCAGGACGAGCAAATTCGTAAGGCAGTGATTGCTGAGCGAAGCCAAATCATCGGGATGTGGAGAGCCGGGGCAACTGTGCCGAACAATGCTGTCGAAGTGGGGAGGAGCACCAAGACTATTAGGAGGTGGATCGCCAGTGGGAGGAAGAGGGCTCAGTGGAGACGAAACCTCGAAGCGGGAGGCCACGAGTAACGTCGGCAAGGATGGACGCCATGATCGTGGCAGCTGCAACGGCATATCCAATGCGAACATCAGTGGAGCATACAAGAAACTTAGGCCTCAACTGCCATCACATGACGACGAGACGCGAAACAGGGATCAACTGCCATACTCCAGCTCACAAAGGGTGGCTAACACCTACTCACAAGGAGTGTCGACTCGGCTTTACATTGGAACACCTTCCACAAAGAGAAGAATACTGGAGAACCATTATATTTACCAATGAAACGGTGTTCAGGTCAGTGGGAACCGAAGCAAGGCAGTGCTGGCTGCCCCCCAGAGAAACACATTCAACATCGCGCAGTGAGTGGTAGGGTGTCAGTGTCATTCTGGGGGTGGATGTGGGCACATAGGCCAGGTGAACTGGTCAAGATCAATGGTCGTTTCACTGGTGAGCAGTATGTAGACATCCTGGAGTAAGTGCTAATTCCTACAGTCCGGGCTATGGCAGTTCCAGCCCCCCACACTATCAGGCTGGTTCATGACAACAGTCCCATTCATACCAGCAACATAGTGAAGGACTACCTCCAGGATCACCCTGAAATTGAGGTCATCGACTGGCCAACACTAGGATGTGATATTAATCCGATTGAACATATTTGGGCCATGATGACACGTGATTGGGATATTGGGGAACAGCGAACCTGTGCAGCAATAGAGGCCAAAGCTTACGACGTGTGGGAGAGTATACGTCGACGACCAGGGGTGTGCCTGAAGCTGGTCGACCCCATCCCTAATCGCCTTGATGAAGTCCTGAATGCAATGGGTGGCTGGACCAAATACTAAGATGTGTGTATTTGTGTATTGTTTGGATTTTAGTATTGTTTGTAAATACAATTAATATATATTAACTCACCAACAGTGTTATCTTAAATCCATGTCCTTAATGATGTCTTAAACTATATCGCAAGAAAATTCATAACAAAGTAACTTAACAGCCACAAATTATGTATTGTGTGGTATACAATGATCTGTATGACACGTCGAGGAATGTGTTGTCTTATAACACAATATAATTATATAGTTACAATTGCTACCATCATTGACATGCTCATGATGGTCAGAACACAATATTAACGGTAACTGAGCACACTCCAAAATATATGAAGCTTGCATATTGTGGTGGGGTGTTTTAACACTGGAACTTGGAAGAATTGGAACTAGATTAAGTCTGAATACTATTTTACAATACTGATAACTTTTTCACTCCACTCTTTTTAACATAAGTATATAATTATATAATATTGCATATTATCACAAATATTTATTAAGCAAAGGATGGGTGGAATATAAATAAATATTACCATAATCTCTTTGTCGGAATAACAACAAAATTGTGACATGGTCGCTGAGTAAAACTAGCTGATCCTTGCATATTTCACTTTTATCCTTAATATATTCCATTCTTTAACGTATCATTGTGACCTGAGCGGCAATAAGCACCCAGGGCACTGCACCTGTTCCATGAATTCGTAACCGTAAAGAAACAACTGCAAGACAAAACGTAGTTAAAAAGGCAGCTTGAAATTATGGTGGTATAAATAATAAATAAACCTGCCTCTCATCCAGCCCCCACCCCCCCCCCCACACACACACACACACACTACAGTACAGTGGGCAACATCTGTTGGCCGACCATAGCATTTCCCCCAGCTGTTTCGAAACTTCAGACTCAAGGCTATTCGAAACCTCACTGGCTGGGTAGTGGACACGACTTTTGTGCACGATAGTACAGTACTGTACTTCTAAACATATTAATTCAATTAAGGATCTGGGATTAAAAATTTGATACATTTGGATAATTAATTGTCCAAATGACTCTAGGAATATCTTAATTAGCTTTCTAACACTCCACCTATGATACTTCTGATGGTACTCTGGTATATTGTATTATTATGGATGTGCTAAAATAATTATAGAATTAAATTATAATTCCAATAGAAAGGCTTCAGTGGCCCTAAGGATTACTTAGGAATAAGCCTTACTGCTTCAGCCATAATCTTCAAATTACATAATGAAATGGAGATAAGAAAATTACACAAAATTCATGTGTCTATAACTACGCTACATTATTACAAAACATTTCCCAGTAATTTACAACAAAGAGCTGCATATCAATTCCATGTTACCAATACTTATGGATGTAGTTCTTTTCATTGTGTGTATATCATCTGTATTAACAACATTATTGTTTAGAGAACTGAGGTTATTTAAATATGAACTGCTGTATTAGCTCTTGCATTAGCAGTGTCACATTTTAGCATTTATTCTGGCAAAATGCCAGAATATTTTATTCAACATAGACAACATTTAACTCCTCAAATGGTTAAAAACTACCTTGATTAACCCTTTCATTCGTAGTGTCACAAGTTAATATTGCAATCTGGCTAACGCCAGACGATTTTATTCAGCTTAGGCAACCTCTCTTTACTCAAAGGGTTAAATAACACCAAACGGCAGACCACTTACCTCATATGCCATTCCTGACAAAATGCCAATGTCAATATATTAAAAGGAACAAAACAAGATAACCTCAAAAAGCTAAAGATTTCTCTTGTCTTGAAACACAACATTATTATGAGAGCAACCAATGCAACCCCACTTAAACAAAAGCAGATTGAATTTTTTCAATTTGAAAACATATAATAATTCTAACCAGTATATTGTTCAAAATACTCTGACAATTTGGTTTGCTGCTCTTTCCGGCTTCACAGAATTTAACTTGTTCTGTCATAGCCTCTTATACTTTACAGTAGTAGGTAGTAGGCAGCTATCAAACAGGGAGGTAAGTACTACCACCTGGGAAGATATTGGAAGCATAATGAGTTGCCTATGGTAGACCCTGCTGCTATATGGCATCACAAAAATTGTGACTAAGTCTCAGGTTGCTGATCTGACTTTCTGCCCCATTTACACACAATTGCAGGGTCTCAATTGTTTCACTTACTATTGACAACACAACATACATACAGTATATTGTTTCTCACTTTTGATCTTTTTTTCATTTTGTATTTATTTATGGTTCTTTATTATTATTATTATTATTATTATTATTATTATTATTATTATTATTATTATTACATTTTCACCCCCAGGCCCTGATGTGGGTCAGCAATCTGTGCCCGGGTGGGCTAATCCCCGTAAAAAAAATATATGTAATGTGCAGCTTTGCATTGAAACACACCAGTAGCATAAGTATTCACTTTTTTTCATTGGTAGGAAAAGATAGTACTGTACAGTTCTGTACTTTACCATTAAGATTTACATTTCCTTCTTTTGATTATGTACCTTATCATATGCAACAGCATATGCCTGCAAATTTATCTTTTAGTTACCTGTCTTAAAAAATGCTTACAAACCTAGTGCTGTAATATACTGTTAGCTTTTTGATTGATAAAAAACAGTACAGGCAGTTCCCGTCTTATGACAGGGATATGTTCCTGGACCTTGATCATAAATCAATTTGTTCGTAAGTCAGAACAGTTTTAATAGCATAGTTTAGGTTAGGTTAAAGCACACCCCTGTCCCTACAAAACAATATTAAGATCCCAAACATAACAAATATTGTAAAAACTTTTAATAAAGTTATGCTATACAATACTGTATAGAATACTGTAATGAAAATAATGTACAGTCAACCCTCACTTTACGCGGTTAATTCAACCCACAGGGTACCACGGAAAGTGAGAAACGCGTAAAGTGAACAATATAACATATGGGATTAATTGAAATAGAGACCGAGCCGACCCCCAAACTCCACTTTTTCAGACACAATACCTACGTTGTAGTAAAAATAACTTCTTGATTTTATGATGGTATGCACACACAATTAATAATTAAGAGAAATATCAATAATATTAGGATTTTTAACACTTACATTACTAGAAAAGATGGCTGGGCACACGGGGATAGGGGGTTGGTTCCGAGGCAGAGGGCAGATTATTGGCCCTCACCTGCATCACTTGTATCAATTGTATCACTATCCACCACAGAGGCTTGCAGGGCCTCTTTGTCAAACCCCTCAAAGTCCATAGAAGTCCATATCCTCACTATAATTATCACTGTCACTGACTTGGGCCAGCTGTGGTGGGTGGCGGGTGAAGAACTCGGTAATGTTTTGATGACTGGGCGACCTTGTGCGCACCCTGCTTGCGCCGCTTACACAACATGGCGGATGGCAGGAGGTTTGGATCCAAAAATGGCGCGACTCGCCAGCCGCTCTCCGCGTAAAGGGGTACATGCACCGCGGAATGTGAGCATTCCGGTTTCGGCAGGGTACCTCGTAAACGTGGAAACGCGGAATGTGGGACCGCGTAAAGCGAGGGTTGACTGTACAACGTGAGATTTTAATTATAAAATTTTTGCGATGAATGCATTGGGAACCCGTTCGTAATTGTAGATGATCGTAAGTCAGACGGTCATAACTCGGGGACTGCCTGTACTCCTCAACATGCTGATTAAGGATCTGTGGTACAACATTTGATATCTGGGAAATTACTTGTCCTAATGATTCTTGGAATATTTTTTTGTTAACTTTACAATGCTAATTACTTGCCACCTACAGTTTTTTAAAGGCACATTTTGGTGTTTTCGTGTTGTTCTGGATGTATACTTAAATAGATTAACAAATTTAATTCCAATTCTGAGAAAAAGGGTTTGCCAGTACAAATTTCTCTAAGGGAATAGCTTTACCATTTAGGTCCTAATCTTAACAACATCGATTTTGTTAAAAATCTTAATACGTATTGATTAGGCTCTACCTGAACATCTGGATTAATGATTTGTGTTTAAAATCTTCATATTTGGGCAATTTCTTGTCCTAATGTCACTTTAAAAATTTTAATTACTTTTACAGTATAGTACTAATTGCATAAGAACATAAGAATGGAGGAAACTGCAGCGGGCCTATTGGCCCATACTGGGCAGTCCCGTTTACACCCAACCCCTATCGCTCATATATCCATCCAACCTATGGTTGAAGCTATCCAGCATTTTCGAGTTAATGATGATGTTTGGTAACTTGTTCCACTCATCCACGACTATGATTTTTCTTTGGCTCTCTTTGTTGTTTATGTGTTATTCTTGATATACAGTACTGTACCACAATACAGTAAACATTAATTTTCGATTCTGAGAGAAAAGGATTTCTCGGTCCAAATATTATTAAGGCATTAGCTTTACCATTTTGACCATAACTTTAACAACATTGATTTTGTTCAAAATCTCAATATAGGCCCTCCTGAATATATACAGTATATTAAGGATATGTGATTAAAATCTTCATATTTGGCCAATTGTTTGTCCTATTGACTTTTGGAAATTTGTAATTAATTTTGCAATGGTACCCAGTAATTACTGGACACCTATGATTTTCCCATGGCCCTCAATAATCATATTTACACTTGTAGGTTATGCACATATCAAATTAGTTCACCTTTTATTAAAATAAAGGCTCTGATTGAGTTAACAGCTTTAGCTTTTAATAAATAACATTTAAATATAAAACCTATTATAACAATTTTGTCAAAGTGGTAGAGACCCTCAAGTCCTCAAAACTAAAACTATTGTTAACACAATGTGATACAGTCCAAAATACTTTACATTCATCACGCTATTTTCTATTCTACTTTTTCAAAAAAATCTAATTAAAACATTTTCTAAATCTCACCTAAAAACATATACAGTAACATTATAATATTCTAAATAGGATCCTTTGTTTTACGACAGTACACTACAGTACACCACAATACACTGCAGTACCCTACACTACAGTACAGTACAGTACCGTATTTCCCAAATCATACACTGGCTTTAGTCTTTAGTAACTACACTCGGCTAGCTTTCAGGACACTCATAACAATCTATAAATTATTATTATTATATTATTTTTTTTTAGGTAATCAAAGTCAATGTAAAACAGTAAGTTTAAAAAAAATATTTACTTTAAGGTGGTTCACTGAGAAACAACACATGAATCATCCGTCTCTTTCTGCTCTTGTGATCTCTCCTCCTGGAGTTTCCTCCAGGTGAACATGGCCTCCAACACATCCCAGAGGCAGGATTCCTTTGGGTAGTCATTGTCCACTAAATTCACGAGGTAGTAGTTATTGGTAATGTGCTTAATAATTTCTTGTGATCTACTATTTTCAGGGTAGAGTTTACCCCACTGTTCTTCCCAAAGGCCAAATGCTTCATCCTATAAAATAAATATATATACAGGTATATATATATATATATATATATATATATATATATATATATATATATATATATATATATATATATATATATATATATATATATATATATATATATATATATATATATATATATATATATAACAGTATCAGATAATCTTTCTTTAATATAATATAAATAATATTAAACTGTACAGTACAGTACCTACATGTACACAAGATCAAAAAAATATCTGTGCACATTTCTCACAAAACAATCTGACACCACAGACGATGGCTATTCAAAATGCCATATATCTCTTTCTAGTGACTCTCATATTTTATCCATAGTAAGTATTGTTATAATTTGCAAATTCAGAAGAAAATAGATTAATGTTGCGAACAATGTTTAACGTGGTTCATGTTGGTGGTTACATTGCAGCATGGGTGTATTGATCATTTAGGAAATCATTGGACCCAATGTGCACAGATACTCTTTTCTGGAGTTAGAGGAGGAATGTCCATGGTCCTTATGACCTTGGAAAAAGCACCAAAAGAATAAATAGAATAGTGATGCAAGAAGTACTGAAAATGTCATGAATTTTTATAAGGAAAGAGAAGCATGTATGAAGAATTTATTGGGTAGAGAAACTGCTCCCAGTGAAATTAGGAATCTTACGTCACTGTGGTTATTTGTCATTTTCACGGATGGAGGAGTAAGAGAGGTAAATGTAAGAAAGATGAATGACATGCAGGTTTGGTGATTATTGCTATAGGATGTAAATTGGAGGAGCATTCAGATGTGACCGTTCTAGTGGGAGATTAATATGGAAAGTCACAAATGAGGGACTGACCTTGTAACAACATTTTTCATAGTAAAGTCTGAACTGAATGACTCAAGTACTGCACAGTAAACCATTACTATTCACGGATTTGCGATTCGCAATTTTGACTATTCGGGGTAAATAGATGGTGGCTAGCTTACAAGCCGCTCTCGCAGCACCACAAGTCACCCCTATGCGCCTGCAGCGTCTTCTCTCCCTGTCTTCCTTTGTTTGCACTCAACCATTGTCTACGATGCAACATCTCTTGTGTTGCACTCAAAACTTTAGTGTTTCTGTGTGAAAGGACCCCTAAAAGACTGCCTAGTGTCAGTGCTAGTGATGGTAGTGGAGTGAAATGTTTAGAAATCTCAAAGCCAAGAGGAAACAGCTACCAATCAAGATGTTTTTCAAGAAAGAACCAGCCGCTTACCCAGCTGATTGTCTCCCTCACCTACTGAGCCAGCTGCTGCCGCCGCTCCACTATCCACCTCCCCGCTATGCTTCATTAACCAGATTTCATCCTACTGTACAGTACACTTCATCACGAAGGAGAATAGTATTGACGACTTAATTTCTCATACACAGTATAGGTATACAGTAGTGCATTAAGGTAGTATAAGTTGCTATTCGCAGTTTTGCCAATTTGAACCATTCCTTGGAACCTAACCCCCGCAAATAGCAAGGGTCTAATGTATAGGTGAAATTACCTTGAGTATGAGTTTCTACATCACAACCAACTCAGCTCAGCTCAATGATGACTAGTTCATAGGAAATATAATTCTTTTTCCGTCAGGACACAGCCACATGTATTGTGAGTGACAGCAGCCCCTCAGACACCAAGTCACTAACGTGGGAAAAACATGAAACTAAAATGTAAAACAAAAAATCTTAATAGACAAAAACATCTGTTCAATGATCTCATATATGAATTACTCCTGAACAAGAAGAATAAATAAAGGGGCTTTCATATATGGGAACATTGTGTGTGGGTGTCAAAGATGATTGAAGATGAAGTGCAAAAGCATTTACAGTATGTAGGTGCAAACAAAATGAATATGAAGTATGTTGTTAACTATATACCCAGTACATAACGTCTGGCTTCAAGAGTGCACGAGAAACAGTAGCTATTCAGTCTTCCAACACGTCTTGTACAAGGTAGGAGACATGGTGGACTGTCCACCAGAGGGTTATGTGAGGTAAGTTCTGGAGTCATAATGGTGAAGCACACAATGTAATATAATTCTCCTTAATAAAAATTTTTACTTTTTCACAACAGATGATAAAATAATACTGTATAGAGAATTTTAGCAGAAATCATGGTATCAAAAGGGAGTTCTTCATGGCCCAATTTACTGTACAGTACAATGGAAGTGTCATATTGATAGAGATAATGATAGCAAATCTCTTCAAGAAATATGGCCACAGGTTAACCTAACCAGATGAAGAACATGATACATACATCAAGGCTGGTTTGTTAAGAAGGAAACACGCAGTAAGTGATTACCTTCCATGCCTTAAAGCTGAGCGGGTCCACTATGGTTGGCTGTATAATCTCAGTACCCGGGAACGCGCCCCAAGTCACAGCAATTGGCCGGTGCTTGTGGCAGTTACTGTAATCGGCAGATCCCTATTGGAAGAATATAGACCTTAAATCATATAATTATATAATATAAACTATGAAGATGAAATAGTTGCACATAAAAATACAGTAAATCCTCGATATAATGCAAGAGTGGGACCAAGAGTTGTAGTACAATACTGTTGTATCATTCTATGTACAATACAGTATTTCAACAGGACAATAACATACACCAAAAAATTCCTTTGAGACAACACTTTTCCCACTTCCACACTAATTTCATCCTTTCAAAACACTTTTTTTTTTCGCCACTTATGAGCTTATTAGCCATTTGGGTGGTTGGTCTTTCCAGCGTTAGTACAAGAGGAAATTGAGCACGGGAAAGCCATGACGTTTGGAAGGGGTCCATTGGATAACACCTTTCTCACGTATGTCCGGGCCGAGGCTTGAACCTCGAAATATTGGTGAATGTTACGTGCGTTACCGCTATACCACCAACACCCCCAAAACTCTTTCCATGCTGGGAATAGAACCCAGGCCTCGCGGGTGAGAGCCACATATCCTGGCTACTAGACTAATAAATTATAACTCACGTTGAGTCTGAACAACTGCTTCCTGGGTTGCAGTTGGTCAGACTCAAGGTCTGTGATGGAGCAAGAGAACTTGGAGTGTCATGAGTCATGTGTGATTGCATAAATGTTATTGGCCTGTGCTAGCAAACCACTCACTAGTGCTGCCATCTAGTGAGCTTTCATCACATTAAAGAACATATTAAAAATACCTGTATGTAGTGCTTCTATAATAAATGTATAATTAAAAATAAATTTTATGGTCTTCTTACACTAAAGATGCCACACATGTGGAAAATTGACAAAGTGAACTTGTTTGTTGTGAACTGTTGTAATAACCCGCCATATAATGTTGTAACATTATGAGTTTTTGAATGTTGTACTGAAATAACCTGCCAGAGAAAGTTGTGACAGTAAGTTACAAAGAGTTATAATAACCTGTCAGCATTATAACAGCACCAAGCATCAGCTCATTTAAGACCAGACTTGACCAACACTGGCACATGTTCTGGTACATTCAAGAGCCTATACAAGCCCAGCACTTGCCGAGTGTGCAAGAGAGAAATGACCAGCCGCCCAAGCAGGTAGCCAGCCGATCAAGGGCAGAGTGTTAGCTTAGATGTGAAAATGGAAGTACATATTATAATTACAGGTATTTGTAAAGGAGGAATAAGTTGTGGATAACACCAAAGCCTTGGTCTCAACTTCACTATCACCTCAGACATATACAGCTAGACCCCGACTTACAACGGGGTTAGGGACCCAAATCAGGTCATAAGTCCGAATGGTCGTAAGTCCGACATAAAAAAATAAAATTAATTTTTTTTTTTTTAAATAAAAAATCTACAATAAAATACAGAACAGTGAAAGTAATAAATAATGAGGAATGGATAGTGTGACTGAGCACTTACCTTTAATGTAGTCAGCTGAATGCACATGGGGCCCCCATAATTTTCTAATTATACATGGAGACTACATTAACTGGAAACGTTTCGGTATAGAAAATGCGTGTGTTATTTGAAAAAAAAAAAAAAAAAAAATGGTCACAACTGCGGCGGTCGTAAGTCCCGACGGTCGTAAGTCGAAGCAGTCGTAAGTCGGGGTCTAGCTGTACTGTACTGCTGTCAATATTGTCACCACGCTGCAGGGTGTGTCCACACTTATACCACCTTCAATAACTGAGTCAAGCAGGAGAGTCCAGGCATAAAACAATGTTGGCATTCCTTTATGAGGTTGTTTTCTAGATGTTCCATCAAATCATCGTGTTTATTGCTCTCTAGTGCTTTGCACACTATGCTGGTCACTCACTGCCTTTAAATTGTTTGCATAGTGACAATCACCCCACTTTAATATAGGACTCACATATGCCATTTTCCAGTTATTGTGGTCACCAACACTCAGATATAAGGAGCTCCGGACCTTAACCTGCTAAGAGCCATGTAGCACTGTATTGCATAGCATTCCCCCAACCTTTCCTCTGTCCCCTGGGTAAGTCAGTGAGCCAACTGGTAACATATACATGTGGATGAGAGTCTTCTGAAAAGACTATTGTATGTCACACATTCCTACCTGAGCATTTTCCTCCATTTTCTATATTGGCACTTATCAGATTATGATTCAGAGCTCCTCATATGAGGATGGTACTTTGATTGATCTATAGATGCATAACTTTAATTTTACAAGAGTATAACATGTTTTTAAGCCAGTTTTTCAAGAGCCACACTCATTTGAGTTAACAGAACATCTGGGTCATATTATGGGCGTGTTATGGTGATCCTGACTCCAAAGAGGCAGCCTTCACTAAAACAGCCACCTGGTTTAAACACATATTCTAGATAACACACAATATCCAGTAAAAATATAAATTAATTTTACATATAATTTAACAGTATACACTTCCAATAAAAACAAAACTGCACACACATTTTATATCTACTATGTGTAGAAAAACATAATTTGCACTTTAAAGATTGGAAAATAAAATAACTTGAAAGATGAATACGGGACTCTCTTCCTTCTTAATGTGTGTGGAAGATCCAAAGACTTACATCAGAGTTTATAATATGATAGTTGATTCTTGGGAAGAGTGGCAGAACATTCATGAGGGCGCTAACATTCTCACGACAAGTAAAGAACTCCAAGTAGGCCTTCTGATACACATAGCCGCCTGGCATACCCCACCCTACCACTGGATCTTCACTGCTGGCTCCATTAACATTAGGCTGTGAAAAAAAAATTTCTGTGAATAAAGATAATCTATGTTTCTCATTATGTAAACAGAATTTTAGACTAGGTTGTGAAACGTGTTCACTTTTGCAAATCACTGACCAATCATTCTAAACCATGTAACAGGAACCACAATGATAATATAATTCAAGTACTTTTTTTTCATTCTTTTCGACATATGCTGTAGAGGTAGACCTCGCTATAGGCCACACATGTTTTCTTGAAAAGTTCAATGATGACCCAAACAGTACATAGTGAACACTAGTTAACCACAGACATCATGATATAAATAAGGGTTATGTTGTTCTTTTAGTACAGCTCCTTGCAGCAGTTAATGTTTGTACAGCTTCTTGCAGCAGTTAATGTTTGTACAGCTTCTTAGTAGCTAATGGCATTAAGAAAGTTTAAACATTGCATTGTATTGATGATGGTATAAAGAAAGTTTTAACATAATAGAAGGAGACACTTAAACTTGATTTTTTCTCAAGTACAGAGACTTTTAAAGTTAAATACGGGTAATTTTTTTTTAGAGGGGGAGAACCCTAAATGATTACTATATTTTAGGAGGTGTAATAACAAGAACCTAAACATAAAGTCTGATTGTTATGAAGAACATTTATGTTCTTCGTAATGACCAGGCTGATTTTTAGGTTCCTGTTTATTACACGTCCTAAAATATAGTAATCATTTAGGGTTCTCGAATGAATCAAAATGATCGTGTAATCTAGAGTTGTATCTGTGTCACCATCACAACATCAACAACAACAAAAATAACTGCAAGGAATATCACTAATAAAATAAAGTAATTTACAAGTTGTGAGGACTAGTAACACTGACAGGTTAAAGGTGAAAGTTAGTAACACTGACAGGTTAAAGGTGAAACTTAGTAACACTGACAGGTTAAAGGTGAAGATTAATAACACTGACAGGCTAAAGGTGAAGGTTAATAACACTGACAGGTTAAAGGTGAAGGTTAGTAACACTGACAGGTTAAAGGTGAAGGTAAATAACACTGACAGGTTAAAGGTATACAACTTCCACACAATTGGTGTTTACAATAAAAAACAAACCTGTGAGTTAATGGAAAGGACTCCACGTTTGTTGAAATCTGCCAGTTTGTCTCTGACCAGCGCAGTCTCGGCACTGAGTTCATCATCATTCCACGGCACCTAATGTGATGTTGTGAGTTAGTTGCAAAATAGATTAAATTTGGTTTCGTTAAATGGGATTCAATAGATAAGAGAAATAAAGTATTTCTTTATACTGATGGAAAAAGGCCTCTGCTGCCAGGAACAGACAACCAATAGATTTATACTACATGACTGTACAGTAAATATAAAAGAATAAACCACAAAAGCCAGAATCTTGAGGAGTAAATTTGATCTGCAATTTCCTAAACATTCTCCAACTCTGTCAAAAGAATGGACAGACAAGAAAATACTATAACACACTTATAAATATATAAACACAGAACTATAATAAATTCCATATACTGTATATTTTTATTCTTCTTTTCATACTTTATTGATCATAACAATTAATAAGCTGCTAAATACATGAAACCTCCATATAACCGACTTCTCTCTCCATATAATCTGGTAGATGGGGGCCTCACTTACGTGATATCCTAACAAACTAATGAGAGTTTTTTGTTTCTGAGGCCAAAAAACCTTCCCTCCCTACCCCTCCCCTGACCAAGAACAGTGGTAGCTGAAGGATCTTTGATGAAACTGCAAACTTTCAAGAGATTTTGTCAAATGAAGAAGCATATGTTCTCCAGATATAACATGTGATAGATGATAGAAAACACCAGAATAGAAGAAGTCTTTAAGCTGGTGTCTGGTCTGGTTATGACCATTACTCGATAAAACTACTTTTTTGACAAACCTCCCAACCTTCTGGAAGACTATCAGACAGTTGTAATTACTTTAAGAGAGCTTGGATCACTTCATTTGTTTCATTACGATCATTTGAATCACCACAAGATCATTTGGACCACAATAAGGTCATCTGGATCACTACTAGGACCATTTACATTACTGTTCCGTATTCAAGGAACACCTGTATCCCTATAAGAACATCTGTATCCCTATAGGAACATCTTTATCCCTATAGGAACATTTGTATCCCTATAGGAATATATATATCCCTATAGGATCACCTGTATCCCTATGGGAACATCTGGGTCATCGATAAATGATGTGATCATAATTAGTGTCACATCTCCTGACAATAGGAGTTATCAGTTTTGAATAAGGGAAACACTGCACATCATATGATGCTGTATCTGATAAATATTCAGTCACCATCAATGAATACTCAGAGCAATGCTTTGTAATAACAACAAGGAGAACCAACCTTGGTAACTTTCTGACCAGTCTTGTTGAAGGAGCCAGTAAGATAGGCATGGAACACATCCCATACATCTTTTTCACTCTCAAGAGATTCTCCCCACATTGCTAATAATTGTTCCTTGGAGCTTTTGCTCTGCAAAAGAAAAAATATTTTCATACAATGTCAACAGTTTAAAATATAATGACTACAATTTGCACATTGCATCTCACCACTTAATGCAAGTTAGCTATCCAAGAGAGTTCTGTTTATGTAACCAACACTGTAGTTAATTTCATCATTTGAAGGTAAATGTCTAGAAAAGAACTACATGTAAGTAAGACAACCATCATGCAGAAAGAGAGGAAGGCAGAGATGGGCAAGTGGAAGATATTGTCAAAGAAATTGGAACGGTCATTAGGGCCAATACAGTCTTGGCTAAAAGAGCCTAGTAATATATACATTTATTTTTTACTTTCCATAAGGAAACAAGTAAATGAACATACTCTACCTTGAGGTAAAAGAGGTAGTAATCTTTCAATTCTCCAAATGCAGGTGACTCAGAGCTACCCCATCTTCCATTAGGGAACTCATCCCAGTGTTGAGTTCTGTTAAGGAAATATTGAGAGAAACTCAATCTAACACATTTATCAACATCTGTATAAGAAGTAGCTTTCAACTCATCTCAGTTAAAAGACAATGAGTTGAGTTTACACAATTTTTATCACAATAAACAGTTACTGTATTCTGGAAACAAATGAATATTAATCCACATTCAGTGACATAAGGAAAAAATATACTGTACTATACCGTACTGTATAAACTGACTGTAAAAGACACTTCCACTAACAAAGAATAAACTTTAGCAGTACTGTACAGGAGGAACTCATTTACCAAAAATTCTAATAACAGGAAACAACCAACCAAAAAATCATGGACTCCCAATCTTTATCTACTATCTGACACTTCATCCATGATTCAAATGCACCACTGTATGATGAACATACCTTAAGTGAACCTTTTAATTAAAGCACTGAAGAAAACAACATTAAATCCAACCTGTACACATATGCCTTGGGTCGAGAAGCCCAGAAAATGGGTCGCACATCCTCTCCACTCCTCTTGTGATTAGCAGCCATTTTCCATGGTAGTGGTCGTCTGGGTGCAGCAGCCCATAGCCCCAGCTGCTTCAAAACGGCTGTAGTTGATACCTCTCTGAAGAAAATAACACACCATGGTTTTACTGGCAAACAAGATAATGAAAAATATTTACATCCATTCCCATACTTTGCATAAATTCAACAACCACAAATATACCTCCTAGTATTCAGCGGTATACCAGCCAGCGTTACAGGCATCACTGATTGGTTGGTATGTCCTATGTCATCATCACCTACACATAGCATTCACATAAGAACTGCCATCAACCAGGCCTGCAACACCCCTACTGTACAGTACATCTATGGTGATTTATTAGCAAAGACCAAACACTGAGTTACACATAATGGTGAAGTCTTAATGAAGTACTGTATTTAAGAAGGGGCTCTTGAAACTGAATTAAACAATTATTGTTATTTTCTTATTTGCAACACATATTTGTTCTCACCTGTTTAAAGTGTAAAAGTGTACCCCAGGAGCCATATCTGCCTTAAACAGCTCTCTGATCAGTGTACATATCTGATGAATTCCATAATTTCTGATGGCTTCATCATTGTCCTTTAAAGGAGCCACAATGTCCATAACGTCTTGTGGTACGTCTAGTTTGGAGAGTTTGACGATGTGCCGCAAAGAGTCATAGCTCTGAATGGGCATGATGCCAGGAATTATGGGGCAAAATATGCCTAATGCTCGACAGTCATTAACAAATGTTATGAAAGTCTCAGCCTTGAAAAACAGCTGTGTGATGATGAAGTCAGCACCAGCATCTACCTGCAAACATTAAGAAAACTGATAACAATAAATGAAACTGGCACCCGCACCCACCTGCAAATACAGTACTGTACTGTACTGCACTGTATCCCTGTACTGTACTGTATAAAGAAAAGCTGATACTGTAGCAATACACGTAAATAGCTCAAGCATCTACCTCTTAGTGATAAGAAAGTCTATCGGGTAACAGCAATAAACACATTAAAATTATTGTCATTACTGTGGACAAAGAATAACTACAGATGCACATACTGATAAAAGTAAAATATTTAATTAATCTATTTTTTCAACAACAGCCTCTCTCGTGTGTTGACAGCTATATCCACACCTCCAAACTTTTGTTGATTTCCAAATTCAACATTTTATCTTATAACTCTACAATTAATTTGATATACAGTAATAGCAAAAATTTGAGAATATAAAATAATTTTACTTTAATTAATCTGCCACACATTACATGAGAGTAAATGAACATAAACTGGACAATGAGGCAACTGGTTGAATGAATGTACTGGTAGAGACTTGTCCCAGTGAGTTTGAGGAGTAAGTTATATGGTGATTGTAAGAGAATAACACCACGCTGAAAGCTTATTTGTAGACTTAATAACATGGCGAGTGTTAGAGACTAATGAAGTTAGTGAAATAAGCATATTGATAATAAAAATCAGCATTACTTTAGCCTTTTTTCATTATGTACTTTGAAAAAATTACAAATATGGCAAAAAAATTATTGCTTTGGAGTTTTCATATATAAACTGAATCATGAGACAGAATCTATTTTTGTGTAACTTTAGATTTTTATACACCAACCCTTCTTAAATAAGGACTGTATGCACTGATGAGTGGTGGTGGAAAATGGTCATGTGCTGTTGTAAGGCAGCAAATCATAAATGTGCAAAGAATGTGGATGGTGGGTACACAAGAGGTGCAGTGGAGTAAATAGCAGATTACATGATTTTAATGACTTTAAGTGTCTTATATACTGTACCATACACAGGTGATATCCTTAGCAAGGCTGGAGAAAATCAACATTAGGGATATACATGGCTGGTGAGGGTGCTGAAGTAAGCTCATTTAAATAGGCAGAAGTGGCTGGAAGAAGATCTGTGAATTACTGCTCTGAGCTAGAGGGAGTATATAAAGAAAGGGAAACAATGAGACAACTTACATATACTGTACAATAATTAAGAGAAAAAAATATCACCAACTGACCTTCTCCTTGAGGTACTTTAGATCATCCTCATATGATGTGGCCTCAGGATGACCCATGGGGTAGCCAGCAACACAGATGACAAAATAGTTCCCAAACTCCTTTCTGATGTATTTCACCAAGTCTGTAGCATAGTTGAACCCATCCTTAGGTGGAACCCAATCTTCTGAACCACTTGGAGCATCTGTGGAAGACATGATATTCTGTTGCTTTTTTGTTTTATTTTTATTCTTGCAAGCCTCTTCCTACAATGTCGAAAGGTGGAATGAATAAAGAGAAAATATAGTTTCTTCTTTGACTCACCTGTGTTCACCTGAGGTCCAGCACTTCAATCATTCATTTAATGAACTTTGCTGTCCTTCCGGGTGTCCACCCCCCCCCCTCCTGACTTTTAAGATAGTTTTCAATCCATCCTTTCATCCTTGTAAAACATCGATACATTGCCACCTCAATAAACCCTCATCAGGTCTTTATTCAGCACATCCATATCCATCAAATTAATTTTCTTGTTTCGTTTTTAGTCTTCGTTTTCTATTCACCCTATATCATCTTTAGTTCGTGCTTCATTCCTGTACACAGAAGCAATGTTAACTCAATTTTTCCACTACACATCTCCAAGGGTCTGGCCTCGGACAGTTTTCCATCCACCTCGGACAATACAGTACTGCAGAAGTCTCCCCAAGGGTTGTGAGATGCATCATAAGGGGTCGCATAGAGCTAATAGGATCACTAGGTTCCCATAAACCTCATAAGGTCGCTGGAATCAGTGGTCACGTATGATTTTTTTTTCACTTTTTTTAGTCCAGGTGTCAAGGACTGAAGGACATGGCTGACAGGTGCAGCCTCATTAAGTCGGGACCATAAGTTATGGTCCAGGGATTAACGCAATTACTCTCCTTGTGTTAGGTCAGGTCAGGCTTGCCCTGATGACACATTTTGCAATAGAAGTTACACATTCCTACCTTTGAACTGTTCTCAGCTCAGTTCACTCTCTACTTCCCACAGATGCAGACACAAAATGGCAGCAAATTTCAATGACAGATTCCCTGAGTTGCTTACTGTCACAACGAGAAGTGTTGGCTTACCGAATGTCCCACCCCATTTAAGCCTCTGTTCTATCGACAATATGTTGGGGACACATTTTTAATTTTCAGATCACTTGATCACGTCCCATGATCCTAAATTGCATAAATTTTAAGCATGACAACATCAAATTACTTGTGAATTAGAAATGGACAATATGTATTCTTCCGTTTCCTTCTCGATATTAATATCCACAGTCTTCGTAAAAGTTTCGAGGCAGCCTTATACAGAATACTAACATTCTCAGATTGGGCAAGAGTTACTGTAGCTACATCCGGTACATAATTTATGCATTCTAGCTCATTTCAGGGTTTAGAACTCACAAGCGAAGCAAAAAAAAAACAAAAAAAATAAAAAATTTATGTGTACAGTAAAGTAAGACTACAGACTGACCTCCTCTCAGTGCCAGAATGTTACGGATACCAATATCCTTGGCTCTCTGTAGATGCATGGAGATCTCTGTCTTGGTCATGTTGCAGCAGGTCATATGCAGCATTGTCTCCAGCCCAGAGTAGTTCAGAGCAGCACCTGGTAATGACAGTTCCTTCATAATTTTCACCTGACCAAAATGTTGTAATATATTGCTGTTAAAATGTCTCAATCATAATCCTGTACTTGCAAATTATTATGACAAAATTTAAATACCAGTATTGTAAAAAAAAAAAAAAACACCTTACAGTATGACAAGTAAGTTAGAGCATCTTGTGCGGGTCAGTCCCTCATAACATGTCCTACTCATCTTATTTATCTACTTCTTATTCTTGTAACATTTACATTGAGCACCACCTGATCACCAACCATTAACCTCAGTCATATGTAGGTATTCCTCATTATCTGAAAGAGTTAGGTTCCCTGGAAACTAATCAGACAGCAAACATTTGGATAAAAAAGAGATACCTGTACAGTAGTTCTTCTATTGGGTGTCCAACACACTCACATATCTTAAAAGTATTCACACTCTCTTTATTTCACAACATTCACCAATTTACTCACATCTTACGAGTTTGGTATTTACATCAATAACCTTATGTCTGAGATGAGTTTTAAAGTACAGGGGGCCCCCCAAATTTGCAGGGGTTAGGTTCTCAAAATGGCCGCAAATCGCCAAATCCGCGAATAACATTTCCGGACGGGGGGGAGGGGTGAGATATATTTTTACTTGTGTACAAAGAAATTTACTGTATCTTCCCTTTATGTGTTTGCCCTCAGAACAATTATTTCTTTTACCTGTAGTATTGTATGTGTGTGTGTGTGTGTGTACACACACACATTTACAATACAGGTAAAGGAAATTACTGTCCCTAGAATAAATGGCTCCCTGTCCCAGTTGCAAAAATGCCAGCAACTTTAAAACTACCCACAGACATTCGTGGGTACATCCAGGATGTCATCCACGAATAACCGAGAACTGCGAATTAAAAATCCGCAAACTTGGGAGGTATACTGTACTGTACATTCCTTTATATATATATATATACAGTATATATATATATATGTATTTTTTTTGGGGGGGAGGGGACTACTTCATTCGCTGTGTTACCACATTTTCATCATTATCATTCACAAAACAAATATTTCCAAAAGAGTAATTTTAGAAGAAAATATCATTGATGACCTTTCCAGAATGAGTGACTTACCTGCTATTGTTAAGGATGAGGTTTCTGTTTCTCCACCTGGGTTACCAGCCGGGTGCCACGTGACATCACAGAAAAGTGGGTCACCCTCACGCATGCGGTCAAATCTGACAGGAGAAAAGAGGTTTAAGTTTAAGATTAATTTTTAAAACCTATTTAGTATGAGAAAAACAGTGACAACCCATGGGGAAGTAGTGTATAGAAGAATAATACCCAAAACATAAATATCTATGTACAATCAAGTGACTCAAGCAAGAAGATGCTACTGTCAATAATTACAAATTAACCGGAGTCTTCACAAGCCATCACCTTCCCCCAGAGTGACCACTATAATGACCACAAGGCAAGTAGGAAATCAAAATAACATACATTATATTTTCAAAAGTACAGTAAACTCCCTCTAAAACCAAACTTGCTTAAATCTGGATCCCTTGCAAACCGGACTGAGGTCTAGCACCAGACACATGTATCCCCAACCCGGAAAAATGCAATGAAAATCCGGTTACTGTAGTATGGGGGAAAGTTCGTGTAAGTGGAGACTGTCACTGTGATGGCACAAGAGATTAACTAAATAGCTGCCTCTGGGAAGGCAATAGAAGTGTCTAATAAATATGAATAGCATACAGTACATATAATCAATGAAATTAGCAGTGAAAACATAACCTCCGCTCCACCTTTGGTGACGTATATTGTGAGTTGTACAATCCCCTCTTGTCTCATCACGTCAAGACTCAACCACCTCGTAATTATTTAATAATAACTACAGTACTTTATTATTAACATGTACTATGTGCTTTTATTTTTCATCAACAGACATATTATAATGCAGAAATAATGTATACCATGTAGACCCTGACATGGTGCATCCCTGAGTGCTAAGAGAGTTGTGTAACGCGCTTGCTGAGCCCCTGAAGATCATATTCTGTAAATGCCTGGATGAGCAAAAGGTCCCCAGTGATTGGAAAATGGCCTATATGAGTTCTATCTTCAAGAAGGGCAATAGTCACTCCACGAATAACTATAGACCGGTGAGCCTGACCAGCATAGTACAGTATGTAAAGTATTTGAGAGCAGTATAAGAGATGCCATGATGGAACATCTACTACGAAACAACCTTGTAAAGGATTGCCAACATGGTTTTATGCCGGGGCACTCCTGCTTAACACAATTACTCAAGGTACTGGATGTTTCGACTCAAATTCTGGAACAGGGTGGTAATATCGACAATCTGTATATACCTAGAAATGTTTATACAGGATTCTACAAAATCAATTCTGATTAAATTGCAAACACCATTTTTTACCAAAATAATATCAAATAGTTTATCTAAATAAATATAAAGTATACTGTAAATAAAATAAAAAAATCTATATGATATGGGCCATCAAATGGAGGTATTTTGGGGGTACGAAGCTTGAATGGAGCCGAGTGTGACAGCCGAGACAACACTCACAGCTGCTAGACACATGAGTTCCCAGTATCACAACCTGCTGGGTGACTCGCTGAGTACAGCTGCACTGACAGCCAGCACCAAGCTGCCAAGAACGTATGAGAGACCGAGGAAAAATTAACTATGATGTATAAGATCCCCGAGGGTGTTAAGTCAAAGTAAATATTACAGTATGTTTGGTGTTCTTTGGCAGCTTGAGTAAAAAATACCCCGTCCTCTGGAATTTTTCACCTTGAAATATAGAATATACAAACCCCCTGCCCAACCCAGAATTTTAGCTAAACTGACAGGCCTTCCTCCCATTAGTCTGGATTAGAGGAAGCTTTCTGTAATCACTATTGTAATCACGATTACTTGCCATGTAATCATGAATGCAATCAAGTGCTTAATTTTTACAGTAAAGTAATTGTAATCCAAAGTGTGGCATGTAATTGTAAACGAATTTATTACCCACATAATCGCCCCATGTCTAGCCTACATAACTACCCATATCAGCATCTCAAAGATATATACAGTAAACAGAAATGTTGTCTATGATTCAAGAAATATCTATACTCTTATACTGTACTGTAATTTCTGTGATTACAGAAAATTTGAGATAAACTGCATCATGTTTGTAACCCACTCCTCACCTGGCCAAGAGGTTGACTGCACCACCCTTTGTCCTTGGAGGAAAGAATTCTAGTGAAAAAAATTTGTCATTAGACTCAATACGGCTGTGGATCTTCTCACTGAGACTGTGATAGCCAGTGAAGTACTCTGTCATGTGAAGGTGGACATCTTCTTCACTGGGAGGGGGATCTATAAAAAGAAATAATATAGTTCAGTAAGTGACAAACATATACAGTGATCTTGGATGAGGAGTCTATAGGTACTGTATCTCATTTTCCAAAATATTTTTTCTTGCTATTGTTACTAATCTACGGTAAGTAGTACTGTAGCTATATATTGTATAGGCAAGAGTATCATACCTGGCCCTTTTATATCCACAGTTAGTGTACTTAGTTGTAATTTGGATAAACAGTGCTGTGCAGGGTATTTGCCAAGAATAGTTTGGGTTCTGGGTTAACATCGTGCATGAAGCTGGTTACTGTACCAGGAACAGGTAAAGATACACTCGTCCTAAAAAGTTCTCGAAAAGCTGGGCATGACAGATTTCACATCTATGACTCATGTCATCTCAGAATGGTTGGTATGTATGGTTACTAAGTGACTCAATATTTTGTAATAATATACTGTATGTAACTCGTCTTTATAGTACTGTACAGTATTTACAAGTGAAAAGAATTCAATTAATTTGAAATAAACTTCCTCAGAAAGTAATGCTCAGATTTCTCATTCGTTTTGTCATATTGTTTGACCCTTAATGTGTTCAAGAACTTTTCATGGCAAGTGTACACTTAGTACCAGTAACAGGATGTTTGATTCAGTGATTGGGTAAACTATCTGGCATCACAGCCTGTGACCATTTGATACCAAACATTAAACACATAATTTAAAAATGATATAAATAAATAAAATTCTATTAAGTTTAAATATAAAGATATAAATAAAATAAGATCTTATGTATATTTAAAATCACAAACAGTTAAGTACCTCTATTGCAATAAAAAATTAATAAGTCCACCATCAGGTACTGAACTTCTCTCACTGAACACCTCTGAGATGAAGGAGCCATCCTCCTGCTGGCACTCAGCCAGAAAATGACTCCTCAAGTCCCTATGACTGAGTCACTCGACTAGCAAGGGTCTCACAGTCAGTGGCCCCAGGCAGTCATCACAATGGGGCTGTGGTCCTCTGACCATAAGGAAACTGTAGGCGAGGTGAGTGTGTCTAACATGTAGATTCGTAAGGACAGTCTCATAGCGGCGGGGCCTCCAAGGATATTCCCATGGATAGATCTTTGTAATTTCTCGCAACTTGCAACTTGTTGAGAACAGATAAATTGTTCCACTGTAACTGTCTGGAGGTCCAAATGGCCGACCTGACTGCGGGGAAGAAATCTCTGAGGGAGGGAGCACATAGGAGCATGACGAAAGGCAACAGACTTGGCCACCTCGTCAGCCCTCTCATTACCTTGTGCAGACATATGGGCAATAACACAACAGAAATCCACATTATGGCCCTGCCGACAGAGGACAAATAGCCAGTTAAAAACATTTAAAATGAGAGGGTGGATGGGATTGAAAGATTCTAGAGAAGGCAGTGCTACTCTGGAATCACTAAAAATAGTCTGGTACAGGCACATTTAGTACCAGTAAATAGTACAGGTACTCTTGGTACCAATAAATGGTAACGAGTAACTACACTTGGTACAAGTAACAATTTCAGGATATTGGTTGATGATTTAAAAAAACCTGAGTAAAATACTGTACTGTACAGTATTATAGCAGATCTCTACCAAATTACTGCTCTTTATCTTCAAAACAGTGGAAATACATGAGGAACACACAAACACACAATGTATTTTATATATACTGAAAAGTACTGTTTATTAATTTGCTATTAATTTTATTAAATGTTGTAATGATGATGATGACAATAATAATAATAATAATATTATTATTATTATTATTATTATATTTTCGCCCCCAGGCCCTGATGTGGGTCAGTGACCTGTGCCCAGGTGGGCTAATCCCCATAAAAAAAATTTATATATATATATAATATATATATATATATATATATATATATATATATATATATATATATTTTACTAAGCATCGTAACTGCTTACCATTTCCTGTTTGTGCATGAGTCCTTTGGTTAAGAAACTCTTTTAAGATTGGCAAAGCCTCAGGAGTTCCTGGTGATGCCAGAGTCACCGGCCCTTCCTTCACCATCTTGCTTAACTATACACCTCTTGGTCTCTCTTGCTGTGAAGAAAAAGACTTGTTAGATTGCATAATTCAATTCAACAGGAGTAGGTGTGGCTTAAACTACTGTACAGTATTGGTCAAAATAAAGTCACATAAAAATTACAAAAAAAAAGTTAAAATTTTGGCCAGGAAAAAAATAAAATTTTATTACTGTATACTGTACAGCAATACCATTAGTAAGTTAGGTTGACGGGTTGGGTTATGTTTTAAACATTTTCTTTGATCAGGTCATATTTTGTCTATAAAAAGAACTTATCATTGTTTTTTTTTCATAGAAATACTGTACAGTACTGTCGGTAGTTTTACACTATGATTTTTTTCCTGTAACTTTTTTATATACTATACTGAATTCTAATTATTAATGAGAATCTAATTGAATAATCCCAGGCTGTTGGGTTAGGCAGATTAGTTTTATCTGCTTCATGTCATCTGGTTCTTCACAACTGGATTTGTATCTCATGAATTAAAGAAAACTCACGCATAAAGAATCTACAAAAACTTTTAGAAAATAGCGACCATCGCCTTAACCAACTTTGGATGTAAAATACTGCAGAGCATAATTTTGGCTGTGAATATTTGTCTGGTTGTCGACTAGGTTTTTTTTTTTTAGATTAACACCAAAGGAAGTTGATAGAATTAGTCGAAACTTTGTGGACACGTTATTTACAATTCATTAAACAGGTAAATGGAAACTAGAATGCACAGAACCTATTACTTTACTTTTACTTTTATCCTCTTTCCCACTGATCAGCTCGTTATGCTTGGGCGATCGGTCACGTCTCTGTTCCACACTGTTGGCAAGTACTGGGCATGTACTGGCTCCTGAATGTGTCTGTACCTGCTCCAGTGATTGTCAAGTCTGATCTTGAAAGAGACCACACTCTCTGACCTAACCAACCTAAAAAAGTAAACTACCTAACCCTACCCAACTTACCAGAAAAAACTTTTAAAACATACCTGAATGTACTCTTGTTTCTATTTTTCTATTTAATAGATTGTAATTAACGTTTCCACAAAGTTTCGTCTCACTCTATCAACTCCCTGTGTCTGAAAAAAGACCTACCTAACCGACAACCGGACAAATATCCAGAGCGTATAATTTAATATCGTGAGTCAACTAAGGAAGATAGAGGAGATATTTATTCCTAGCTGAACATAATTAGTCCAAGTAATGTATTTTTTGGAGACACCTGTAGCTAGCCACGACTACAGTACTCATACAGTAAGCTTTATATAATTTATAATATCATCAGATACCTGTAGCTAGCGACCACTACCATTTAATGTTCTAAAAATGGAAAATACAAATAAATACTTACTATACAGTAATATAAATTGTAAGTACAATACACTGTACCCAAAAGTTTGCCATTTAAAATACTGCAGACGACGTTTATAGTGTTCAGTTGTAATGATACGACTTAAGAACACCAACAATTATCAATATAATGTCCTCCTGTCGTCAAAATTTAGTTCATAGACTTCTAATAAAACTAAATTAATACAATTTTATGGATTAATTGTTAATGTCCTTCATACTTAGGCATTAGTGAGGAAAAGTCATCACCTCCCCCTGGCCACACACCCGAACTCTTCAAATGTTTCTGACAACGTTCATCAGTGTTACCTACTACCTGAGCCCTTGGTATGTCCATAAATTATGTATGTCTACCTAATAAAATGTGCAGGTGTATGATAACAGTGGTTTTTCTTTGCCTAAAAATTTATAAAATGGAATAGAAACACATCACGTATGAAATAGAAATGAAACAGGAGCTAATATGGACGAATCTTGTTACTATGATTGACCAATAATATGGAAACCTGACAACCTAACCAAATCTTAACTTGTCATAAACTGATTAAACCTAACCTAATGACATATGCAGTATTGCTGGATATGACTCATTTACGAACCTATCTCAAGAAGCTTACAGGAGGGGAGTGGTTATCTACGCGAGGCAAGACCTTAGAGCCAGCCAGGCGAGGGTACACGGAGAGGATGTTTTTGAAGAGTCCAAGTGGCGTAAAATTAAATTAAAGGGAGGGGCTTACTTATCGTCGGGTGTATCTACAGATCCCCAAACTGTGGCCCACTAAATCAAAGGAACTTAAGAACCTTAATAAACAACGCGGCAATGCTCAACCCTAGCCACCTGCTTATCATGGGGGACTTTAACTATGGCGACATCGACTGGAGAAACGAGTCCACCCCGAATGACTTGAATAACCCTGCTACTCTTTTCGTAGAAACTCTGAGAGATAATTTCCTGTTCCAACATGTTAGAGGCCCGACACATTACAGAGGGGAGCAAACACCCAAGCACTTGACCTCATCATAACAAACGAGGAGGGTATGGTGGCCAAACTGGAACACCTTGCCCCAGATGGCACCAGTCACCATACAGTGTTGTCATTCAGATTTAACTGTTACCTAGTTCAAGATAAGGCCACGCCAAGGTGCAAATATTACAAGGGAAATTACAATGGGATGAGGAAAGAGATGAGGGGCATCAACTGGCCTGACTTATTAAGACACTACGCTGAATATCATAACTAGTAAAATGACCCATTTGATCGATAAACATATACCCAAGACCAAACCCAGTGCTTCTAAGAATACGAGGGGATCACTGCACATGAACCATGCGGCGGTCGACAAAATTAAGAAGAAAACCCAGAAATTCAAGACGTGGGTTGGGTCAAACGATGAGCAAGACAGGAGGATGTATGCAAGAGCCAGAAACCAAGCAAAGATAGAGTGTAGGAGCGCTGAAAAGGAGTTCCAAAGGCTGGTTGCACGCGAGGTCAAGTCAAACCCAAAGGCGTTTTACCGCTATGCAAAGTCGAAATTGAAAACGCGAGTAGGAGTATCAGACCTGAGGCTGGTGGATGGTAGTTACGCAGATTCTGACCAGGATAAAGCTGAGGCATTGAACAGCTTCTTTTCCTCAGTGTTCACAAGAGAGGATGCAACTAACCTTCCTGCGTTTGAGGACAGACGGTTCGACACAGCACTGACCCACATTGTGCTCACAGAAGAGGGTATTAGAAATAAACTGTCCGGGCTAAAGGTCCATAAGAGTCCCGGACCTGACATGGTGCATCCTAGAGTGCTAAGAGAGTTGTGCAACGAGCTTGCAGAGCCCCTGAAGATCCTGTTTTGTAAATGCCTGGATGAACAAATGGTCCCCAGTGAATGGAAAGTGGCTTATGTGAGTCCTATCTTCAAGAAGGGCGATCGTCACTCCACGAACATCTATAGACCGGTGAGCCTGACCAGCATAATATGTAAAGTACTTGAGAGTATTATCAGAGATGCAGCAATGGAACATCTAATACGAAACAACCTTGTAAAAGATTGCCAACACGGTTTTATGCCGGGGCGCTCTTGCTTAACACAATTGCTCAAGGTATTGGATATTTGGACACATATTCTGGAACGGGGTGGTAATATCGACAATATTTACCTAGATTTTGCCAAGGCTTTCGACAGTGTACCCCACGAAAGGCTGAAAATCAAACTGGAAGGGTATGGAATTCGGGGAAATGTCCTAGCGTGGATAGAAGACTTTCTACATGACCGCAAGCAGTGTGTGGTGATTAATGGCACGAAATCGTCATCTGTACCTGTAACATGTGGGGTACCACAGGGCAGTGTATTGAGCCCACTGTTGTTTGTTTGTTTCATAAATGACATGCCTGACGTTGTACACTCCTCCATACAAATGTTTGCCGATGACGTCAAGTTATTTCGGGAAATTAAGAACCATGCGGACTGTGAAGAGCTGCAGAAGGACCTCTGTGGGCTCCAGGAATGATCGAAGATATGGCTGCTGAGATTCAATGTCACGAAGTGTAAGCGGGTGCACCTGGGGCGTACCAACGGTAAGGAGGCGTATCATATGTCCCAACGGGATGAAGAAATTGCACTAGTTGAGACTGTGTGTGAGAAGGACCTAGGTGTGTATGTTGACAATGAGCTGAAGTTCTCGGGCCATTGTGAGAGGAAGGTAAATCAGCCAAATAAATTATTGGGTCTTATAAGAAGGTCGTTCAGATATCTAGACGGTCCGTCCCTCGTAACGATCTTCAGGAGTGAAGTGCTTCCCCATCTGGAGTACTGTCACCCCATCTGGTCCCCGAGATATGCTAGGGACTGTCAGTTGGTTGAAAATGTTCAAAGGAGGGCCACCAGACTGGTGCCTGCACTTCGGCACCTCAGCTACCCTGAGAGAGTGGAGCGCCTGAACTTGCCTAGCTTATACTACAGACGGGCAAGGGGGGACCTAGTTGAGGTGTATAAGCATCTCAGGGGGCACTACTCAGTTGAGTGTCCTTACTTGGAGCTGGCGGACGCTCGCCCCACAAGGGGTCACAGCTCAAGATTGAAGAAGCCGCAAGTCCAGAAAACCGTGAGGGCAAACTTTTTCGGAGTGAGGGTTGTAAACTCTTGGAACAATCTACCAGAGAGTGTTGTGACGGCACCGAGTGTGAGCTCTTTCAAGAGAAGACTTGACCAACACTGGAGCGGGTTCAGGTACATTCAGGAGCCGGTGCATGCCCAGTATTTGCCAACAGTGCGTGAGAGAGACGTGACCGATCGCCCGGGCGGCTAGCGAGCCGATCTTTTGGTGAAGAAGATAAATGAAAAGAGACGTGACCGATCGCCCAAGCGGCTAACAAGCCGATCAGTGGCGAAGAGGATAAAAATAAACTAACTTAACCAAACCAAGATACTGTGGGGTTATGAGATATTGGTTAGCACTCAGGATGGGATGGAGAAAGGAAACTCACAATGTGCTCTCTGTATACATTTTACATTGGATGTACAATGCAGCTTGGTGGCTGGTGCTGGGAGGAGGCAGCGTGGTTACAAGTGTGAGTAGGGAGAGCTGGTTGGTGAGGGTGCTCAGAGGAGGTGTTGCTTGCTGCGGCTGTAGCTAGAGGGACAGGTCACGGCCAGGTGAGGTCTTATATAGCGGGGGTAGGCGTGGCTTGACTGTTGACCTCCGCTTTGTTCGGGGGCGCTGGTTACCTGACCTTGCCCACGAGGTGCAGGCTGGTGAATTCGCGGGGGTCGGCTAGTCAGCGACACAAGGCGTTTGTAGGGGAGGAATCCACTACAGTACGAGGGTTCCTTATAATCCTGAAATCTATTCGTTCTTAATTTTTTTTTGGACAAAATATTGACACAAGACAAAGGCTAATGATGGCTAATTGTTCCCAACAAACATATCTAAATATAAGCAGCAAAATCAACAGTAACATTCAGAAATTAATATTATCAAGTAAACCGACAAAGGAACTATCAGTAGTTTAGTATTGAGTCTAACCCCTACGATTCAACAAAGTTACTAATCATGCGATATAAAAATATATATATACAAGCATACTGTATATTCCCAAAATATAACAATATCGCACAATCGATGCCTACGTGAATTAATTACTATTGATATCCCAAATGCAAATGTATTCTCAATTTAAACCTTCCATGTTGGTACTTGTACTATACTGTGTCTGCAAAAAATACTTAAATAGTCCATTCTTGCCACGTTTACATGCCAGTGTTGTGTGTTGACCAAGGAAGACACTGAGCACATAATATACTAAAATAACTTCCTCGGTGTTTACGGTACTCTGTGACGGACTGTACACTTCTCAAGTATTTATGCGGGAAAGTTGTCCGCATTTATAAATAACTTAACAAAAACTTTATTACCATTTTATTGTTCAATACATTTACATTCGCAAATTCAAGTCATATACTGTACAGTAGCTGATGATGTTATGTTCTCACCTGGACGATGTATCGTACCATCTGGCAACACTGAGCACAGGTGCCAGACGCATATCACAGAGTGATCACGTGAACAAGGTACAGCATGGCACATCGCTATTTGTTTCATTTATTATAATTATTTTTAAGGTTATAAGGCACGTGATTACAGCCTGTTTTATTTATGAAATATTGACATCTGTACAATTCAATTTCACTGTCAATTTCGGTAATGTTACACTTGTACAGATGTCCGTGCTCTCATATGTTGAACACATTGCGGAAGATACTCTTTTTTGAGATAATGTAGGTAATCTACGTTGTATACCTACACCTGCAGGTATGCCACAGACCCACACATACCAATCTTCCCGGGACATCACTAGTTGCATGTAGCATTTTCGGGAGGCATCGGACCCACCCTGTCAGACACGGCTCGTTAGTCGCTTGGACGATCGGTCACGTCTCTGTTCCACACTGTTGGCAAGTACTGGGCATGCACTGGCTCCTGAATGTATCTGTACCCGCTCCAGTGTTGGTCAAGTCTGGTCTTGAAAGAGCTCACACTCGGTGCCGTCACAACACTCTCTGGTAGATTGTTCCAAGAGATCACAACTCTCACTCCGATAAAGTTTGCCCTCACAGTTTTCTGGACCTGTGGCTTCTTCAATCTTGAGCTGTGACCCCTTGTGGGGCGAGCGTCCGCCAGCTCCAAGTAAGTTGGGTGCTGTAGGCGCTTCTGCACTTCACCTTGCACAGGATGTAGGGGGGTGCCCAATAAATAATAAAAAAAGGACACTCGACTGAGTTGTGCCCCTTGAGACGCTTATACACCTCAATTAGCTCACCCCTTGCCCGTCTGTAGTATAAGCTAGGCAAGTTCAGGCGCTCCAATCTCTCAGGGTAGCTGAGGTGCAGGCACCAGTCTGGTGGCCCTCCTTTGAACATTTTCAACCAACTGACAGTCCCTAGCATATCTCGGGGACCAGAAGGGGTGACAGATATCTGAACGACCTTCTTATAAGACCCAATAATTTATTTGCCGGATTTACCTTCTTCTCGCCATGGCCCGAGAACTTCAGCTCATTGTCAACATCCACACCTAGGTCCTTCTCACATTCGGTCTCAAATAGTGCGGTTTCTTCATCCCGTTGGGACATATGATACGCCTCCTAACCGTTGGTACGCCCCAGGTGCATCCTCTTACACTTCGTGACATTGAATCTCAGCAGCCATATCTTCGATCATTCTTGGAGCTCACAGAGGTCCTTCTGCAGCTCTTCACAGTCCGCATGGTTCTTGATTTCCCGAAATAACTTGGCGTCATCGGCAAACATTTGTATGGAGGAGTGTACAACGTCAGGCATGTCATTTATGAAACAAACAAACAACAGCGGGCCCAATACACTACCCTGTGGTACCCCGCTTGTGACAGGTACAGGTGATGATTTCGTGCCATTAATCACCACACACTGCTTGCGGTCATGTAGAAAGTCTTCTATCCATGCTAGGACATTTCCCCGAATTCCGTACCCTTCCAGTTTGATTTTCAGCCTTTCGTAAAGGAAAATATGTTTTTGACCACGTACACGAGTTACTAGAAAAGTTTGATCATTGCCCCTAAGCTGGGGTTCTCAACCTTAGGTAAATTGCTCGAAGTGGGGTCATTTGGACTTCATTTGGTAATAGGTAGCAGATAACAAATGAAAGAAAAGTTAATACTTTCGCACATACAGTATATCTTATACTGTGGAACAAAATATAATTTAAGTAAATTACGAGTTTCGTGTAACCCTGAGTTGGCAACATTGTATGTTGGTTGAGTTGGTCGTCTGGCAATATTGTAGCACAGTAAGATTGGCACATTTAAGCTAGTAGGGGTATATGTCCATCATATTACTTAGATTGATACCTCATTTGGATTGCGCAATTCAATTCCGGTCACCGTACTACAGAATCTCTAGAAAGAATTTAGAGGAGAATGACAAGACTAATCTCGGGCATTAGGAACCTTGAGTACAGAGACAGGTTAAAGCATCTTAATTGCACGCCCTCGAGAGACGTAGAGTGAGGGGCGATGTGATCGAGGTGTATAAATGGAAGTCAGGTTTAAACAAAGGTGACATTACAAATGTACTCAAACTATCCAACCAGGAGCGAACTCGTAACAATGGTTTTAAATTAGACAATTTTAGATTTAGGCGCGATATAGGTAAACATTGGTTTGGAAATAGAGTAGTGGATGAATGGAACAAGTTACCAAACATCATCATTAACTCGAATACGTTGGATAGCTTCAAACATAGGTTGGATGGATATATGAGCTTATTGGGGTTGGGTATAAATGGGACTGCCCAGTATAGGCCAATACGCCCGCTGCAGTTTCCTCCATTTATACATACTAAAAAAGGCAGCAGAAATTATTAACAAGATACAATAGCAAAAAAAAAAAAAAATCGCAGCATTTGTCGAGGTCCAGGGTGGTGCATGGTCCGTCACCACCTCCACCAGTCGTTGCCCTGCATCAGGGTGGACGACGCAGTAGATACAGTGGTTGGCGTTTCCCGTCCCGTCTGGTGGTCTGCCGTCTCGCGTGCCTCACTTCCTCCACTTGAACTTCTTCTGTGTGGAGCGGCAATTCCTGACGTGTTCCAGATGGGGGGTTTTTTCAGTCCCATCTGAGTTTCCGCCCTTCCGGCCGGGATTAAAGCCGGTCCACTGCTTGGGGTGTCATCTCTCTGGATGGCTTGTGGGGCAGGGTCCGCGGACGAGGGCTCGCCCTCCGTACGTGAGTGTCAGCGAGACCCTTGACCGTCCTGTCCCACGCCTTCACAGTGGTGGATCCCTCCCTGGGTGGGCTCACCAGGGTTTGTTTGTCTTTTCCTCTGCTTGTAGTCAGGCCAATTTTGTTGCGTTCCCAATGGTGTGGTAAACACGGGCGAGGCAGATCCCGGGTGGGGCCGGGGTCGGCCATTACTTGTCCGGTACCTGGTGGTTCCATTCCAGGAGTGGAAGTGAGTGGGACCAGTTGACGGGTCCTGGAACGTAGGGAGCTGTCGTCTGCATCGCCGCTTGGACCTCTAGTTGATTGTTGCTACTGTAGTTACAGGCCGGGGTTTCGGGGCTCACTCCCGGGTTCCAAGGGGGCGACCTGATTTCCTGCCTGGAGCTAGTTGCTGCGCTGGTCCTGCATGGCGTGGCTGCTCAGGGTGATGGTACCCGTCTATGTTGTCTGTCGGTATAGTGGGCTGTGAGACCGTAGCCTCGGTGCGTGTCTCGTCGCTCTGAAGGCGAGGGACGAGACTCAGCCCAGTGTCTCCAACCGGAAGAGAGCCAGCAGTAAACAAGGCGTCACTCATATCCGCCATGGGGTTGACCGCTGCGTGTCCCGCTCGTGTTGGGCATCCGTTATGAGTAAGGATGCGTTGGTCTGGTGGGGGTTCAGCTGCAGTTGTAGTGGTGTCATCTCTGAATTTGTGTGGTCATAGAAACCTCGCCCAGGCCCGTGAAGAGCAAGGGCAGTGCTGACTCTGTAACTTGGCAGAAGGCCAAGATCCCAGGATGGAGAATCGACAATTAAAAGTGCCCCTTAGACCCGTTACCTTAATCTATGTTCTGTGACCTGGTGTTATATCTATGAGCTCTAATCTGATCCGGTGTTACTGGTACAAGTGGGGTAGTGGCTAGGGGAATTCTCTGATTATTACTTGGGCTGCCACCATTGTAATGAGACAAAACTCACCAGAAGAGAATATTACACATAGGTAGAATATTTATAGTAGGAGGATGTAAAGACAGGAAGTTTGGTACATAAGAACATAAGAAAATAAGGAGTCTGCAATAGGCCGGTTGGCCTGTGCATGGCAGTTCCTGTCGAGAGTTACTACTAGCGTGACTCGAGGGTGTGGGGGGTGACCACGTATATTAACACAGGCTCAGTACAAGTGTAGCATATAAAACACAAATGCGTGTTACAGCTTTATTTTACTAGTTGCATAGGGGGAATTAATGGGGGGATTCGTACACAGGGTATGATAGACTATGATATGTTCGTTTAACTTCACAAGTGGAATGGGCACTTCACTAAGTCGATCGTTGGAAGGTTCGGGATCACTGCACTTCTACCGCCTACACAGCCAGCACTTACTGTTAAACGTTGAACTGACAGCACTCTGTCGATGGACCCGGCTGAGACCTCGTTGTCTTCAGTGACGGACTTCCTTGATGAGCGGGACAGGGGACGTGGTTGCTGGCCCTCCTTGGTTATCAGACTCCCCTATATAATGGAGGAGCCGGAGGGTGACCTCTCCTACTTAACAGGGTGTGTCTTGACCGGGTTGTTGGGTTGGGTAACAGGGGTGTGGCTGATTAGCCG
This sequence comes from Homarus gammarus, assembly GCA_958450375.1. Taxonomy (NCBI): domain Eukaryota; kingdom Metazoa; phylum Arthropoda; class Malacostraca; order Decapoda; family Nephropidae; genus Homarus; species Homarus gammarus. The sequence goes on along the minus strand of CAUDMG010001768.1, from coordinate 339,124 downwards.
GTCCTTGATCTCCCTTGGGTCAGGTCTGGACAGCTGTTTGCCCAGGTAAGGTCAAGTCGCAGGACAGTAGTGCTTTGTAATTATTACCGCCCGGGTGAGTCTTGGCCAGGTGTGGTTTTCTTATCACGGTTATGTCGAAGGGTTACGCAAGTACTTAGGCCGGGGGTCAGGTCTTGACCTGAGGTGTGTCAACCTGTGGTGTTAAGGTACCACGCGGTTTGTACTGTACTTGCTGTTATATGTGATGTAATTCTGGGCTGTAAGCTTTGGTCTGATATTCAATCATTACATAATAATCCTAATGGCAATATGCACGTCCCGCATGCACAAAATTATGGCTGCATCAGTCATTTTCTGCGTTACGTGCCTTTTGTATCAATGGCATAATTTTCAATCCTTCAAGACATAAGAACATAAGAAAATAAGAAGTCTGCAATAGGCCGGTTGGCCTGTGCATGGCAGCTCCTGTCGAGAGTTACAACCACTCTCTATCATCCATGAATCTATCCAGCCTCCTTTTGAAACTTTCCAGAGTTCCAGCACTTACTACAAAGTTGCTAAGCTTGTTCCACTCGTCCACCACCCTATAAGCAAGTTTGCGGATGACACCAAAATAGGGCGGCAGATTAATTCAGGGCAGGATGCAAATGCATTACAGGAGGATCTAAATAAACTGCAGGGGTGGTCTGAAAAATGGCAAATGAAATTCAACACCAGCAAGTGCAGCGTACTTAATATTGGAAGAACAAATACTGACAATGTATACAGCTTTAACAACATCAACCTAGAGAAGTCGACTTGTGAACGAGACCTAGGGGTACTTGTAAGCCCGGACCTACGGCCTAGAAAACAGTGCGTTAATATTCGAAATAAGGCAAACAGAGTATTGGGTTTTATATCTAGAACTGTAAGTAATAAGAGTGCAGAGGTCTTATTGCAACTATATCTTGCGCTAGTCAGGCCACACCTCGATTATGCGGTTCAGTTCTGGTGCCCTTATTATAGAATGGATATCAATTCACTAGAGTCGGTGCAGCGAAGAATGACGAAAATGATTCCGGGACTTAGAAACCTTCCATATCAGGATAGGTTAAAGAAACTAAACTTGCATTCCCTAGAAAGAAGAAGAGTGCGGGGAGATATGATAGAAGTATTCAAGTGGGTGAAAGGAATCAATAAAGGTGACATAGATAAAGTTCTTATAATATCCGAGCAGGATAGGACTCGGAGCAACGGATTCAAGTTGGATAAGTTTAGGTTTAGGAGGGAGATAGGAAGGAACTGGTTTACAAATAGGGTGGTGGACGAGTGGAACAAGCTTAGCAACTTTGTAGTAAGTGCTGGAACGCTGGAAAGTTTCAAAGGGAGGCTGGATAGATTCATGGATGATAGAGAGTGGTAGTAACTCTCGACAGGAGCTGCCATGCACAGGCCAACCGGCCTATTGCAGACTCCTTATTTTCTTATGTTCTTATGTTCTTATGGTGCAGTAACACTTATGGTGCAGTAACTGTTATGGTGCAGTAACACTTACGGTGCAGTAACTTTTATGGTGCAGTAACACTGTTATGGTGCAGTAACAGTTAGAACATAAATTATGGTGCAGTAACACTTATGGTGCAGTAACACTTACAGTGCAGTAACACTTATGGTGCAGTAACACTATTATGGTGCAGTAACACTTAGGGTGTAGTAACTATTATGGTGCAGTCCTCTAAGGTGACCCGTCGTAATACAGTACTGTACTTCCTTAGGTCGTTTTCAATCGACAGTCTAGCTTATCGCGGGGTAACTACTTCAAACAGGGAAGCACCATCTATGTAGGTGAACGCCCTTCTTATAAGACCTACTATACTCGCTTAGTTACTTTTTTCTGTCAATGATCCGAGAATTTCAGATAGTCAACAGATACACCCAGGTTGTTTACACATTTTTGTCTCCGTTTACGCTACGGGTACTCCTTCGTCCCGTTGAGACATGTGATACGCCTCCTACTCTTGGTTACGACCAAGGTGAACCTTACATTTCCACCGTGTCATTGAATCTTAGTCATTCCTTGACCACTCCTGAAGCCGACAGATATCTTTCTGTAGCTCTTTGCAATCGGTTTTGCTCTTTAGTTGTCAGTGTTCTGAGTAGTGTAAGGATGGTGGAGGGTGGCGCCAAGACACATTCTATTTTGGACGCACCCGTCAACGTTTCTCTCCAGCACTCGTGTAAACAAAACTCAAGTCAATTTTCAGTTACAATATCAATATAATATTTTCGAGTGTCTTTTTAGTGTACTGTAATAAATATTTGGGGTTTAAATGCAAACAGCATTTCCGTTTGTCATATTGCGTCAAGCGTTAACATAAAAGAAATAAAAGTAAAGAAACACTTGTAGATACACGCTCTTGTTAATAGTTTCTACGGGTTACCGTCACACGTCCCACAAAACGTCGGAAGACAACACATAACTTTTAATTATTCTATATTTTCCTCTCAACATGATGTTTTCAATCAATCATTATAGTATTATATATATATATATATATATATATATATATATATATATATATATATATATATATATATATATATATATATATATATATATATATATTACGCTTATGGTTTACTTTAAATATATTTAATTAGTTTCGTAAAAATATTGCAAAACAATTATGCACACACGTACCATTCACACACAGTAGAGGGAACACACTAAAGCGGGTGATAGAGGTGTTCAACGCGAGCAGTCCTCTCAGGCGGGAGGTGAGCGACCAAGTGAGGAAGAAACTGACTCGTCATTCCGTTTTACTTCCTGGCCGCTGGGATAGTTGCAGTTAGTCTCTTGATACTTCAAATTATAACGTATTTTCTGTGTACTATTCGCGTCATTTAAATTTTGTTTATTTCATATAATATTCGTTTTGGAACGTTTGTTTTGGTTGGAAGTATATCTGATGTCAATATACTCGATTAATTTTCAATTTTAGGATTACAATATCTGTGAATGTCCGAATGCTAAACGTTACATCGTATTAAATTTTATCCTCCTTGTTTAACGTTGCCCTTCCTTCACACACTTCTGATTTGGCGTTATTAAACTTGAAATACACTGTAGCGGATGATTTAAACATTAATCGTCAACTAAACGTATAATAACAATTTTCTCAGAATAAACAGTGGGAGGTACGTTCTAGGGAGCGTCTTGGCTAAGATGGATCTTTGCATCAATAGAGTAGTTTTCCATTCACGGGGGCTGTACTGTAATCAGCAGTACTCAAACATGACATCTCCTGGCCTCGATACAGTAGTTTTCCATATCAGCGAGCCTGTTTCTGTACCAAGCATCTGGGCCCCTCTCCAGTAGACTATATACTGTAGTTTTGATACTTCAATAATTCTACATCTGAAGGATAACACGTTATAGGTACCACAATAAGTTTAATATTGCAATTGGGGCATTTGGTATGTGGAAGACGTGTTAACTTATAAAATTGGCAATACAGTCCATATTAAAACAGCCGTCAACTTTTGCAAGTACAGTACATAATATTTGCTTATTACTTTTATCCTCTTCATCACTGATCGGCTCGTTAGCCGCTTGGGCGATCGGTCACGTCTCTTACACGCTGTTGGCCAGTACTGGGCATGCACTGGCTCTCTTTTTCGCACTGTTGCCAGGTAAAATAAAACCGAGGCTCTCATAAATGTAATAAAGTATAGAGTTTTATTTCAAATCATTAATAACAGAGTTAAGTGCAATACTTTTGACAAGTGAGTTTTCTATTGATATAAGAGATACAATAGTCGCTCTTGCTCCATCATTGATCTGCATTTTTTTTATATGGGCCAACTTGTGTGGCCATGGCACCAGTAACCGGCAATATATAATACAAGACTAATAGCGATACAAACTTATCGGAAGACTGACTGCAATCTATTGCTCTAGATTTCCTTCAGCAAAATGAGAGAAGCTATTATAGTTTAGATCTTTGTGAAATGTAGACCTTAATATTTTCAAGTGCAACACTGGCTTGCAAGTTGCTTGAAAGGTCCGTAGAGTACTGGTTAGGGTCTTTGAGATAACTTCAAGTTTAACATTATCTAGAGCCACATAGTTTAACCCTTTCACAGCGGGAGGTTACCCTAGGCTGAATAAACTAGTCTGGCGGTAGCCAGAATAATATGGCAGGTGCGTGACACGCAGTGAAAGGGTTATTATTACTTTCATTTTTATTTTATTTTTTTACTCAAATCCTCTTCGCCACTGATCGACTCCTCCCACTTTCCACTTGGTCATGTCTTTGTTACACTGTTGGCAAGTATTGGGCATGCATTGGCTCCTGAATGTATCTGAACCTGCTCCAATGCTTGTTAAGTCTGATATTGAAAGAGCTCACACTCAGTGGTGTCACAATACTCTGGCAGGTTGTTCCAAGAATTCACAATTCTCACTCCGAAAAAGTTTGCTCTCACTGTTTTCTGGACTTGCGGCTTCTTCAACCTTGAGCTGTGACCCCTTTTGGGGCGGGTGTCTGCCAGCTCCAGGTATGGACACTCGACTGAGATGTTTATACACCTCAATTAGGCCTTGGTCTACATATGGAACAATTGGACTTGTTACCTCACTCCTGTGCTTCTGATCACTGTTAACAAATCTAAAGTAGAATAAAACATGTTCATCTTGAATGCATATTCCCCTTCTGATTCTGTGATCACAAAATCCAGCAGGGTATGTCAGTGACATCCATCTATAACGTCTTCATAAATTCGTTTTCGTTTTTTCACTCTCTTCTCTGGAAACTTTGGTGTATTCCCATGCTGTTTGTAACATGAGCTTCAAAATGCTGGGCAATTTGTCTCATAATGAGCACACTGCCCAAGACTTGCACACTGCACCCGTTGCGCATGGAACTTGTCACCATATGTCCGAGTTTTTACTGCAATGTTAAACTTTTTTTGCAATACTTTTTACTTCTGTATTTGTAAAATCAATTTTGGTAATTAATATTATCAAAATTAATCTTACAGAATTTTGTAACTTAACTATAAAGGATGAGAGGAAACATTTTATGGCATCATTAATGATATTCCCATCTATTGCCTCCCTTATATCCTATTGTAATAACCATTGTAATATTTGAACCATGGTCTGCTCTAGTGACACTTAAATCTGAAAACATCCAAATGATGGCTAGAGCTGATCATGGTCCCAGTAGTTTTGGTGTTAGTCCCCTTTTATAGTAGTGTCGGATAAAACATGTTGGAATAGGAAAGTTGCTGCGATATTACAGGTATTATTAGTACTGTATTACAAAACTCGGATCTCCTGAAGAATATTAACTACCCTATTGCTAACCTAATTTAACCCCACCAAGTAAAATAAGTTTATGCCTAATCTTCAGTTTATCTCAAAATTCTACAGCCAATCAGGTCATTGTCTGCCTAACTTCACATAACTTGCATAAAACATCTTTCTCACAAGAAAAATGTATGGAATCAGTAAGATCAGTATGGCAGATAAATTTTCAAGAATTTACAGATACAACCTTATTGTAATTCAAGAGATACCTGAATTATTTCCCATAAACATTCCGCTGTGCAGGGGCAGCTCCAGGAATATCAGAGGGGGGGGGGGGGGGGGTCCAAGAAGTCGTGGGTGGAGGACCATGGTGAGCAAAGCGAGCCCACCCAGCTGGGGGTGACGCTGTAAGCCCCCCCCCCCCCCCCGAATTTATATATTTTAATCTGACCAATATCATTGGCATTTTGAAGTCATGTACACTAGATGTTAGGAGATATTCTGAGGTTAAGAGTAATTACTTTTTACTATACAAAAATGCCTGAGTACAATAAAATACTGCATTAAAAAAAAAGTATTGGAATTTTCTAATGAAAAGGAGGGGTCCGGACCCCCTGCTGGATCTGCCCTTGCAGTGTGTTCGGTTGCTTTGCTAATCCTAACTACAGTAATGCTTTATTATTTCTTTTAACATGGACAAGCCCACCCAGGTACAGGTCATCGACCCACAACGGGGCCTGGGGGACAAAAAAATAAGAGTAAAAAAATTTAAAAAGTTAAATTAAGAGGAAAAAAGATTATATTAATCTACACCACGAAGATGCTGGAAAACCAGCTTTTTAAAGTGAAACAGATTGTATGAGTATGGAAACACAGAAGAAAGCAGAGCATTCCACAGTTTGGTTGTGTGAGGAAAGAAGGATGTACTAGTGTGACCGACATCCACAGAGAAACGGTGGGCACCGTGGGCAAGACGAGTGTTACGAGCCCACTGCCTTGCTGGCAGTACACAGGATGCCAAATCTAACGAACATTGCCCGTTAAAGTACCTGTAAAAGAGAGAGAGTGAAGCAACATTGTGGCGAAGAGTAAGGGAAGAGATCATTGACTAAAGGAGAAGAGTTAAGAAGACGGAATGCCTTTGATTCCACCCTATCTAACAGTTGGACAGAAGAAGAACCACCCCAGACCGCTTTATCCCTCAACATGGTCATGTATCAGTGAATATGCAGTCTATCCAGTTTTTGTTTACATCACCTTTGCCTTTTAACAACTCAGCCAGGTTTTCCATTCCACAGGAAAACCACTTTTGACATTTTTTTTGGTTAACACCAGACAGTTTTATTCAGCACAGAGGGAAGCCTATACACAAGAGGTTAAAGACATCATGATGATACAGTTTACAGTATAATAGTTCAAAAAGTTTTCATGAAAAACATAACGAATACTTGATGTTTAGAGTGACCTTAATTGGTTAATATAATGAAGTTGATAATGTGTGCTACCCCAAGCATAAAGCATTTGTGTTGAGTACAATTTAATATCATGAGTGGCCACTACAGCTCAGTCTTAAATCAGCCCCAAACTTTGAATTAAGAACAAGTATTGTTACCTTTTGCAGTACAGTAAAGTACAGTACTCTCTGGATCTTCACCATAAAATTTCCTTACCCACAGTATTATTTATTCAAAAGGAAATGTACACTTCAAATAAACAATTTGGTTCTTTTATTAACAAACATGGTCAAAATATTTTGCTGATCACCTCACTGTGCATTTGTCACTCAGATTCATTGCAAATTGTAAAGAATGCATTAAGTAAAATGTTAATGCTTTCTTAATACTGTAAACATATAAGCACTACTTGGTTTTTCTTGTTCTGTATAATTTTAGCCAATATGTTCAAACTTAATAAGAACATTTGAGCAACATACATGATAACCAAGCAGCAGGGAACATTCATTATCAAAATAACTATATTTTTATCCACAAAATAAACAAGAACATACAGTACCATTATTAAAATTAATGCCAAGGTACATGGGCTGGATGTGCTGTTGGGGCCAACTTGAAGTATCTTGCAGTGTTATGTCCAGAACCTGTGGCCCCTGACTGTTGCAAGGAGCCCCCAGTGGTTCCGGCATCTGTTACATTTTCAACGGCTTCACCGCGGAGAGTTGAAATACACTTCCAAATATCCAGATAATTGGCTGTGAATGAGGAGCAACATACACTGTCACATTTACAATTCACAAAACAAAGTTTTCCCAACACTTTCTATTTATCTGAATCCAAAATTTATTACGAAATTTATATCTGTACTTATTTTCTTTCTAAGTTTTGTCAAATTTCCCAATATTGTACCTACAGTAAGTATGGCAACTGAAACTTCTATGTAAATTCTTTTATGGCTAAAGTAAATGCTTCTACCATCTATACTACTCAGTATATGGCCAGTGTTGTTACTCAGGTGGTCTCGTACTTGAAGTTTTTACTATATATACAGGGCCCCCGAAATTACCGGGGGTTAGGTTCTCAAAATGGCTGCAAATCGCCAAATCAACAAATAACATTTGTGGACCTGGGAGGGGGGGTGTACATTTTTTACTTGTGTACAAAGAAATGTATATATTCCCTTTATGTGTTAGTCCTCAGGACAATTATTTCTTTCACCTATACTGTATATATGTGTGTGTGTGTAGCTACACACACACACACACAAAACACATAGCACAAATAAATAATAATTGGAAAATCCTCTCACAAATAATCAGAAACAAATTTATTTAAAATGTGTCTACCCTCAAGTCCGTGCTTTATTACTGTATAATAAAGCACGGACTTGAGGGTAGACTCACATTTTAAATAAATTTGTTTCTGATTATTTGTGAGAGGATTTTCCAATTATCTTTTATTTGTATGTGTTTTGTGTATGTGTGTATCTACACACACACACACACACACTTACAATACAGGTTAACAATCCCTTATCCGAAATCCTTGGAGCCAGAGGCATTTCGGAATTTTTCGGTTTTCAGAATGGTTAGTGTTTTTTTTTTGTATTAGCCCACCCGGACATAGATCACTGACCCACATCAGGGCCTGGGGGCGAAAATATAATAAAAAGTATAATACTGTAATATTAATAATAATAATAATACTAATAATAATAATAATTCATAGGTCTAGGTCGTGCTTCTCACTTTTGATCATTTTTTCATTCTTGTATTTCTTTATAATTATTATTATTTTATTATTACAGTATTGTTATTATTATTATTAATTTTATTATTATGTTTTATTATTATTATTATTATTATTATTATTATTATTATTATTATTATTACTGTTATCATTATTATTTTATTTTCGTGTATTTTATTAAAAATTGTATTTACCATGCATAATTATTATAATTATTATTACTATTACATTTTTGCCCCCAAGGCCCTGATGTGGGTCAGAGATCTATGCCCGGGTGGGCTAATCCGTTAAAACGAAAAAAAAAAATTGCCCCACAAAAAAAAAAAACTTTCGGTTTTCAGAATTTCGGATAAAGGGTTGTCAACCTGTACAGGTAAAGGAAATTACAGACTCTAGAATGAATGGCTCCCTGTCCCTGCCGCAAAAATGCCAGCAACTTTAAAGCTACCCACAGACATTCTTGGGTACATTCAGGATGTCATCCGCGAATAATAGAGGAACGCAAAATAAAAATCTGTAAACTTGGGGGGGGGGGAGGGCCTGTATAGTTGTAAGAAAATAAGTAATTTAACTGTTTTATTAATGCTTTTCGTCAATTCACATGTATTTAAAGAAAAACACACTGAAATACCATATACAGTAAGGGTGTGTTTATGGGCGACTCAAGTATCTCAGACACACAATACTACAGCTGCTAATAATATATGCAGATTTTGACAATTCCCAGGGGTCAATGGAACCTAACCCCTGTGAATAATAAGGGTCAACTGTATATATAATCACTCTAGTTTTCCTAAACCAATCAATTAATTATAGGTGAATGTGAGGTCAAACCTGACAATAATTATACAGTAATTAGTATATTAGCTGCCAACACAACTGGGAAAATGATCGTAGAATGCTGTACCTTTCCAGAGTCGGACACACCCATCATCTCCAGATGAGGCCAAGATAGTGCCTGTTAAGTTCCAGCAGACGCGCCACACTGTGGAGCCGTGGTCGTCAAATTGTCCTGCTTGACGCACCTCAAATGTTGACAAACTGCTCTGGTTCTGTGCTGAGTCTTCTCTAAAAAGAACAGAGAAAGATAGAGTATACAGTATCAATATAACACTTCAATTGAACTACAATACACAACTGGGAAAGGAGTTACCAATAATGGTAATGTTCCTACACTGGGGTGATAAGTGAACAAATTTAGAGCTCCCTTTGCAATATCTTAATCACCTTTATTTTCCAATAATCTTTCAAGCCTCACAATGGTAGGCCACTAAACTCTCCTTTGACTAATAAATATTAATTAGCAGTGAAATTTTCTTGATACAGTTTACTATATATTTATGAAAGAACATGTGACTAGGTTACCTGCCAGGGGCTTGATGCTTCCCTGTTGACATGAGGCTAGTGCAGTAATCCCAACTTTATGTATTTTATTACAAGTAACAAACAATAATAAGATGTGCAAGCCTGAGGAAGTACAGCAACAACAGTGATGAGGAGGAATATATGATGAGTGAGAGGAACTTTGATGCCCTTCCTTGTTTTGTTGAAGACACAGCTGAATGATGATGTGAAGGGATTAATAAAAACTTTAGTGTTAGAGATAGTAGTGATGATGATGATGATGATGATAAGAAAGTTGGGGAAAGAGATGGTAAAGGAAATGGAGAGACCAATGAAAATGTGTACATACTAAGAAAGGGTTGACAGTAGGGAAAACAAGGTCAAAACAAAACAAATGTCAAAATTTTGGTCTTTTGACTCTAACTTGGCAAATGAGGCCTCAAGTCAGTTTCTAGCACGGCAATTGATTGGCTGGTGAATGTACATGCCAAGAGTCACTTTACAGTGCCAAATGTTACAAAACAGTTTATTCGGCATCACATTTCCCCGACGTTATGTCAAGGAGAGCAGCCAAGTATAAGTAAAATAAGTTAACATTAACCCTCTTTACTTATAAAATATCAATGTAACTATTGTTGCAGTGACCATCAAATAAGCAAGATTTTGTCGCCCAGAATTGATATTTGAGATTTGGCAACACTTCTGAGCATGTGCTGTGGGCTTTTAAAAATAGATGGTGCCATATTGCAGTAAAAATTTTCCTTGACATCTGAAAATCATCTCAAATTGCAAAGATTTTATGGTATTTTTGTTATTTTCTATGGGATTATTACTGTGTTGTACTTCCCTAAGGCTCATTCCTGCCTCTAACTCTTCAAACATTTCTCATTCTACTCTGGTGACCTCTCTTTAAGCACCATCTGAACCATCCACACCTCCAGTTCCCCCATTCATAACACCAAATGCCAATTCTCTCAGCACGTTATAATAAAAACAACCACAACTCACTTGGTGGGTTTTAGGGTAATGATCCTGACATCCTTGGTAGCAATACCCAAGAGATGATACGAACGACCAAGATTGGGAGCGAAGGACAGGTCGTGGACAGGCTCTGTCACAGTCAACAATGTCTCCACTTTGGTCCATTTGTGAGTGTTTGCAGAGAACTCATAAATAAACACTTTCCCACCTGAGCCTGAATTTGAGTCATCACTGCCTACTGCAATCATGGGTGCATGAAGCCTGAAAATAATGGCATCATGGTTAACATTACAGAGATTATAATTGGAGAGTTTTCAGTTAGCTAGGTGTATATGTATAAAGCCTATGTATGTTGTATCAGTTATATAGGTCCATATGTACAGCATATATGCATATTCTATGTATGTACAGTTACCATTATTTTTTATTGTTATATTGTCCAACAGCTGGCAAACTACCATACCACCCAAACTACCGGCAGGGTAGTAAACCATATCAGCATGGGTAGGTCTGGCGGCTCACCGGGCAGTCTTACCTGTCTGTCCATACAGAGATGTCTGTCCCGAGCTCTTGCCTCTGTACAGTACTGATACTCTTTCAGTAAACTCCAATGAACTAATTGTCTTATTACTCGCCAACTCCTATCAATAATTACTTAAAACAAGCTGGGATTAAGACTTAACTCCAGGTTATAATGTTCTTACATGCAGGTACAGGGGGGCCCCCAAGTTCGCGGATTTTTATTTCGCGGTTCTCTATTATTCACGGATGGCACCCTGGATGTACCCAAGAATGTCTGTGGGTAGTTTTAAAGTTGCCGGCATTTTTGCGGCTGGGACAGGGAGCCATTTATTCTAGAGACAGTAATTTCCTTTACCTGTACAGTATTGTAAATATGTGTGTGTGTGAAGGCACACACACACAAAACATACAAATAAATAATAATTGGAAAATCCTCTCACAAATAGTCAAGAACAAATTTATTATAAATGTGAGTCTACCCTCAAGTCCGTGCTTTATTACTTTATAATAAAGCACGGACTTGAGGGTAGACTCACATTGTTAATAAATTTGTTTCTGATTATTTGTAAGAGGATTTTCCAATTATTATTTATTTGTATGTGTTTTGTGTGTGTCTCTCCACACACACATACTGTGTATACAATACAGGTAAAAGAAATAATTGTCCTAAGGGCAAACACATAAAGGGAATATACATTTATTTGTACACAAGTAAAAGTGTACACCCCCCACCCACCCTCCAGGTCCGTAAATGTTATCCGCTGATTTGACGATTCGCGGCCATTTAGGGAACCTAACCCACGCGAATTTGGGGGGCCCCATGTATAAGCTACTGGCATACACCATATAAGTGAGGTATTATGCCAGTGTTAACATGTAGCATTAGCTTGTACTGTACAGTATAGAACAGACCATCAGGATCACAGGCATATAACAATATCACTCAACTATAAGTGTTTTGGTTGTTCTGTTACATCTTTCCACTTAACATACTCATACCACCCAAACATTTCAATACCTTATTGACTAATGTCTTGGTAACACCACACTGTATCTACTCTTTAATACATTTCTTGAGTCTAATAAATACCTTTGACATTAACTCTACTGTTTATACACAAATAACCAAACTCTTGTCAGAGATCCATGCTACATGAGCAAACAATAATATGAGAGGACATTTCATCCTGCCAACAAACCTCACCCATCCACCACTCCCAGTCACTCTATCTGTCGACAGGAATGATATTGTACCTCACTCCCTATTCAAATTCTCCTCAGTCTGAAATAATCTAATGACTCAAACTTCCTGGCTATGAGGTTTGAAGCTAAACTAAGTATAGGCATGAATAACCAATTACAGTACTCTACTGTACTGTATTTCCTTCCAAAATCATGCACTACATATTAAAGATAAAGCAGGTATAGCTTTTCCTCCATATACAGAGGGATTCAGTTCCCGAGAAATTGCATGTAACAAATCCAACTTTCTCAATATCTTAGGTTACAGTACAGTATTCACCATATATAGTGAAATTAAAACAGAACTGAGAAAACAGTATAATGATGGTGGTGGCCCAGTGTTGCTGCAACAGGTCTTTGGCACACATTTCATCTCTGCTACATAATTTAGTGAAGGACACGAGGGAGACATCTACACCCAGCACACAATATTACACATACAGTACAGTACTCTGTGCTAGCAAATGACACGCATTAGTACAGTTTGGATGCCTGCCATATGGAAGCTAATCATCTCAAGTTATCATCATCAGTAGTCATAAATCTAGCTTTTATATTTACAATAATTCTTGTTTTAATTAATTAAAAGTAATAATACTGTGCTTTAGTAAGCAATAATAGCTTTAATTCTGGAGTTGGGCTTGGTAAAATTTAGCCTACTGGAGACAGCAACTTGGGGATTCATTAGCCCATGGGAGACAGCATATAGGAAGAAGGCTGCATTTTTTTTAAAGCTATTTATCAAACAAAAAAATGCGTTTTATATGCCGTAAAATACAGAACAGGGCACTAACACTTCGTTATAATGTGGTCCAATAATCGTGGATTAGGTGTATACTTACGTAAGTTGTATCAGTACAACTTACACATTATTTTTCCATTTTTTAATGAAAGCTTCAGTGGTTCAGAATTTTCAATAGTCTGGCACCGGTCTGGTTCCAAGCTTGTCGAATTAGTGAGGTTCAACTTGTATAACATTCCCACCTACCGAGATGGTGAAGGGTTCCAGGAGATGCAGGAACATTGTAGTTTACAATTGATCTCATAATGTGGTGACCACTGATTAAGATTCATAACATCGGGAGCTTCGTAGATACGTACCTGCATGAGAAAAAGATAATGAAAGGGTGTGTATGTGCTACTCATTATTGTACTGTACATGATTCTGCATTTTGTTCTTAAACACAAAAAATTGCCAAAATGAACCTTAACAATACTGTACTGTATTCTAGTACAAAAAATAGCTCTTTCCACCCCTCAAGCCATCCTCTGGGTGATGTCAAGAGGTAACCACATAGCTATACCAGCCACCTAGCTTGATGTACTCTAATATGATTTTGAAATAAAAAATATATATGATATTAAACTATGAAATAAGAAAAATAAAGATTATGAATACACATTCATACTCTTTATTATTCTTATTTCATAGTTTAATATAAAATATATTTTTTATTTCAAAGTCACATTAGAGTACATCATTGAAATGATTGTTCCACAACTATCTTACTTTCATTACACATAACAATGGGAACATGCGCAGCCATTTCACACTTGACTGGCGATGTGTTACGGGGATTTATTACACACACGCACACCTCCTGTCTCTCTTCCATTGGTTTAATTTCTGCATTACTGTATTGTGAGTGTTTATGTTCAGGACAGTATGGAATCTAACCCTTCCATATATGTATTGAGGGATGACTATGTGGAAAATTAAATAAAAGAGTTATTCTATAATCTTAAATTTCATATTTATAATGCTCAAATCTTTCGTCAAATAAATTTTCGGCTGACATTCTTTACTGAAGGTCAAAACACAAAGGTACTTTCCATGAGTCATGTTCAAAATTTTGTACTTGCTACCAAACACTAAAGCATAACTACAAAAAATAAACCACTATACAGTACATGAGACTCACCACCCCACCAGCTGAACAAGTAGCTAATTGCAATCCTTGAATCTTGGGGGCAAACTTGACATCCATTACGGAGGTTCGTGAGTCCACCAAGCCAGCCCGCTTTATCCAAGTGCTGTGAATACCATTTCCTGAGCCGCTCACTGTCGAAAAACTTATATTACTAAGAGATTATATGACCAATAATATAAAGACGTGTTAAAGGCGACTTTTAACTAACTGTGTGGACCTTTGCATCCAAGTCAATAGTCTACTGCTGAGACAACGGAATAATATGTACTTCTACTACAGTACAGTACTTGAAGCCATCCATTTTAATATACAAAACAGCATTATTTTCACCCTGGTTTCAGTTCCACATACTGTATAATATTTCTGTCTCTTACTACATTAGCCTGACACATGTGGCTGCAAATCACTATCAGAGAACTTTATGAATAAAAAAATGCACATCTATGACAAAACACTGTGGGAGCATCACAAATCTCATGTAAATAACACAGATTGTGTGGAAAAACAGCCAAATTTGGCTATATTCCTTTTTCTTGCTGTAAACACTATTTAATTACAAGCTGACATAGTGCTTATGTTAAGCCATGTTCATTAACAGTGCAAGAGCAGCAACCCCCAAAAATCTTAAAAAAATCAACATCATTGATACAGAAAATTGACCTTAATGTAATGTAGAATAATGTAAAACATTAATATTTTCATATTTTTCATAAATTTAAAAGTAGTACAGTACAGTACCATACAGTACAGTATATGGAAAGTGAATGTGGCTCTATTTACTGAAAAGGACAATCAATTCTCTTTACTACAGTATAATACAGTATAATAATAATAATGGCTGCCCCTCATGTAACGAGGTTGGCCGGCCCAAAGGCCACCTAGGCGTGAATTTGTTCAAGGTGTAGAAGCTGTCGCCAACACAACAACCACACTCTAAGTTAACTCGTTGCATGACCCAGTGTCAAGGAATAGTCCGAGAAGACCGGACAACTCGCCAACTGCACTGGCTAACCATTACCCCGGAATATGATCCACAAATTGATTAACATCCAGGTCCCCAATTACTGCTAGGTAAACAGGGGCAAATGGCGCAAAGAAACTTGCCCATAGTTTCACCCTGCCGGGGGATTGAATCCGGGTACGCTCGCTTGCGAGGCAAGAATGCTGACCATTACATATACATATAAACACACACAGTAAACCCTTGTTATTCACGGGGGTTAGGTTCCAAGGAATGGCATGAATAGGCAAAACCGTGAACAGCAACTTAAACTACCTTAGTGTACTACTGTATATCTATACCAAGCAACCAACCAGCACCGGCAGCACTCATCCCCTCTTTTAACTTATCTAATAATTCAACTTTCTTTGTCAGGGTCATCACCAACTTCTGCCTTTTACATTTCACTCCACTAGCACTGACACTAGGCAGCCTTTTAGGGGCCACTTCACACAGAAACACTAAAGTGTTGTGCCGTGGGAAAAGGCTCGCAAGCTAGCCACCATCTGCTTACTGCAAATCGTTAAAATCACAAATCACAAACCCCCAAATGGCAAGGACCTAATATATATATTTATATATATATATATATATATATATATATATATATATATATATATATATGCTGATAACCACCAGGAAAGAAGAAAACACGAAGTTCCCAAGCGCTTTCGTGTAATTCACATCTTCAGGGGTGAGTACAGACTATCTAGTCTGTACTCACCCCTGAAGATGTGAATTACACGAAAGCGCTTGGGAACTTCGTGTTTTCTTCTTTCCTGGTGGTTATCAGCATATACCTAGATCACGCGCACCTACAGTGATTTACTTGCATATATATATATATATATATATATATATATATATATATATATATATATATATATATATATTTATAAACTCACCACTTTCTTCCCATATAGCTGCTGTCCGATCAAATGAACAAGTTGCTATGATCTGACCAAATTCTGGATGGGCCCAGGTCACCTTCCACACAGAACCACAGTGGGTCTTCCAAGAGGCAGTGCACACCCACTCCCCATCTTCATTCAGGTCCCAGATCTGTTCATGAAACAAAACTACTATATAGTACTTTATTATAAACTGCTACTTTCATTTTAGACCAATAAGAAATCACCACTAAACAGTGACATTTAGGATAGTACTGTACAGCTCTGTACAGTATATTGTACTGTATGTTTAACTACAGCAAATAGTCACATGGTTGTAGTGAATATTTTGTTTTCTAAATTTCTTAGCAAGATCACATAATCTACAGCACTTATGATCGCTGAGGCAAAAGTAAAAAAATATACTATATACAGGGCATTATATATAAGGAATGGTCTACCAGCCCAAGTTCTGGTGGTGGTAGACCTATGGGATGGTCTACCAGCCCAAGTAGTGGTGGTGGTAGACCTATGGGATGGTCTACCAGCCCAAGTAGTGGTGGTGGTAGACCTATGGGATGGTCTACCAGCCCAAGTAGTGGTGGTGGTAGACCTATGGGATGATCTACCAGCCCAAGTAGTGGTGGTGGTAGACCTATGGGATGATCTACCAGCCCAAGTAGTGGTGGTGGTAGACCTATGGAACGATCTACCAGCCCAAGTAGTGGTGGTGGTAGACCTATGGGATGATCTACCAGCCCAAGTTCTGGTGGTGGTAGACCTATGGGATGATCTACCAGCCCAAGTTCTGGTGGTGGTAGACCTATGGGATGATCTACCAGCCCAAGTAGTGGTGGTGGTAGACCTATGGAACGATCTACCAGTTTACACTATGGTATAGAGAATGGTACTGGGTTTCCAATTACCCCTTGAGAAAACTACCAAGAACAATCAAGATTTCCAACACGTCCTCACAACTCACCTTAACACTCTGATCACTGGAACATGTCGCCATACGTTTACCATAGAAATCAAAAGACACATCATGAATAAGATCTTTGTGTTCAGCGTTCACACTTTTAGCCACAAACATGTCGTTCAAAGGTCAGTTATGAACTACCGTAACTTGTTCACTCTGAAGAAGAACAACAACACAGTCCGGACATCGTACATTAAGGCTACTGTTGATTAACTTCCTGACTGTCGTACTTTGGTTAAGACGTGAGAGACAGATAGACAGATACACCAATAGACAGACAGACAGATACACCAATAGACAGAAAGATAGATAGATACACCAATAGACAGACGGGAAGGTATTTAGGTCGATAGATTTATAATAGGCTGATACAGACCGGCAGATATATAAATGGTAGATAGATATATAAACACATATAGAGATAAATTGATAGATTAAATATATATTTTCACATTGAGTAAAATCGTAATATAACTACACATTAAATAAGCACGTGGACCTATCGCTAAAAAGGTTATTAGGCCTATAGTTGGACAGCTTCAAACATAGGTTGGATGGATATATGAGCAATAGGGGTAAGGGGTAAATGGGACTGCCCAATAGACCTGAGCAATAGGGGTAAGGGGTAAATGGGACTGCCCAATAGACCTGAGCAATAGGGGTAAGGGGTAAATGGGACTGCCCAATAGACCAGCACCAGTTTCCTCCATTCTTATGTAAGGTAAAGTTCAGTAGTACTCAACTCACATTTGCAATAACAAATTAGCTCAGCATGGCATCAAGATGAAATAATTGATAATTGCCTTAATTTCGAGATTTTTTAAGGAAATCAAGACATATATTGTTAAAACCTCTTTCATATAATATATACATAGAGGTTTATTATGATACTGTTTTGGCGTGTGGTGATATCCTTGTACAGTGTTATACATTTCATAAAAAAAGGAGCTTAAGTTTTCATTAAATATTAAATAGCACATAAATAATAGTTCGTACAGTTTATTGAATATTAGTTTATAAAATTCCAATTGTGTCTGTCTTTATATTTGTGTTCCCTCAGTGTTGTAGGCTGGACGTGTCGTGATTGGCTGATAGTTGCTTCACTGTGATTGGTGGAGTGTATCTCAGCTGGATGGTGTCCGTCATATGACTCAAATCCGATAAAAAGTGATTCAACTTCTCGCCTCAATGGGATGTTGCTGCAGTACAGAGCCAGAGAATCTTTCTCAGGTATTGGAGTAATGATATATTATTGTCATATTGTAACGGGATTAATATTAATACTGGACCAGGGTGATGGTGGACCAGGGTGAGGGAGGACCTAGGTGATGGACCAGGGTGAGGGTGGACCAGGGTGAGGGTGGACCTAGGTGATGGACCAGGGTGAGGGTGGACCAGGGTGAGGGTGGACCAGGGTGATGGACCAGGGTGAGGGAGGACCTAGGTGATGGACCAGGGTGAGGGTGGACCAGGGTGAGGGTGGACCTAGGTGATGGACCAGGGTGAGGGTGGACCAGGGTGATGGACCAGGGTGAGGGAGGACCTAGGTGATGGACCAGGGTGAGGGTGGACCTAGGTGATGGACCAGGGTGAGGGTGAAGGTAAACCTGGGCAAAATATTGTGTATACATCATAAGTTTATTGTCATCATGTGATAAAATAGTGAAATATGGTGTACGCATGCTTATATTACTTTAAGGAAATGTCTTGGTGGACCTACAACCTTATCCATATCACTGTGGGGGTTCTCATGTCAAGAGGTCATTACATTATGTTTATCTGTTGTCATTCTTGAATTATTGTTTTTTTAGGTAAAGTTTCCAATTATCTTTATTGAAACAGGAAGGAACCAACTAGTATTATTTTACTATGTTGTATTTGTATTTTTCTTAACTTTTTATTGTGTTGTTACCTATTTGTATAATACTGCTGCGATAAATGGAGGTAAGAGTTCCTTACTGACCATAATGGTGAATTAATAACAAAGATAGTTGTTCATGTGTTGGAGTGAGATTTGAAAGAATATGACATTTATTTTCATAGCTGATATTTATTTATGAAGTTATGACTCGCTACCACTACCAATGACAATGTTTTCTTACAAAGTGGGCAGTGGGTCGAACTAGTGTTCGACCACAAATTTGTGTTTTCCTCGTGGTATTTTGTGTGATAAATTCGAATTTGACCTCCTCCCCCCGACAACTTGACCTGACCAACTAAAGAAACCTACCTAACCTTATGTAACTTCTTAGCCATTCCCTCTATATTAAACAAAGTACTTATATTGATATCTGGTAACAATAAAAACAGCTTTGTTGAAGCACCATGGTGTAATTTTAAATTTTTTGTGGACTGTAAGCCTCAAACTGAACGGGTCAGCCGTAAACAACAGACGACACTCAATGACTGCAGATACACCCTGTACGTTGATTTCTTATGATGAATTTACTTTCTCGGACAATATCAATTTACGACGGAAGTGGTATTAGAAAAAGGTTTCCCTACTGACAAGATATAATTCATGGTAAACACAAAATTGCTATAACCGAGTTGTGGCTGAAACTGTAATAATACGTACCTATAAAATAAAGCTAATGTAAGACTAGTGACCGTCAGCTGTTTGGTAATTATGGAGGGTGTTTTGAGACACTGTTTTGTATGCTGATTACTTTCACTTCTATTCATTTTCTTGTGTAAATGCTTAGTTTTCTAGATATAGGCGAGTTAAGATATAGGTTAAGTTAGATAAGGTCAGGTTTGGTTAGGTTAGCAAATAATTTCAGCCATTTTTTTTCCCAACATAGTACAGTATCCCCTACTAAAATCCATGAAAGTTGGTATTTTTAAACCCATTTTCAATGAAAAATGCAGACAGTCATTATTCGAAAAAACAAATATGAACACTCATCAAACTTTTGAGAACCTGACCTATCTTAAATTATTACCTATTTTTTTTTTACAATAATACCTTATTTAATTGATGGAGGAGCATGAAATAATTCTGTGAACATGGTTTTGTACACCACCTGATATGTTTACTTCTTTTGTACATGATACACTGTAGACAGGATGAGGATATAGCATTATTGACATATTTTAAGTTAATTAAAAACACTGCAGGACAGTACTGTACAGTATATTCAAGTCTCTTACATGAGTTTCACGTGATCAGCTTTAATCAATCAGAGGACAGTACTTTTCCCTTCAGAGAATTACCTGGTATAAATTATGTGCAAAAATTTAATCTAGAAGTACTGTTAGATTAGGGTATGCCTAAAGACAAATGTGAAATACTGTATCAAATTTTGGGGGGTAGAGAATAAATTTCTAAACATCATATCCATCCTTGTCCATCATCAAAATTCATCATATATGTATGATTATTATTGTTTCAACTATACTAAATGCATTGCAACATACAGTAAGCCCTTGACAACTCGGCACATGCGGGGCTCTGGCCTTGCCGAGTTATACCAAATTCCAACTTATCGAGGCACTTTCCTCCCTCCTACAAAATACAACAATAAAAAATTATTGACCCATATATGTGTACATGTAATTACTAAATGTAAAAAAGTAACACCAGCACTGCAGGCAAAGAATGAAGCATAGTAGGTGACACAGAGGCATGGTAAGTGACACAGAAATATGGTAGGTGACACAGAGGTATGTTAGGTGACGCAGGTGGCCATGCATGCCAAGATTTTCCCAGATAATTTTATGTATCTCGGCATTTCCCGAGTTATACTGTACTATAATGCATTCTGAGACCATATCCATGCCGAGTTATATGAAATTCTGAGTTATCACACGAGTTATTGAGGGTTTGCAATTATGTTAATAGTCAACATTGATTTGTCCTTAGGGATTGCTTAGGGCGCCCACTTCCTTCTCTCGAAAATTCCAGTAATATCCTTGGGCATTGCTTATGCCTTGAGATTCCCCACGCTTCTTGAATGCAAAATGTGGGCAGTCCCCATAGGGAGATCTCAGATCTTGAATACGGCCTCAGGTTCAGTAGCTATGTAATGCCCCCAAATGTCTGTTTCAGCACGTCAGTATCTGCTCATGCTCCTTCTTTAGGGGGGAGGGCGGTGAAAGTCTTTCAAATAGCAAAGCACCGAATCCTTTTTTTTTTTTTTCTTCTTTTTTTTTTTACTGAAATCATAAAAAGGGACAACGTAAATCATTATGTCATTTTGCCGTTAGGTGCTACCTGTTCCTTGGCTAACAGAGGCAGTGTGTCTCTCATTAGTCACTCATGTCCTCTTGGCCACAATTTGTAATTCAATGCCTTGGTTCTCCATTTTTCAATTGTGAAAAAATATCATAATTTATGTTGTGCTACACTGCAGGTTTGTTATTTTGTAATATTGGTACAGTAGAGGTACAGCATCTTTCTAATCCCTATTATAGACGTTTTTGAGAGAACTAAGAATAATTTTGTCTCTAGGATGGTGAAGCCAATGAGAGGACTCGTCTGCTAAATGATCCAGTGAGCAGCACCTACCAGGTCACTGCCAGGTAAAGTAGCTTCCAAGTACTGTGCAGGTATTATCAGACTTGTGCATATTTTTAAATTCTATCAAGTATTTCTACAAAACTTTTTCTGTGCAGTATATTAGTGAATTGTAGTGCTAGAACAAAAATTTACAAAGGAAAGAATTTATTGAGTTCACTTTCGTAATGATGTTACTGTAAAGCAAAATACAACCCTGTACTGTACAGTAGCAATAAACACACTTCCAGTACTCTACAGTTGCTCATGTTTGTCTCTTGTATAAATAGTGAAATAAATTGGTTTGTCTTTATATTTCTTAATTCTTATTTTTTAAATTTATATTACAGTATGTATATGCAAAATTATTTAAAATTTTAATTTTATTTTTTAAATTATTTGAAATAGACACTAAATTAACTGACATTGTGCTACAGCCCCAGTGACTATGGAAACCACTATTCAAGTTCAGCCACAAAAAAATCTGATGAACAGACAGCACTTAATAGAATTCTGCAGCAGACAGCCAGGTTAGTGAATATACTGTATATTTATTTATGCCCCAAACATCATTTTATACCCATACATCATTTCATCACTTATCAGCTTAGTAGCCATTAAGGTGGTTGGTTTGTCCAATGTTAGCAGAGGTGGAAGGTGTTGTACCCTTAGGAAACCTCTGATGTTTGGTAGTGAGGGTCACACTCAATAACACCCTTCTCCAGGCCACACAGGACTCCAACCATGACATAATGATGAGAGATACAGGTATTCCCTCTATACCACCAACACTTATTATAGTTTATTGTAAATATGGTATACATGTTTAACTGCAATGTACATATGTTAGTGGACAATGTTCCCGCTACTGGATCTTACTGGCCCAGTCTGCCGGACAAAAGGACGTCTGTTATTGAAAATGTCCATTTAATGACTACCTGTAATGAGAAGTCTGTTCTTGAGAGGGTTTAATATACTACAGTACAATAAAATGTACTGTACCTTCTTTCCACTTAGCTATCACATTATAGTAATTTTATTTATATTGAAATATCTATATTGTTTTTGTATAACATTTGACCTAAGTCATAAGTTATATACAGTATATTTTTTGTTTTAAATGACATGATGATGCACACATTTCATGTCATTGGAACTGTTCAGTGATTGTGAGAGCTTTCCCTGTTTATTCACAGATGTCTTTGAATTATCCAAATTGTTTACTTATAATATCTACCTCCCCATATTTCTTACTGGTCTTAATATTAAACTCATCTTGCAGCAACATTATTGACGTGGGAGCACTGGAGTATCACACCCTAGAGCAACATGAGTACATAGAGAGGGTGCGAACTTATAACCAGCGCCTCAACACTGTACCACCACAAAAGGTACACCACTCTTCTCACTTGTGTTTGTTTCTCTTTATCTCATCAAAATGAGAGCTTATATAATTTTCACACGATCAATCTCTTACGGTGGTTCCTTAGCTCAGTTGGTAGACCTTTCCTAGAATTAGAAAATGACCAGAGCATCAATTAATGATTCTATTGAAGGATTGGGTTTTCTTCTTATTTGTGCTTAGAAGTAAATGAGTGCAGGTACACCACTGGGTGGGTTTATTGATATTAGAAGAAGTTTTTGGTGGACTGGCCTCCTGGTGGAGTGACCACTAACTGCTGGATGTTAACAATCAAAAGATTACACCTGTCCAGCTACCCTCCATGATGGAAAGAAAAGGTTTGTATTCAGTCTTTGAGTTAAATCTCCATTAGCTGGAATCCCTCTTAACCAGAACTCTCTGATATCCGGAATTGAAATTTTCTCGGAAAATCGTTCCCAAGGCCGGGTTTTTCTGGAAAATTCTGGCTTTGGGATTGATTTTCCAAGGGCACATTTTCTGGAAAATTCTGAGAACATTTTCACAATAACTGGAAAATTCCGGAAAGGGGTTTTATACTACTGTATAGTATAATAGATAGTACAGCATGCCCTTAAAATTCGCGGGGGTTTTGGTCTCAAAATGCCCACCAATAGCCAAATCAGCGAATATCATTTGCTGATTTTTTTATTGTTTTATTTTTATCCTCTTCACCACTGATCGGCTCATTCCCTTTATGTGTTTGCCCTTAAGACAATTGTTTCTTTTACCTGTATTGTATATTTATGTGTGTGTACACCTATCATATTTCATGTTAGTGATCAAATAACCAAATACAGTGATCCCTCGCTTAACGAACGCCTCGGTTAACGAAATTTCGGTTAACAAATACCTTCCATAAGAATCTTCAATTCGGTTCACGAACAAAAATTCGGTTAACGAAATTCTTACGAAATCATGACAACATGTTTTCGCTTGCTCACCAGCTGGAATATTAGTCCGCCAATACAGTAATCGGTTCTAGGGCTTAAATTCGTTCCCATTTGGGTAAATATAAAAAGGTTGTACTATTCAATAATTTTCAAAGTTTTATATTAAAATTTTTAGTAATTTTAACACTTATTTAACATAATTGCAGCACGGAAAACTAGTTTTTGGTGCGCCAATCAGCCACTTCACTTACCCACCAAGGCCTCACTTTGTATCTCTGTTCAGTGGAGGAAACATCTTGCTTGCGGCTCTCTTGAACATAAACTATTTTTACGTTTTTACAGTACAATTATTGGTCATTCTGAAATTTACTTTACATATTGACAATATATAGTGCAGTGCAGTGTTGATTTAAAGAAAATAATCTTGAATTACACCCAGTGAACTTAAAATTTTATGGTTGAAATGACTGCATGAAACATGGGGTGATTCTCTTCCACCCCCACTTTCTTCTCTTC
This sequence comes from Homarus gammarus, assembly GCA_958450375.1. Lineage (NCBI taxonomy): Eukaryota > Metazoa > Arthropoda > Malacostraca > Decapoda > Nephropidae > Homarus > Homarus gammarus. The sequence continues at coordinate 314,412 of CAUDMG010001768.1, read as the reverse complement.
TCCCTTCTCCTCCACCCCCACTTCTAATTCCCATCCTCATCAACCAGAAGCCTTCTACATACACACCTCAAAGTAAGTGTACTTTAGCATTTATTTTTACTTTGTATGTAATTCTCGGTGAGCTGGAACCAATTACCCAAAATCCCATTGAAACAATGGTTTCGGTTAACGAACGACCTTCTGGAACGAATTGTGTTCATTAACGAAGGGACCACTGTACTGTATTACAGGTTATACTTATTACTTGTCTTGTATGCCTTTTCGAAAAAATACATAAACTGTGTTTGACTTGCAGGAAAAAACATATATTAAAACTTTCAATAAACAAAGAATTATGAAGGTTTCTAATAACCTGCATATTTATCTTGCTAGATTCCCAACAGAGCTCACCATGAAGCCCAGTTGCTCTGTGATGTTTCAGCTGCAGAAAGGATCTTGTCTGCTCAACCAATATCATTCGCAGATTTCAATTTGGTAAGTACTGTAGCTACAATGTTTTGTTGCAGGAAACCGTAACTTCTTTATACCTTAAAGTACAAATCTGAAATAGGGTGCAATGACCAAGTGACTACAGTACTCATTTCCTCTCGTAAGAGTAACCCAGCTGTAAAGGGGTGCCTGTCTTTACAATTGGAGGGGTGCTGGGGGGTTTAATGCATGGCCCACTACAATGCCTTATGATGAAAAAGGCTTTAATGGACCATCAGGCCTACTGAGCCCACTTACACAAATCAGAATATTTTACATGTGTTACTCACACCACACTCCTATTCTGTCATCCTTTCTGGGGTTTCCTTTCTGGGGTTTCTCTTCACTTTGTCCTTCACAAAAGTGGGAACCAAGGAAAGATGATGTAATAGTTATACTGTACAACTAATTGAGTTCCTGGCTTGACCCAGATGGAGGGATAGTATATACAGTAGAGCCTTGCCATTCATAGTTTTACAATTTGCAGTTTCAACTGTTTGTGGTTCAATCTCTAAAAAGATATAATTAAAACAAATTAGTTGGAGATACAAAAAAGAAGTTCTATACGTACTGTATTACATAAACAGCTCTTTTCCTTCTTATAAACATTCTCCGGGGTGACACTATTATGCCAATAAATAAATAAACATGGTACTGTACATAAATAAAGAAAATAGACAAAGGCAGACATGGGCGTCCCCTATATGTAATCATCGGTTATGTGCATCAGTGGTCAATGGGATGTCAGTTTTTGGGGTTTACCTGTATATTTTTATTTTATTTTTTTATTTTACTATGTACTTCCCTTATATTTGTACAGTATTATCATATTGTGAAATGAAGGAGATAAACTACATGCTTAAATAAATGTTTCTTGTTAATTTTCCCCCAGTATTTAGAAGATGAATAATTGCCATTTAAACCCCGAAGGTACAGTATTGTATTATTTAGCACCTACCGGGTAATAATAACGCACAGTCACTCTGAGCCTACCCACCCTCATGTTCGGCATGTGTCGACACTTGATGCAATCGCTCAGAAATTCATTTTAATACTTGGAATGGAGAGACTTTTCTTGGAATGCTAAAATTTTATTTTTCGGGTAAAGAAGGCTCCAGCAAACTGCAGCATTTTTTATGTGCAGATGTGGACAAAAGGAATTTTGGAGGGGGGAGGGACGTGGTGTATGAAACGTGTGTACATTTTATGTTTCTCTAATGATGTAATATGATCCCCAGATGATGAGCTCAGCCCAGAAGGTGGTGGTAGCACTGTCACATATTAAAGTGGACCATAAAGAAGATTTAGTGGTTCCATTTGGGATCCCCTGACAGCCTTACTACCAGCCTTCCTATGTAGATCATGTCACCTCTGCTGTCATTCTTCTTCGAAGACTCTACTATGTGTTTGCACAAGCAAATTAAACGTCTCCCCTTACTGTATGCTTCACCTGGGCTGTGAGGAGCCTTTGCGTTTATGTCTTATGTTTATGTTGCTCTCAGAGTTTGAGAGGCACTACACCTTTTGAACTTACTTAGATTTTTATTTTTATTCTGTAAGAAGACTAATTGTATACAAGGTAAAAGAATTATAAGGAAAGACAGCTACAGCTTTAGTTTTGGATTAAGTAAATGATGCAAAAGAAACTTTCCTTATACAGTAATGTGCTATTTTTATTTCTAAAGTTACTCATGAGGCAAAAAAAAATGTTGTTGCAGGGTTTCATTTTGTCATTAACAAACATAACTTCTTGAATCCTTGATGGAATATATGTATCACTCCTTTCAAAAATGATGAATAACTTTAGCAGATTTCAGTGGCTGCATATGAGCATTCAACTTGTGGCTACTAACATATATTTCACTCCTCTGAGAGGGGATGCAAAAATTACATAACCTGTATTAACATGTTACAACCACTTAATGCCTTTAATAGGTACAGTTTAAGATGAAGTACCCAAGGCGAGAGAGGTGTACTGTATGTTGTAACTATTCAAGTTAAGCACATGGTGTCAGTCCTAGGATTTTGAGGCCAACTTGTAACTCTTCAGACTCGTATTGTTCCATGCCTAAGATGTAAGTCTAAATATGCTTGCTTTTGAGTCTTCACCTGAATTTAAGCTGTGATTGGCCTTACAGGTTAATTAGAAGATGCAAGCTACACTTTGTGACTGGTAAACGCAAGGACACATCATTGCCAGTGGCTTGTTAAATGACAGTGTGTGGTTGGTTAGTGAGATTCTTCCGGAGAAGTATTGTTAACAATCAGTAAGCTGATAATGTATGTTTGGTAGGTCATCATAGTCCATAATACTGTACATATTGCTCATGATAGGGGGGAGATGCTGTGTACTGCAGTAAGTAGGTCTGAAAGACCCCAGGAATGTTACTAGGAATCAGAGATAACACTGACATGCTGGAACATATAATAAACTACATTTCTCATGCCAGTGTTAAGTTCTCCTCCCTTTTAACCCCCTTTGGTGATCATTGTACTGTACTGTTTTCCTCAATAGGAATTAGATCTTCACTGAAAGCTTTAGATGCTACCACTAGTATCTGATATCTTTATACATGTATACAGTACAGTAGATATATATTTTCTTATTTCTAGGATAATACAGATTCTTCCCTCACCACTACAACCAACAACTGACTCTGTTGTTGTAGAATATATATTGTTGATTATAACAGTTGTGATGATTGAGGGCTTTATCATTCATCATACTGGTGCAGCTCTCAGTTTATATATAATCAGTGCATCATAAATTTTCCAAAAGAAGATTAGATTTTAATATTTAATAAGACTCGAACTGGAAACTGTTGAAGAAAGTTTATTCGAGTTTTCATGCACAATGCGGTATTGCTGGAGAGAAGGGGGTAACAGTGAAACTTAGTCCGGATTAAATGGAGTTCAGATTGACTGAAAGTCTGGACTTTCCAAAATTTACAGAAAAAAATGTATTAAACTTGTAATTGAAGTAAAATAAATTTAAAACATTCAAAATATTTATTTGTATTAACACCACAATCGGCCAATGGTGGCAACAAAATTGGGAATACCAAATAGTTTATCAAGCTTTTGAGTGACAGACTGAAGTTCTACACAATGAACATCCAACATCACTTGAACAATGCTGTTGCTTAACAGCTTCTTCCTGTGATGTATCTTTCACTTGTTTGAAAGTCAATCTTGTTGGTACAGGCACAGTACCTGTACTACCAACATTGACATCAAACTGTAAAGCAAAATTTTGTCTTTGTTTTTACATGACATGAGGCATTGGTTGTCAAGATATAATGAATTCCACTGCCCTTGTTCCAGCTGCACCGGTTTTTACTTTTCTATTTTTAACTTTTTTTCAGCAGTTACTGTATAGACATGTCTTTCATTTTTTTTTTATCTTTGGACCCATTTTAAATGCTTTAGAGGGTACTAAAAGTTAGAAGAAAAAAGTTGAGCCACATCTGTGTACCACTCCATAGATAAACAACCCATACCAGGTGGGTTTCCCAGGCTAGACCTATTACAGATTAACCCAAGTTCAGACCAGCGGGGTCCAGATTAGTGAGGTTTCACTTACTTTATAGTTGATGTAACTAAAGTAAAAAGTCTTATGAGCCTGTAATTACATCCCCAAATGAGTTAAAACAATATAATGTTATTAAATCTACAGCAAGGTTTTACTATTACCTGCCCTTTGTATGAACCTGGTAACTCTTGAATCAATTGAGCAACTTTCTTGAAATGACCAGAATACTGAGGCGAAGTTTTGGATAAGTTCAGTAATAGACATAATCCAATTATGTGACTGGTAGCAGAGCAGTTTGTACAAGAGCCTTTCATTCTGCTGGTTGGTTCTTGTAAGTGTCCCAGTCAGACTCGGGGTAAAAATGTCAATTGGACGTCCTTGTGTGCGATGTGGGCTACTGTTAGCAGTTATCATGTACACTCTAGTATGTTAAATAACCATCTACACGCAGTATAAAGATTTAAATTAAAAAAAATATTAAGATATAGAAATATATACAGTGACCCCTCCGTTAACGAACTCAATCCGTTCCAGAAGGTCGTTCGTTAACCGAAACTATTGTTTCAATGGGTTTTTGGGTAATTGGTTCCAGCTCACCGAAAATTTCCTAAATTCAACAAAAATGGTAGAAAAGTTCACTTACTTTGAGGTGTGTATGTAGAAGGCTCCTGGATGATGATGATGATGATGGGATTTAGAATGGGGGTGGAGGAGAAGGAAGAAGAGAAGGCATTGGGGTGGAAGAGAAGTCACCCCATGGCGCCATTTCACCCATAAAATTTTAGCTCTCCGGTGTAATTCAAGATTATTTTCTTTAAATCAACACTGCACTGCATTATATATTGTCAATATATAAAATATATTTAAAAATGACCAATAATTTGCTTGGAAACACAGAAAAAAGCATTTAGTTGAAGAGAGTCTCAAGCAAGATGTTACCTCCAGTGAAAACAGAGAGAGACTAACACCTGTTTGCTGTGTTAAGAGGCTGGATGCCGCGCATTAAACTAGTCACTTTATCTTCAATTATGTTCAATAATTGTTAAAATTACTAAAAAATTGAATATTAAACTTTTAAAATTATTGAATAGTATAAACTTCTTGATATTTACTAAAATAGTAAGGAATTTAAGCCTTAGAACCGATTAATGTATTGGCGGACTGATACTAAAGCTGGTTGCCCGGTCAGTGCAAGCGAAAACATGTTGAGGTCGGTTCGTAAGAACTTCGTTAACCGAATTTTTTTTCGTTAACCAAATTGAAGATCCTTATGGAAGGCAGTTCGTTAATCGAAATTACGTTAACCGAGGTGTTCGTTAAACGAAGGGTCACTGTATAAGCGAGGGTTTAAAGGTAATCAGCGATGATCTGAATATTGTAAAATTTTATATTTTGGTAATGAAGATAACTATGGTAATAATCCTAAAAAACATGATAACTGGTTACATTTTGCTGTGTGCTTTTAATATAAACTGACTTAGAAATATCCATGTATAGGTATCCCTTGCTTTAGGAATGTTCGAGATAAAAAAATTTGCCTAGAGCTTTCGTTCCTCCATTCCTCACACCTTGTGTTCCCTGACTGCCTTCCCTTAAGGTAATTTTTCTTGCCATTCAGTTGATTTGTTTGAATACACAGTTGAGAGTGGTGCTGTGTTTATTTTTAAGTGTTACACTCAGTATTGCTGTGGGCATTGTTGTCAAGTTAGAAGTGTCACTGTAGCCATCCCCTAGCCCTCTCCCTACCAGGCCAAGCTGTAAGCTATGTTACAGTTATTTTTCAACTTGTAATTTCGGGTAGATAAACTTAACTTTCTTTTCTTTTTCTCTCTTTTTTTTTTACTCAGTTACATGCACACACAATCCTTCATACATAATGTGCAAAGAAGTATAACAAATAACTATCATAAGGTCAAAACAAAGGGAATACAAAAAATTTTGTGTGTGAGAGTTAGCACACGGAGTGGGGAAGAGGAGTTGGGAGCCCCGTTGCTAAGGGTTGGCAGAGGCTGCATTGCTATGGCAAACTTTGAGACCATGCAGCCAGCATCTTATGCAAATGCCGGTTGTGGTAAACTTTCATTTAGCTTTTCCTTAATGGTTTTCGCTGCATATTTTAATCTAGTTTACATCTGTTGTTTGAAGTTGCACAATTGTTATATAGTGTACAGATACACATACAGTATATCGGTAACCTGTTACAAATACAGTACATAGGAAATACTGAAGAGCTTTCTAAATAATGATAATTTCCTATATCCAGGTATGGAAGCTTCAACCTGTACTGTATTTTATTTGTTTGTTTTTATTATGTTAGGTAGTAAATTACAGTAGTTGTGTACTGTACTATTTTTCTTAGGTAGGTTTTTGTTCATGAACCAATTTTATGTATTTAGGCTATAATATTGGGGTTTTCTTGAACTAAACCTTATTTTTCTCTTTTGTTCTGATATTCATGATACAAAATTCACTTAATGAATGTTTTGTTTTTTCAGGAACCTAGCCCATTCATTAAGCAAGGGATACCTGTACAAGTTACAGTACTGTATTTAATATGTTACTGTTAGACACAGCTGTGGATTGAGTTACAGTAGATCCTGCCTAATCTGCAGATTTTCATTCCAGTACAGGTATATAAAAATTTTAAACCACTGACCTGCAGTACAGAATGTGCCAACCCTTGCCTTTTTTAGTTTTAAATTGTGAAATATAGAGCAAATTGACTCGACCAAATGTAAAATACAGTAGCTTAAAGTACAATATAGTACTTTTTATTGGTAAATTATAATGTCAACAGACAGAGAGTTATTTAAGTTTGCTGTATATTACGTGGCTAATACTTTTTCATGGTGAACAAAGTGGAAAAGCTTTTCTACAATCACCTAAAGTAAAACTTGTACATACATCATTCTCACTAATGATTCTCAAACACAGTTAATGTGATCATGTCTATAACTTATTTCACTATACAGGACTCAGTTGGTAAAATTAATATGATGTGTAAATAACGAAAAATGGCTCATTGGTCACTCATGTTATTTCTTCTTTACTTAATACCCATTATTTGATGAATATAAGCAATAAAACATAAACAATAAAGAAAGATAAATTGATTTATATACATAGAGAAATTTTACACAAGGCACAGGAATTAAGCAGCATAGGACAGTGAGCATTTTACCAGGAAGCTGTAAGGTCAGGCTTTTGTTGTTCCTGATGGTTAACATTACCTGTCTAACAAGGGCTCCTCATCATGATATACAGGGTTAACATGTAACAGGAAATACTGTCCAAATATTTGAGATTCAAAATAAAACTACCATACAGTTGCAGGGCTTCACAAAACCCCTCACTGGCCCCGGACCCCGAAGACTACGACATCCCCACAATGACAGGCCACCTCAAAGCTGTTTGGTTATACAAACACACTGGGTCACCCCACAAACATTCATACATAGAAACATGTGCCAGGTCACCCACAAATATTTATACAGTACATGCAAACACATGCCAGGTCACCCCACAAACATTCATACATATGAACACACACCAGGTCACCCCATAAACATTTATGCATACAAATACTTGCCAGGTCACCCCACAAGTATTTATACATATAAACACACTCCAGGCCACCCAACAAACACAATGACACTACAATCTACAAGCATTGTTCATACACACACACACACTAATCTACCAGTTCTGTTTACATATATTACACACATTGACTAATCTACAAGTTTTCTTTGTACACAATTACACACACACACTGTAATCTACAAGTATTGTTCATACACACACTCCAGTCTACAAGTATTGTTTAAACACTCTCACAGAACCGCCAGCATATGTAGTCAGCAATATTACAGAATCATTTGTCACTCCACAACTACTTCAGTATTCATGGACAACACTATAGTTGCTTCCATTTTGGTCCACTTCATGAAATTTTTCACTTGAGGGAGAACATTTTCAATGGATACAAAGGTTACCTTACTCATAAAAGTCTTGCCTTGGATATATAGCAATCTTAAACAGAAGGAAAAAGTAGGTAATGCATTCTGAGTAGGAAGAAACATTTTGGTGGCTACTGAAACTGTGTGTACTGTATGACCATTACTAATTGGTGTCAATAGGAAATTATCCTTGCTGATTATGTTGGGACTACCAGATATGTAATGATATAGCTGATAGAAATTGTGATGACAGCTGCTTCAATTATGTAAGTTTTCATATGATGTTTTTATTGTGTGAATAATTTAAGTCATTTTTGAGCCACACTTCTTGAGGGAGAATCATATGTATTGGTTGTCTGTAAATGAGACATCACCTAAAGCAAGAGCGAAAGTACCAATCTGGCATTTTGTGGTATCAACAATTAAAAATCAAGCGTATGTGACCTTTGGCATAAAAGGGGCGTAAATGCTTTGCCTTGTGGAGATGAGAATTCTGCAGATTGTAGTTACCTGGTACATGGTTTCCAAAAATCATTGAACACCATTTTGATGTCTGCGTCTCTGATCTTCTCAAAACATTGGCACTTGCAGGCACAAGAGGGCCCAACACATGCAGCTGCGACATGCTATGGTGTAAGCTTTGTGTAAATACGTATATCAATCGACATAGAATTGAAAATAGAAAATGGGAAAACCCTTATCTCAAATTCGCACATTTGGCACTTTTGCCCGTTAGGCGACGCCTCAAATCATGGTTGCTGACGGATCATATGGATTTGTTTTAACTAAGTAATGTTTGTATTTCATCACATGAATAAAATGATGCACTTGTTACAAGTACTGAATGAGAAATCTTAAGTAATATGAGATTTGGGTGTGATGTAAACTGAATTTGAGGAGCTGACAATTTTGCTTGCCATCAATAAGAGGAGCCATTTCCTTTGATATAAAATGATAGTGATCATTCTCTTGAAAATAGTTGACTTTTATTTTTTTTCAAATAGAACATATCTTATTCTCACATTACTGTAGTTACAATACAGGGGTTTCTGTGCTACTACTGAAACAAAATTTTTTGGTAAACAACTTCTATGTGTGATTTCCTTTTTCTTCTTATACTGTAATTTAATTTAAAGTCGTCCACCTCTTAAGATGGCAGTGAAGGTGGTTTGTGATATTGATATTTAGATTTTAAGAAAGCATAAATATTGTATGATATTAGCATAAGTTTATGCTTCTTCTGTAATACATGCATGTTCTAAAGTAACTTGTAATACAGTAATAAATAAAATTGATTTTTACTCTGTTCACCATTATTGAGACCTACTAAGGCTTGTATTGTATCTTGCGAGGAATGGCCCCTCTCCTATCATGATGATTATACAGTGGTCCCTCGGTTAACGAGCACAATCCGTTCTAGAAGGTTGCTCGTTAACCGAAACCATTGTTTCAATGGGTTTTTGGGTAATTGGTTCCAGCTCACCGTAAATAGCCTAAATTCAACAAAAAAGGTAGAAAAGTTCACTTACTTTGAGGTGTGTATGTAGAAGGCTCCTGGATGATGATGATGGGAATTAGAATGGGGGTGGAGAAGGGAGAAGAGAAGGCATTGGGGTGGAAGAGAAGTCACCCCATGGCGCCATTTTACCCATGAAATTTTAGTTCTCTTGGTGCAATTCAAGATTATTTTCTTGAAATCAACACTGCACTGCATTATATATTGTCAATATGTAAAATAATTTTCAAAATGACCAATAATTTGCTTGCAAAAACAGAAAAAAGGCATTTAGTTGAAGAGAGTCTCACGCAAGATGTTACCTCCACTGAAAAGATACAAAGACTGACGCCTGTATGGTGTGTTGAGAGGCTGGATGGCACGTATAAAACTAGTTTCATTACCTTCAATTATGTTCAATAATTGTTAAAATAAGTAAAAAATTTAATATTAAACTTTTAAAATTATTGAATAGCATAAACTTCTTGATATTTGCTAAAATGGTAAGGAATTTAAGCCTTAGAACCGATTACTGTATTGGCGGACTAATACTACAGCTGGTGGACCGCCAAATGCAAGCGAAATCATGTTCAGCTTGGCTCGTAAGAAACTCGTTAATCGAGGGATTGCTCGTTAACCGAAGTTAAGAATCTTATGGAAGGCAACTCGTTAACCGAGGCGCTCGTTAACCGAGGGACCACTGTATAGCCTTTCAACTCCTTTGCATTTGCCATGGGTGATGTCAAGGTCTGAAACTAAATGTGAGAAGATCTGGTTGTTTATGTTGATAACCATTGTGAGAAGGCGAACCTTGCTAAATAAAATACTGGAAATTATACAAGTATCCCACACATACTTTGGTGGTCCCTCTCTCAAAAGTGTTGTGGTCCTTCACTTGGAGTACTGTACTGCACTGTAATGCTGTTTGGTCTCTGTAATACACCAAAGACTGCCAAATAATTGAGAATGTCTGAAGGAGGGCCACTCAGAAACCTCACTTATCAGTTAATATGAGAGTGTCTTCACCTGCCCAATTTATACTGTATAGAAGGGGAAAGTGGAATTTGATTCTTTTGATGTGAATTCCAAACACATAGCTGTTTCCCCTTTGTGAAGAATACTGAAAAAATATTTGGCCTTCCAAAATTATGTCATGTGATGTAAAATGATATTTTATGTAATACATATATAACCCTGACCACAGTTTTTGTGTAAATACACACAAATGCACACACACATTTTCGTCAATACACACATACACGAAATGTGGGTTCCATAGACATGACTGGCTATTAGGGAATGTGTGGATACAGCACACTGTGTAGTAAATTTTCGGTATACAAGGAGGCAGCATGGTCGGTACTGCACTTGACAGTATTCACTTTCCCAAAATGTTAACTGAAGCACAGTCACTCCAAAAGGCACCTTTACGATTTTGTGTGTGACAATGAGGCACAACCGAAGGAGGATTTTGACAACCCTACCGAGACAACAGGAGTCACAGTGTTCATTTTGAAACTCATCGGACCCCTCCATAAAGATACCATTTGGAGTGACTGTACAGTACCCATTTACAGCTGGGTGAACTAGGAGCGCCCAGGAATTGAATCATTGACCCCCCGGAACAGGAGGTGAGCACTGTATCCACTCGTCTGTCACACATGTGCACACACACACACTGGCCTATATACACATTTGAATTAACATATACACACCACCATATACACATACACATGGCATATACCCCCTGTACACACATGCACATATACACTTCGCACACGTACACACACACTACTTACTACAGTATTACTGTACTTTGCTATCATTTGTAATCAAACACAGTACTGTATGCTGTAACGATCATCCAGCTATGATACAATGATATGAGTTATTATAGATATCACCTTCGTTGGTGAGCCCTGAGGTGACTTGACAGGCCAATACAGGACCGGCAGGGCCATCCATGGAAGTTGCACATGTGGAGGGCTACATCTAGTGTGAGGGTCGGCGGCAGCGTGTTTCCAATGATGGCGCTTGTGCAGTCAGGCTATTTCAAAAGTATTGACACCTTCTCGTGTGGTGCTCCTCCAAGTGTTACGGTGTGGAGTGATCGTCTCCCAGGTGAGGGGGTCCATTTGTCACCTTTTCCTTTGCCCACCAGCATTTAGTTTACCATTTGTTAGGTGACTGTAAAGTACAGTAGCTGTTTTGGCAGTCTACTGTCGTTCATGAGAGCAACATGGCCATTCAAGTGTAGTTGTTCATGGATAATGGTAGCCTCGATGCTCCTACAAGTGGTGTCAGCGAGAATACTGGCATTTGTTCTCTTGTCTTCCCAGCGAACTCGGAAGATGGAACATAGACTACACTGGTGATAGTTTTCTCACGCCTTGAGGTGCCTCCTGTATGTAACCCATGTCCCGCTGCCATAAAGCAGGGTGGGGAGGACCACTGCTTGATATACGTGCAGCTCTGTAGATAATTTCAGCTCCATACAGCTGAAGACACAGGTACAGCGTCTGCCAAAGGCTTGAGATGCACAGCTGATCCCATGTTGAATCTCTTCATTGATGTTCACGGTGGTGGGCAGGTGGGTGCCGAAATACTGGGAGTGGGAAACATTAGAGAGGGTAATACTGTTAAGCTGGATGGATGGTGGTGTGGGTGAACCAGGGGCAGGCTGAAAATGAATCTGAGTTTTACGTACAATCACCTCAGAGCCGACGTGTGCAAACGCATCTGTGTAGATGTTCAGGATCTCTTGTGTGAGCGACAAGGGAGAGGTCATCTGCATACTGAAGTTCATTGATGGAAGCTGCGTGATACTGGATGTTCACCCTGCTAGCTAAATTGGCACTGGCACGATTAAAAAAGGCAGCCAAGAAAATAGAAAAGAGTGTTGGTGCCAGTGCACATTCTTGTTTTTCTTATAAATATTGATGATGGAGGCATCTTTAAGATCTTGGGGGATTTCCTCCTTTTCGCATATATTCTCCAGGAGAGAGTAGAGACAGCTGGTAAGCAGAGGTACTCCTGCTTTATACACCTCGTCTGGGACTCCATCAGGCCCTGTGGCTTTGTTATTTTCATCAGCTTGATTTACATACATAAACATATACACACGTTGTGACGGCATCGAGTGTGAGCTGTTTCAAGACCAGACTTGACCAGCAGTGGAGCAGGTTCAGATACATTCAGGAGCCAGTGTATGCCGCAGCCCAATACTTGCCAACAGTGCGTAACAGAGTCGTGACCGATCGCCCAAGTGGCTAAAGAACCGATCAGTGGTGATGAGAAGTAAAAGAAAAAGTAAAAAGTAAACCTTTATAATATTTATACTGTACTGTATATACTTGTGACACTTGCCAGATGCTTCTGGTGTTATTGTACAGGGGTACCTAGTGACAGCACTAGGATCCCACTTCCTCTATCAAGGAATAAGCTACAGTATTGAAATTGAAATTGAAAAAGTTAACACCTAAGTAAATGTTAACAAAAATGATGCAATACATTCTAGAAAATTCTTACATAGGTAATATACATCAATATATACAAGAAAATCTCCCTAAACATGCCAAAATAACTGCTGCTTGGAATAGAAAATAATCAAAACACCCAGTCCACCAAAAAAATTAATACCAAAATATGCTTCGGCATAAAAATATAATGTTAAATTCAAAGAAAAGGGAGAAAGACGAAAAAAGGAAAGTCGTAAACAGACCGACAGACTTACTGAAAAAAACAGACACCGACAAACAGTCAGAGCTAGAGAGAGATTAATCAACACGTGAGCCTTGGGCAGACCGGAAATCCGCTTGAGACTGGAGGTAGGCTGAATGGTAGGCTACAGTACGTAGCGACCGACCCACTTCTAATAAGGCTATTCCTTCTCTCCCTACTTAGCAATTTTTTTTTACCTAACAATTGTCTTCTATTGTTTATTTTTAATTTTTTTTAGAATGCCCAACAAAATATATGAAAACAATTCCGAGTGACCTGATTGCCGAGTATTCCTTCACAGTAAATAAGAAAAGTGATATATAGATTTTCAGCTGAGTGTTGTTATAAAACAATGACTCCGTGTTTACTGGAATGCATAATATTTTGTGTTCCAGGAAGATAAGGGACTTTCTTGCTTTGTCAAATATTACATATTTATTGTTTATAATTTTTTTCGTGTATCTTAATATTGTGTAATAGTAAATAATGTAATGATGTACAGTTCTTTTCTTGTTACGTTTTATAACGTCACGTCGTCACCTCTATTATTTTTCTTAATAATCAATAAATTTCAATGAATATACTATATATAATATTTTCAGCATGAGCATACAAATACACACACTTTCTCTCCTTCCCTTACACCTACACTGTACACACCCAAGGGCGCCCTTTTCTAAGTTTATTAATTACCAGGTGGATCCAGGAATATCAAAAGTGGGGGGTCGCTGAGTAGCCGACCCCGCGAATTCCCCAGTGTATGCCTCGTGGTCTAGGTCAACCAGCGCCGCCTTACATAAGAACATAAGAAACATAAGAAAATAAGGAGTCTGCAATAGACCGGTTGGCCTGTGCCTGGCAGCTCCTGTCGAGAGTTACTACCACTCTCTATCATCCATCATGGGCATCTTAAGGCCATTTTGAAGCCATGTGCTCTTGATAATAGGTGATATTCCGAGGTCAACTTGTAGTGGATTAAATCCACTACAAACTCAATAATAATTAATTTTTACTATACAAAGAACGCCTGGATTCAATACCGCATTAAAGAAAAAAAATATTAAAAGGGTGTGTAGTGGACCCACCCTTGATTACCGTACACGCTTCTATCATCATGTACACGCATACGCACCTACACAAGTATGTAATACGCGCACATACATTTTCTTAAATAAATACACATTAATCACTCACACTTATCTAGACTCACACACATATATGAAAAGTAAAACAAAATAATCACTTCACGGTACCTGGCGTGTTTCAATAGGTAATAACACAATGACCTCCTTGATCGTTCCTCTTGACTCCATTGAAACTGCCTTAATGCTATATAGCTTTGTTTTAATAGTAATTTTCTATATAATCAATAGTTTTTTCTAGTTGTAATGTGTGTGAGAATAAGTTGAGTGTTTATAATCTTGAAGGAGTGACCAGAAGAGTTTATCGATTAGTGAAGCGAAGAACAAACGCCGCTTAGAGTTTAACATTCAAGAAGAGTTCTAAAACCTATAAAGCAATCTAAGAAATGTATATTGGTTAATATATTAAATATTTTAACCAAATATATATATTGACGAAAAAAGAATATAAAGTTTATTATTTAACTCTAAAAAGTTACGAATTAAATTACTTTTCCTTCGTGAATGTTAGTGTCACAGTGTTCGAATCTATGTAACTGACTTCCATTACTACCCAAGATTCTATTATGGAATTTCAGGAAAAATACACAATTATATATACACTTATAAAACATAATAACTTATTTTTGCGGGTAATTATTGGTTAGTTCTTGAATGATATTACAGGGTTATATTCATATACCACGACCTCCAGACAGTTAGCGTTCGGACACACTCATGAGTAATTGGAGACACTGAGGTGTTGGTCATTTACAGAGAGTTTAATGTTTATCATAACAGTGGTGTATATCCTTTAGCTGACTAGATACACATTTAAGTTGTGCAGAATCAGTAAGAAATATCCCGGTTAGGTTTTAATGACTAGATTGGTGTAGTTAGTAGTTGGAACTAGCTAGAGTGACGAGGGAGAGATCGGTCCATCTGTCTTGACTCCTGGCTCGGGCTCTGACAAACTTCACTAAACTACCGTAAGTTAACAAGATATAAATCCTCTTATCTTACAGTGACTTTATACCGTGTAATTTGTGTATGTATAGATGCTGTGAGTTAATCCTTTAGCGTATGGGAATTGTGGTAAGCGGGATACTATTTGGGTGAGTAGTCTAGGGTTGTACAGTACTGCATCCAGACCCTCTACTATCTAATGGTTCGTTAAGTAATACAAGTTATCTAGCTGAACATAAGTGGAGGTCAGACTGCCTGGAGTTTAGAGGACACTGCTTGATAATATTACTGTTGAAGACTGAGGTTCACCACTATATTCCCTGATACATATTGGTGGTCTTTACACCTGTGTTTATTTTCTTTTATTAAATGGGTAATATAAATGTTCTGGTGCATTAATTCCTGTTAACCACTAACTTTAGGAAAATCTTCTTCCTTTAGAATAACCAAAGAGGAATTACAACTTGAATAATTTTGTTTTCCCTAGGTAGTTTTTCTTAAGAGTAAATACACTGTCACCCAAGGACGCCATGTTTGTCTTTCATCTACCTAACTTTTGTAAATTAATCTACCAAACCTAACCTAAAATAGTATACTTCCACCCCAGGATAGGTAGGTTTGGTTGGTTCATCTTGTCTACATTAAATTATATACGGTATTTAGGTGACAAATTATCTTAATACCGTATGCTGTCGCCAGGAGCTACTGTGTCGATTTATATTCATATTCAGGACAATGTAAGGCTAGTTAAGGAGGAGGGAACAAGAAAGCATTAACTTGTAGAGATAAAGCTTAAAGTATTCCTATTAAGTCTCACTATCTTGTTAACAATGTCCATTGTGTATGAGTCTTAACCACTGTTAATGTTTTGATGTGTTGACTGCCACAATTGACCCCAGAGAAATTTTTATTAACACCAAAGTAACACGTTAGAACTTTTTATACGATTTTCACAAATTATTAATTTTCTCCCTTTTCTCTCATTGGATTTTCGTTCTTCAATTTCAAGCTAAGATTGGGGTAATAACTAAGGGGCTCCAATTCTTTCCCAGAAAGTTTATTTGGTGAATATTTGGACTTTGTTGCTAGTTTGGCATACAATTTTGGACCCATTTTCCTCAATAATTGATGTTTAATGCAGTGGAGATAGTCTTTTATTGTGGAAACGCTAATTTTTTTTCAACTTCCGACGAGAATCAAAATGCTAAAAAAACTTTTACGTTATTGTGACCTTTCTCCATTGAAAAGCAACAAATATTGAGGAAACTGAAACCGAAATTGTTGCCAGTTCTTACCTGGGTGCATAACTGGGAGGATCAGCCCCCCAGATCCTCCAATTTTTAACCTACCTTCCTACCTACCTACCTAACAAACCAACCCCACTTTACCTTATCTTACTAATGATAACTTAACCTTACTTTCATTGTCATTAGCTGGCTAAATCACATCATGTCTCGTGTACTGAATGGTCATTGGCTGGCCGAGTCACATGTTGTCATGCAGTGAAGTCACAGAGTGGCTGGTGTGGGGGAATGATCGACAGTTCAGAGGGACTGGGACAATACCATCTTCAGTCAATAACTTTCCCCGTTGACAAAAACTGACTTCCATAACAAAAAATCACTTTCAGGTATTAATTATTTGCATGACACATAACTATATTTCCTAAATTAATCAGATTAGCATGACTAAAAATATTAGGGAGTTCCTGTGGGACTGGTGGTACAATATAATGTGGATAAGACGCAAGACTAAGCCAAACACATCCTCGGGAGGGGGGGGGCATTTTTACTTGTGTACAAAGAAATGTATATTCCCTTTGTGTTTGCCCTTTAGACAATTATTTCTTTTACCTGTACACTGTATTGTTTATGTGTGTCCCTACACACACACACACACACATATTTACAATACAGGTAAAGGAAATTACTGTCTCTAGAATGAATGGCTCCCTGTTCCAGCCTCGAAAGTACCGGCAACTTTAAAACTACCCACAGACATTCTTGGGTACATCCAGGGTGTCATCCGCAACTAATAGGGGACCACGAAATAAAAATTTGCTAACTTGGGGGGGCCCCTGTATAGTAAAATGGCTGTGATAAATAAACCCAATATTATTTTGCATCATTTTCTGCAAAATATCATTGGTGTCTGCTAACATATCTAGTGTATCAACAAAATTTCCTTTATTTGCAGACGTTTCACTTTCATCATGACCACGGAATGGCAAACCTTGTCTGCCAAGCAAGCTCGTAACAAACATCTAACATGTTCTCTATTCTCCTTAATTTCATTTGTCTTGTTGGCACAAAGTTTATTCTTGATCGAAGTATCTTTTTTGCTAGTTACAGCTTTCAAGCCTTTCACTTCGAGCATGTTTTTCAAATAATTCTGAACAGTCCTTCCATTTTGAAAATCCCACATGAAGCTCACCTCCTTGGAGAGCAAGACATCCCTTGGGAGGGGCAAGCCAGGTCTGTGGGGGAGAGTGCCCCCCAGCCCCCCCAAATGACTCCTCTGCACACTCAACATTACAAATATGAACTGCTGTACGTACAGTCCATTAACCAATCTCCTTTTACCAAGTCCTTACTTTTATTAACCAGAAAGATTCCCAAATATAGATTTTTTTTTTTTTTTCACAGAACATGGAGGAAAACTAGCCCTTTGGTGAGGGATTCGGAGGTTCGCCCTTTCACCTCGGCAAATCTCCGTGCCTACATTTGCCTACGTGCACCTCCCAAAGATCCAATGCCCATCTATTCATCAACAATGGCTGGTGATGTGTGGGGCCAATGGTTTACTTGCTGCATCACTCAACAGCCACCACAGGTGAGCTTCAGATATTCTTATTGATCTTTCTCTAGTAATTTAAGGATTACAGAAATATGTCAGGAAAGTTCTGTAAAGACAGTATAAAGAGTGACAGGAAAGTACTGAAACAACAAGTAGGTATTCTACACACACACTAACTATTACTATACAGGTACTACTACTACTACTACTTTGCTGTCACCCAGAATCGAGTATGACGATCATCCAGCTATGATACAATGATATGAGTTATTAAAGTTGTCACCTTCGTTGATGAGTTCTGAGGTGACCAAAGAGGCCGATACGGGACCGGCAGAGTCGATCACAGAAGTTGCACATGTGGGGGGCTGCATATAGTGTGGAATGGGTGGTGGCAGCGTCTTTCTGGCGTTGGCGCTTGTCTGCCTCGTTATGCAGTCGGATTAACTCGAAAGTATTGACATCTTCTGGTGTGGTGCTCCTCCAAGTGTTACGGTGTGGAGTAATCGTCTCCCAGGTGAGGGTCGATTTGGCACTTTTTCAGGTTCGTCGTAAGACTATTCTTATACCTTTTCAGTTGCCCACCGGGGTTACTTTTACTATTCGTTAGGTGACTGTAAAGTAGCTGCTTTGGCAGTCTACTGCTGTCCATGCGGATAAGCCAGTCCAACGTAGTTGTTCGTGGATAATGGTAGCCTCGATGCTTCTACAGTTGGTGTCAGCGAGAATACTGGCATTTGTTCTCTTGTCTTCCCAGAGAACTCGGAGGATGGAACATAGACTACGTTGGTGAAAGTTTTTAAGTGCCTTGAGGTGCCTCCTGCATGTGACCCATATCTTGCTGCCATATAGCAGGGTGGGGAGGACCACTCTCGTTGTACGTGCAATTTTGTAGATAATTTCAGCTTCCTACAACTGAAGACACAGGTACGGAGTCTGCCAAAGGCTCGAGATGCACATCTGATCCGATGTTGAATTTTTTCATCAATGTCTGCGGTGGTGGACCGGTGGGAGCCGAGATACTGAAAGTGGGCAACATGAATGAGGGTAGTACCGTTAATGGTGGAGGTATGACAGAACCAGCCCAAAGTGTGCATAAACATCTGCGTAGGTGATCAGGATCATTTTCCTCAAACCAGTCCTAGTGTATTTCGATCTGGCCGAGGGTCTTTTCTGCAGTTTTTTGACTTAACAGTTTAAAAAATACTCTTCGGCACCGGGATTTGGGTTATTTGTAGTTGGGTTGTTTATCAGCCCATGTTCAAGCTGCTCTCTGAAGGCATGTGCTACCGCTGGATCCTCTGGATGCTAGTGTTAAAACATGACTGGATTGCACTACTGCCTAGATCCCAGTGCATAAACAATCATCTTATCTATGCTGCCCATGTGCAGAGTTGTGACTAGAGACTCCGGCAGTCATCTCTGCCTGTCCCCGTCGCTACTAGTCCGTCACCATAGGAATTTTGGGGATACTGTATAGATTTTTGATCATAATGATGATAAGTATGATGAGATGGATGATGGCTGCACAGGTGTTGATTTATGTGGTGAGGTAGGAGCGCAGGCTGCAACCACACATCTTGGCTCTCCCTTTTCCTGATCCAGTGGTGCAAGTGTTCAAATGACTGGGAAGAGGGAGAGTTGCAATGGACTGCCGATAGCCCAGCTTGTTGGGTTTCGCCTCGGTAGCCTGTCCATCATGCATTGCCTTCATCCGCTGGTGTAGTGGTTGGGTTCTCATGGGTCACCTCTTCCGCCTATACTGCCGTTGGGGTCTTGTTGGAGCTCTGAAAGCATGTCTGCTTGATGCGGGGCTCCACCGCAGATTTTTCGAAGGGGTTTACTCCCGTAGCCTTATACCTACCAAGGCTAATCCGCAAGGCAGCGTGGCAGTGGTTGATAGATACCAGGACGTTTCCACATGCCAGTGGGCCTGTGTGCCGTCCCTCTGGGGCCCACTGTTAGTCTAGTCTGGGTACACGAGGCACCCAGTTACTGTGTGTTGCCATTAGGAGACACAGCAAGAGTCCTGATGATGAAGAGGCTGTTTACTGGCAGGGGAAGACTTGTGCAAGTTGCTTCCCTGTTCGTCACGAGGGCTAGCCAGCGATGGTAGCTGAAAGCGAGAGAGAGCAAGCAGTGCTTGCACCTTAACACTAACATATTGCTGCCACACTAGACTCAATACACCAACCTGTGTACACATGCACACACACTTGGCAGGAGCGGATCCAGCAGGGGGTCCTGGGGGTCCGGGCCCCTCATTTTCATCAGAAAATTCCAATACCTTTTCTTTAATGCAGTACATTATTGTACTCAGGCATTTTTTATAATAAAAAGTAATTACTATTAACCTCAGAATATCTCCTAACATCAAGTGTACATGACTTCAAAATGCCAATGATATTGGTCAAATTTAAATATATAAATTCGGGGGGGGGGGGGGCTTACAACACCCCCTAAAATCCCCCAACTAGGTGGGCTTGCTGCACTTGCCATGTTCCCCAACAACAGCTTCTTGGACCCTCCCTCCTCCTCCCTTTGATATTCCTGGATCTGCCCCTGCTTGCACACACACACACACTCCTTTAATCCGTATACAGTATGCTTAACTTGCATAAAAGTATATTGTGTAAAAAATATCCATAATATACTCAATGTTTTCTTTTTTTCCCTTTATCTTTTAGAGAGTAAGTTACAGTAATCCCTTATCAAAAATATCATGGTATAATACATCATCTGATATTGACTGCAAAAACACTGCATTCTTTGTGAAAAGAATGTTTACTTATTAAAGAGGTACAGTAATACATCTCCAGTTTGCATAAGGTCTCAAAAAGCTGTAAGAATATTATGAAAAAGAATTTTTAATTTGCTTAGGTGCTTATATGGCACCAACCTGTGGAAAGAGTGGTTACTTGGTCTAGACAAGTGAAGTGGAAAGCTCTTAAGTATGAGAGTACAGTACTGAAGTATGGGGTACTTCAGTACTGTACTCCCATACTGTCCTTTTGATGTAATATTTGTTCATTAAATTAGTTGGCATTGGCATGTGTTAAGAGAAGTTGTGGCACAGTACCAATGCCTGTATGTGGGGAGAATGAATTAAAGCTGCATGTTGAAACAAGTGTACAGTGCTATACAGTTATAGAGCAATAAGGAGGAGAGGTAGATGGAGACTCAGGATATTGATGGATTATGTGGATGACTGGTGCTAGTACAGTATGTGGATGTTATTAGTTTGGAGAAGTATTTTAGTCTGTAATCAGACAAAAAAAAAAAATAATAATTTCTTTTTCTTGTTGCAGCGTCGACGTCGACGCATAGACCGCACAATGATTGGAGAGCCAACCAACTTTGTCCACACAGGACATATTGGCTCAAGTGATGTTCAGATGGGCAATAACCAGTTGGTTCAACTACAGTCCCAAATGAAGAGCAAAGGAGGTTATGAAGAGGCTCTACCACACAACCACATGATGACGGTTGTACCGGTGCAAAGAACATAAGTATGTTCGCTTTTTTGTTTTTTATGTGATATACAGTATAAAATATTATAAAATATCTAAGTAATTTTTTGGAGTTTTGGTCATGTAATAAATTTGTTAAAGTTAGAAGACTGATTTCTATTATTTTCTACTCAAAATTATAAGTGTGTAGGAACACTAGCAGAAACTTGTGTACAGTACAGTACAGGTTCTTTTGTTTTCTGAAGCTCAATTTAGACTTTTAAGACAACAAATATCAAGGAAGATGTCCTATGTAATGAGAAATAGCTAGGATAAAATCTGGGAATGATTAATAGTGGCATAAAGACGTATAATGGCAGATATATAGAGGCAGTACAGAAGGACAGAGAGGGACAAAGACAGGATAGTGATAGAAACAGACATGGCAGAGGTAAAGACAGATGGGCAGAGAAAGACAAGGACAGGACAGAAACAAGTGTAGTGAGGAAAGTTGGATGGAATATTAGATTGCTTTATACACCCTTTATTATAGAATGACTTATAAACAAGTGATAAGCCAGTACTGTGGATTGTACTTGAATCTTCTTTAATTTTTTTTTCAGAGAAAGTATGACATAGCAGAAAGCTGAAAATGAAAAGTTTTTCCGCGCAAACTGGGCTCGGGATCAACTTCTTTGTGTTACAAAATTGGAAGATTTAGGTCTTGCCATATAGGAGGTGTTTTAGCCTGTGCTGTCTCATGTCCATGGTGCTCCTTATATTCAGGTCAGACATCTTGTTGGCTCGTCTTGTGACTCAAAGCTCGTGTACTTCAGTAAGGTTAGTAGGACCCAGTTCTTCCTTGTTAACTACTACTTCCACCAGCATTTATTTCTAAGTCCAGAGTGTGTGAAAGTTGAGAAGGTTGCATCTTATACCCCATAGATCTGAAATATATTTCTCTATACAAATATTTGAGAGAAATATTGTCATAAAATGAGCTTGTATCTCATTCTTCATAGATCTGAGTATATATCCTGTTTTATACACTATAAAATTGATGTAATCTAGTAATATGTGCTCAAGCTGTTAAAGTACTAAGACAAATTGTACTATCACAAAGTTGACTAAAACTACAAGAGAGTAAGCACAATAAATCTATACCTGTACAGTACTAGTCCTCAGTAAATGGACAGATGTCAACTTACTGCACAAATGGAAAAAAAATTATGATTTAACTAAATTTTAATCTTCATGAGTTCTTTGGGTATTTCTGAAGAACTGATTTTAGTGCTAGTTGGATTCTCATAAATCTCACAAATGGTTTGTAGCTCCCATGGTAAACTCAACGTGCTTGTCGCATTCTCGGGTAATTTACCCTGCAGTGTTGTTCAGAGGAGGGTATGGTATATTTTACTCAGCGTAGATCTCGGCATACCTTACCTTAAACCATATTTCTTCCATGGGCAATTAAGTTTGGGTTTGGTCGTGCTTTGGGTGCTTTCTCGCCTGGAGTTAGTGTCATTTTAGTGGTTAAGGCCGGGTTAATGTCTCCTTACACTTTGTACAAATACTGAATATATGTAAGATTGTAAGTAACCCCGTTAATCAACCTCTTTGTGTTGGAGTAAGAGTTCTTGTGTAATATATTTAATTATTTGATGTAATGTTAATTAGAAGAGAAGGTGAAGTTGTTGAACTTACGATTACAGGTGGAAGGCTGATCTGTTAGGTTATAGTTCTCAGATCTTTCTACATTATATATATTGGTCCTGCTGTGTAACAAATCTGTCCTGATAGTGAACCAAATTTGCCTTGCACAGTTACCATTCCATATTATTTGGAAGTACTTTAGATTTTTTGGTGAACTTGATGCATTTCATTAGTTGTTAGTCCATTGGAATAAATGTTAAACTTTGTCTTTACTTTCATCACTAGAGAAAGTACATTTAAAATTTTGAAGGAATAAAAATATTGAGTGCTCATTGCCATGTTGTTGAAAAGTAGGTGAATTGGACAGACAAGAAGTTTGTAATAGGTACTCTATTATTACAGAATCACATTATTACAAATTATATTTTTTGTAAAAGAAATCATGTATGAAGTAAGCTACACATTTAAATTAGGTACATGCAGTATTTAAAATAAGTGAACATACGAAATAGGTAGACAAACTTGGTACACATGGCCTTGATACACACATGGAATAGGTACAGTATACATGTGAGCTTGGCACACATGTGAAATAGGTACACATGAGATATGTACACATGAAATAGGTACTAGGTGCAAATCACTCAGGTAGACAGTGAAAATAGTTTCTTCATCATTGAGGTGCCATTATCTGACTTAACTATCCTCTCATTCCATTGTGGACGAAATGCACACAGAAAATGAAATCTTTATTTGTATATGCCAAGCATTCCAAACTGCCATCAAGATTGAAAGATCTATTTTGCCATTTGATTACTTTTGTTATCATCCTAATTTAATTTAATGAGAACTATTTTATAAAACCCAATACCTTGTCTTGCCAATACAAACCTTATCCGAGAGAGACTTAGAAATGACTCTTTGTTGTCATGTGACCTTGTACAGTGCCCCAGCTAGTGAGGAGTTGTTAAGGTTGCGCCTGCTTTTGTACAGTACAGTACCCTTATCTATAGTTGGTTCTCCTTGGTACTCGATAGGTTGCAGGCTTGAGTCAGATGTTTTTAAGGTTTCCAGTCACAAACTAGCCACAAAAGCAACTGTTTATATATACAGTATATATTTTATGCATTGTTACACTCAAGCAGAGTAGCACAGAAGAATATATGAAAGGAGATATGATATATATCTTTTACTCTATTTGGTATATTAAAAAAAATCTCGTGTAGAATTATGTAGTGTTTGCTCCTAATGGTTGTCTACTTCACCCCCAAAAATTGCTTTTGTGAACTGCTAGCTGGGGAATTGTTTAGCCTTATCCCGTGCCTTCTGTAACCCAGTCAGTACTTTATACCTTACGAGGGACCAGGGATCCTCATTGACAATGTCATGTGTCCATCCATTTTATACCCTTCATGTACTTGCCTCTATGCATCAAAGACCAACATTTTGAATGATGAGATCTTGGAGGTTTGATTGATGAATGATTTCCAGGGCTAAGACAATAGTTATGCAGTATCATGACACATTTACTCCCTTTCATAGGTAATGATATTTAGCTGAGTAATAATTTAAGATCAATTACTACATTTAAAGGTGGGCCTTCTGAAAGTGAAGTGTTATTTATAATAGTGAATTAGAAATTTTATCATCTGACAAAGTTGTACTCAAGAGTTACTGTATGCATTTTATTGATGACCAGTGTCTTAGGTAATAGACTTAACTGTGTGATGTTGAATTAGAGAAATATATATTTAAACAAATACTGTATTCATGTTGTATGTTATATGTTTAAGCAAAGTTGATGTTATTCATGTGCTCATAAATCCTGTCAGTAGTGAAATTTATTCCCAGCTCTGAGACTTAGATGTGTTGTAGTCAGTTATATACTGTACAAGACTCATGTCTTAGAGGAAAATAGTTCTTCCTTGGACTTTTATTGAATTGTAAGCATTATAAGTATTTTAACTGGCATACAGAGAGATTTTTTTCATTGATACCTTAAACTCCATTTTAATGATGCCCTTTTCAATGTCACTGGTTACTGGTGACCACATTTCTTTAAAGCATTTCAATTCATGTCTTTGACATTGAAAGAAATTTAATTTCTGTGATTTTATGAATTATTTATAATTTTTGCAGAATATTTTATCCAGAGTGAATCTAATTTCATTCTGTGTTAAATGTTGTTCAGTATTTTTAGGATATCACCGTACAAACATCCAGTACTAAGATCATTATCATTTGCCTCATAACCCCTACTAAGTTGCCATCATCTAGTTTGGTTCCCTTTTGCACATTTATAATTTTTCACCTGATGAAATTCTAACATGTATTTACAATAATATGTACAAATTTGTGAGTGAATGTAGCTTATTATCTTAGAGAAACTACAAGTAGTGAAAGAAACTTAAGGAAGGGAAGGGTCACCAGACACAAACATGACTATAATTTGTGTATGTAGTCAAGGGCTAATAATAACTCGTTTAATAGTGGATGGTACTCAACAGACTCACTGCTTCGGCACAATTGTACTTCAGTTCTGTTCTCAGTTTCCAGTTCTTCCATTTCGTAAATTCCATTACTGTTATACATAGTGATTTTACCTTTCATGTTATTTGTGAAGTAAAGGCAATAGTACCTAATAAAATGCTGAACTTAGATTTGTGGTATTTTATATTCTTGTAAGGAAAGTTACTTGGGAATTTTCTTTATTTTTTTATTCCAATTTTGTAAGGTTTTGTGCTATTGCACTGGGTGGGCAGAATAAGGATTAATGCACACAACCCTCATTTGGTGTCATTCTTTCTCTTAACTGCTGTAAAAGAATTGAAATGAAAGTTTTGGATATTCATTCTCTCTTGAGTGACTCGTTTCATTTTCAATACAGTCCATACTTCACTTTAATGGCTAATTAGTACCATGAAAACGGTCATTAAAGTGGAAATCGTTAATGTGGCGAATATAGTTTATGGGTCAATTGGTACCAGCCCTCAGACCCTTTCACCCCCTATAAACCCCACACAAAATTACAACCACTTATTCACACACATTAATACTGCATGTAGAGTTAATAACTAACTTTTAGACACTCATTGAACTGCTTAATGAGAGTGTTTGCTGTTATTTGAGGCAGGGGAGTGGTGTTAGTGCCCCACACTCTCACACTGCACTGCTTCCCCAGCACCACCACCAACTGATCCTTCAGTAAATCTTGAACATTATCATCAACAGGTAAAGAGATTACGCAACACCGTTACAGGTATGTGAGTAGGGTACTCCACACCTCTTGTTCACACACTCGGATCAAAGCAAACCACCCAGAGTGACTATCAACTTGCGCTACTGTTCGTTATTGTGTTGAAATGTATCGTTTATGTGCAGAGGTGTTGCATTTCATTACTGTCGATATTGTGATAAATCATAATGTGAACGTCATTAAAGTGAACTATGTACTGTAGGTTCTCATCTCTTCAGCATGCAAAAGGTGATGGCAATATGTATGAGGAAAATAGGTATTAGATGAAAGTATGGAAGAGCCAAGGGGGGGGGGGTAATGTTGGAAAGATTAAGGTTGGCTGCTTATAGAGTACTGGCCATGATATTTCAGTTAACTCTGCTTTACAGATGCTACTTAAGGTGTAGGAATGACTGGGAAATTTCTTTACCTCACGATTCACTCGAGACAACAATTGAACAGAAGGAAAAATTTTATTAAGTAGATTATTTTCTGCAGTTGCATAGTTTATATGCAGGCACTCTCTGGGTTATGGAACTCCAACTTTATGGATACTCTCCCATAAGTTCTATTTCCTACTTGTCCCACCTGTGAGCTCTTATGTTATGGTTATTTTTTAACTTGTTATTTTGCATAGATAAATTGCATGTAATTTTCTTAATTTTGTTTATTTAACTACATACACACTCGATCTTGCATACAGCACATGCAAAAAATAATAATTAAAGAAATACCAGTGATTATCATAAGGTACAAAGTATTTTTAACTCATAATTTTGGAATAATAATAAAAATACAAATTTACTTGCGGTAGTGGCAACGGCCAGTCCCACATAAGTATCATCTCTTATCTATTAGCGCTCATTATACTTGTATCAAATCTGGTTAGAGCGCACTATCCCCATTAAAGACAGCAGAAAGATAGCAGAAGAGAAAGAGAGAGATATGAACAATATATACACCACGTCTTACTTTTTTTCTTTTCCCTTGGTAATGAGATGAATATTTTTCTTTTTGTGGCCCTGTCCATGTTTTTACACCAAAGATGCATTTTCCTTTCATTTAACATTATTTTTGATCAAAGGTGATTGTCAAAGTGTGCAATTCCACTGACTACACATTCTGAAATGATTTTGCATAGTAGTGATGATGCTTCACACCTTGAGGAGCCTAGAACAGTGCGGGAATGTTCCTTTGCGGTTCGATCCTTTTCCCATACTGCACCCAGATTGTACAATATGTTGCCTGCATCCATGAAGCAGCTGACTTTTGTCAACTTAAGATCTTAACTTTTTTTGAAAGCTTAAGATCCCAAACAGGGTATGGTAGTGGAGGGTTTAGGAAGTATTAAAACTTAAGGGTATATGAATGATACAAGTCGAGCTGTCACTTTTTGTGATATTTTATTGTAGTACAGTACAGTGTACAGTATTTCTTTTTATTCTCAGGTCTTTGACTTTGTAGTGTTTTGAGCACGAGTGAATTCTTTAGAAAAACTGGTGCTTTTGGGAAACAAAAGACCAGCTATTATTGTTGTTATTATTTTTGTTATCATTATCGGGCCTTCATCCATTCAACAAAAAGTGGGAGATGAAAAAAATAAGCTGGTAATGGATAGATAAATGGAAATAATTGGGGGAATTTGGTCAGGTGATGAAAGATATTTAATTCTGTTTTGCCAAATACATTACACTCTTTAATGTTGTAAGTTCATACTGTATAACCTGTATACATTTCTGAGTTATGTTCTAAGTGTCTGCCACTGAAAATCTTCCCACATCATATGAGAGATTAAAATAGTTTTACAAAACATTTATCTGACTACAAACTACAAACAACTGACACTTATACCAAGTGCTCATTATGAGGATGACCTAAAATAACAAGAATATTGCAAATGTTTCTTACTTTAAGCTGTATACAGTATTTATTATGATAATCTTTTAAGTCTAACACAGAACACTTAAAGTAATTTAGCCTTAATGTTACAGAGATTGTTCTAACCCTAAGAAGTAGATAAGGCAAGTATGACTTGAACCTGTAACCTCGACCTGGATGACTACAAATTTGATGTCATCTTCGGTATGGGATCATTATATTTTCAAACCATTCCCTACTTCTCCTGACATCTCATCCAACACTTAATGTAACATAGCCTTGTGAATAAGATGGAACAAGGCTCTATATTCAAGATGTAGGTAATAGGTGTTACAGGGATCAAGTTGACAGATTTAAGAACTTATGGGATGAACTGAACTTGAGGGATTCAATCATCATAAAAACACTTTCATTCATTACTCAATATAGCAAGCAGAAATATACTGTACAAGAATTTAAACAGGTGACAAAATGGTGCTGAGAAAAAGAAACCACTTCAGACAAATGTTTGTCACATTTCAGTTTAATATTGCAATCTGTTTTCCAATAAGTATTTTATGGTACAAGATTTCTGACAACCAAACCAAACATTTCGATTATAATTTGATGTACTGTACAGTATAAAGTGTTTTCTAAGTCAGGTTACATTATGGCAACTTTAGTAAATATTTGGTCTAAATGTCAAAATGTTATATTGCCCAATAAAGATACTGTACTGTACTGCATATAGCATTTTACAGTACAGAATCAACAGCTGCTGTTAATTTGTTTCTGTGGAGAAACAAAACAAGATTTTCACTTTCTAATTACTTATCTTACGTAATTTATTGTACAGTATTTTGAATGATACAAGGTAGAAAGAATGAGTTACAAAGATTTAGGGAAAGTTTGTGTTGTACACAATTGTATCAATCCTGCACTGACAAGAGAAGGTGATTGCAACTGAAAATAAAATAAATGATACTGTACAAGCACTGGATGAATGTGTTAAGATGAGAATCTTGGAGACATACACTAAGCAGGTATCTTCCATACTGTCCTGCCCTCTTGTAATACCACCTCACAACACAGCAGCACTTATTGTTTTAATGTCTTCAGAATTTGATTTGTAGTGAGCCCAAGTGGCATTGTTT
This sequence comes from Homarus gammarus, assembly GCA_958450375.1. Taxonomy (NCBI): domain Eukaryota; kingdom Metazoa; phylum Arthropoda; class Malacostraca; order Decapoda; family Nephropidae; genus Homarus; species Homarus gammarus. The sequence goes on along the minus strand of CAUDMG010001768.1, from coordinate 285,010 downwards.
GACTCAGGCTTCCAGGAGCAAATTTAACATGTACTGTACATACAACCTCAGCACAGCAACTTAGCCCCACTAACCTTGCCTTAGCTAAATGTACCCAGCTAACCTAATGTCACCCAAAGAAACTAACCCAGCTACCCTTCACTCAAGCAAATTGAGCATAATAATCCTCATTGAGTTAACTATGAAGCAACAATTTTGTTTTAGTAAAGAAACAACCAACCTTATCCCAACACAACCCCAACCTGGTCTACCTTGTATTAGTGGTCTTAAACCAATAAATCAATCCTTTCAAGCCAAAATAAACTTCACTTGAGATAAGCTTGTCATCCATTACATTTGTCTTGTGTCATTCTCTTGTCCTATGACCCTTTGTATCTCTTGATCCATTACACACACAGTTGAGAGAGATGTACACATACAGTAAACAATAAATAGTATAGTAGACAGATTAACAATTTTTATCAAGTGGATAAATTTGGTATAAATTTTTACAGCTATTTTTTCTCTGCTGAATACTGTATGATTTAATTTTAGACTTGGTGAATCTTTCAAGTTAACAACAAAATTCACCAAAAGAATTTTGAAGACTAAATATATTAATTGGTTTGAGACATATCAATAAGCTTAACAGTGTTGTCATGCTCTGTAAATAATTTTAAATTTTCATAACCAATTTACTGAAAAATAGGAATTGGCAACAGCACAACAGAACACAGTTGAATAGAGCTATTTAGTGGTCAGTGATCGATGCAGTGATTGCATTAGGTAAATGCGGTGAATTCTCATGCATTTTATACCTGCATAGAAATTCAGACCATGTGAACTTTAACATACAGAGAATATTACTGTACACACTTCTTCACAATACATATTACAAGTACAATACAACTTACATCAAGAGAGGTGTCACTGTAGATGAGTGCCTTTTGTGTTTTCTGGATGATAAAATTATCAACATTACATATGTCTACAAACACCTAAGAATTTTTTTTCTTGAATTGCTATTTTTATTGAGAATATAATTTTGTAAGACTCAAGAGAATGACTGTAAACTAATGCTTACTTATACTTGACCTGCATCGTGTAATATACTCTGCTAGGGAGTTTTTGTTTGCCTGTCACTTCTTTACCACAGTGGTAAAAGTGATTTGAATAGATAAATAGATATCAGTTCTGGAGCCTTGTTTGGTATTCAGACATGGTAGGATAGACGGTGTCATTGGGGAAGCTATATGTTGGAGTGTTAGGGGACGTGCTGGGGGAGACGCTATTTACGGGAGTATTGATATTTTCAGCTGGGTTGTCATTGGTGGTGTTTGGTGAGTTGGGAGTGCTTACTTGATTTCTGGGCTTGAAGGTGGTGGTATGGTTGGTGTATGCTGGTGGACCCTGGTAGCTGTTGGGAGAACTTGGTGAGGTCATTGTGGTTAACATGTCCTTTTGTGCTGGGTGAAGCTTACTGTAGGTTGCTTTAGGCTTTTCACTGTCTAAACTGGGCTGGAACTCGACAGCAGTCCGTTGATCCTTCCCATTCGTCTCTTGCTTTTGCTTCTGCTTACAGCGATAACACAGAACTACAACAATGATAATGACTATGATAATGACAATCACCAGAATAATGAGCACGATGGGCATACCTCCTATATCCCCCAGTGACTGTAACCATGGATTACCACCCACAATCACTGTATCTGTAAAAGAGTAGAAACCATTAATACAGTGCAACATTAATTTATTTGGTATTCAATGGTTATCTGTATACAGTTTTTCATCAATGAATGCAATTTTTTTGTTCATCTCGGAATTACTTACTGTATGGGCCATTCCTATCACGGAGCAATTTTGGTAGATTTAGTTGAATAGTAAAAGTAAGAGGCTTTTAGCCAGTGAATTAAGAGGTACCAATTTTTGATGCAGTGATTATTTACAGAATTCTTCCTCAGCAAGTACTACTGCCACATAAAAGAGCAAATACAATATGGAGTAACTGGTGCCAATAAGTGGCCACCCCCAGCATATTAGAAGAATTGCATGGGAAAATTCATTGCTCCATCTGTAGTCATAAGAAATACAAATAGTTTTACATTTGTATAATCATATAGAAATGGAACATATACTGTACAAATACATGTAAAGAAACATACATATAGAAACACAAATACTTGTACATGCACACATAGAAACATCACATACTGTGTATGATCTAACACATTTACACCACAAAAACTACCACACACTTATACCCTGCAGATTACCACAAGTCTTCCCCACAGAGACTATCACACACACACACACACTACTTAGCTGTCACTCATAATCGAGTGTGACGATCATCCATCTATGATACAATGATATGATTTATTAAGGATGTCACCTACAGTAGGTTGGTGAGTTCTGAGGTGACTAAAGAGGCCGATATGGGACCAGTAGGGTCTATCACAGATGTTGCACATATGGGGGGCTACATCTAGTGCGGGAGGGGCGGCGGCAGCGTATTTCCGGCATTGGCACTTTTCTGCCTCGTTATGCAGTCGGGCTAACTCAAATGTATTGACACCTTCTTGTATGGTGCTTCTCCAAGCGTTTCAAGTTTGTCTTAAAATTGTCCTTCTACCTTTTCAGTTGCCTGCCAGTGTTACGTTTACTATTCGTAAGGTGACTTTAAAGTACAGTAGCTGCTTTGGCAGTCTACTGTCATCCGTGTGGGTAACTTGGCCAGTCCAACGTAGTAGTTCATGGATAATGGTAGCCTCGATGCTTCTACAGTTGGTGTCAGCGAGAATACTGGCATTTGTTCTCTTGTCTTCCCAGCGAACTAGGAGGATGGAACGTAGACTACGCTGGTGAAAGTTTTTAAGTGCCTTGAGGTGCCTTATGTATGTAACCTATGTCTCGCTGCCATATAGCAGGGTGGAGAGGACCACTGCTCGATATACGTGCAACATTGTAGATAATTTCAGCTCCACACACACACACACACACACTACACCACACTACACCACACCACATATAATCCTCACCCTACACCACATATATAAACCTTAGAGGCAAGCACATCTCTATACCCCATAAATTATTTAACTCTACACTCAAGAGATTGATACAGGACTCCCCCATTACCTTCCTTGGTGGTGGTAGGGACCTGGTAAGTAGCCATCTGAGGAGGGCCTGTTATGACTGGCTTGGGTCCAGAAATTACTGGTTCTGAGCCAGTGTCACTCTTTATGGTGTCAATGGTGACTTGCATTGTGCCAGTGGTGACATGAGTGGTGCCTTGTTCAAGGCCACTTATGTTGCTTCCTAAAGATATTCCTTGGATTAACAAGGATCCCTCACCAGCTTGTATTGATATATTCCATGCAAAATTCATCATACTGTATATGTCAATACAGGTGTATTTATTTTTTAAAGCTCGGGGTGACAGGCAGCTTGAGCTAATGTGCAGTAGTCACTTCTGATATTTATTTCTAGTTACAGTGTATTTCTGGGGGGATTAACGTTAGTGATAGTTGAAGGTTAAAGATGATTCATGCAGTTGTAAACTATTACTTCAGTCTTTTGTAAATGGGTCTTATAAGTCATTAGTCTGGATCAGTCACACAAACTAAATTCTATACTATATTTTGAAAAGCAAAAGACAGAAAAATTTTGATGTACTCCATCTTTGTTTTTTAAGCCAATTGCATGTACAGTTCATACATATTGCTTAATTGTTTGTCTGCTGGTCATCATCATCATCATCATTACTTTCAGGACCTTTTTCCACACTTGTGTGGGTTAGCTGTGATTACCTGATGGCGTGGTGTTTCAGTTGCCACCAGGCAGGATCCTAAGCCTGATGCTCTTCTTATTACAAACTCACTTGAACAGAGCAGGAGCTGGGCATTGTATGAATGAATTTTTAGTGCCCTCTTAGCTGGCAAGGTTCCTAATTCCTTTGAGCAATAATATTTTAATTACTGTACTAAATTCATGAAGGCTATCTCTGGAAATCTAGTGCCCATGGTTCTGATCAGTCAAAATTCAAGGTCACAAAGACGACTAGTGATACTGACATTTAGATATTGCTTTTAAAATTATATTATATTTTTAAGGGTATCTCTAAAAGCCTTTAATTTTGGTATAGATTTACCATGTATCAAGATTATAAGAAATAGAACTACCGGTAACATTCTTTGTCACACCCTAGAGTTAAACACTGCTGACATTCTTAGTCTGCACCTAACTATTCCTTAGGTTGTTCACCTTTTTTATGACCTAATACCATTTTTTGAGAACATTATGTATGTCTTCAAACTTTACAGGTTAGGAACCCAAGGAACTCTAAACTAAGGTGTCTGGGGCTAATCTGATGATCAACATCCCTTTCATGGCAACTTTAGCCCTTAAAAAGGGGTATTAAAACCAGTTGCCACTGCAGTCTGAGGGGTAAAAAGTGAGGCCACACAGCAGTGCACAACCTGCTCTTCACTTGACAGACTCAGCTAAAGAGCAAAATTGCAGAATTACTCCCACTTCTCTCTGGCCAGCCACTTATCCAGGTTCAGGTGTAGACGTGCCAAATCCACTTTCATTTAGAGATGCTCATTGTTTGGTCTTTGTTGTTATGGAGCACTGAGATGGGCTTTAATGTGATTTATGCAGTTATTCACTCTGTATTGCTGTAATGTGAGTTTTTAACATCTTGTACATTGATTTGCAAATGTTTTGCTTTGCTAACAACATGAGTAGAGTACAGTTGGTGTTCAAGAAGTCACATCACCTATGCCATGTCTATCCAATTTGGCCTGAGGTTCTTAAAAGGAACTTGCTGTATTGGTGTTTGTCAGAGTAGTACAGTATATAACATGGTATTTTGGAAGAGGATTATGGAGGGCTCTCACTGTACACTGTCTCAAGATAGATCTGGCTAGTACAATAACAGTAACATAATGTCTTTTTAAAATTTATTGTGAAATTTTTTGTGTTTTATCATATAACATGGAAGAACCCACCAGAAGGTCTGTTAACTGGAGGCATGGAGTTACATTTTTAATTAGAGTTCCAGTATTGGGTACTATATCCTAGTCTTCCCTAAATCTGGGTTACATTCTCCAAGAAGTGTGTCCCTACCCTCTGGTCTCATATGTAAGAGCAACTCCAAGTCTCTCTCTCTCTCAGGAAAATGCCCGGTGGAAATAAAAGATTTAAATACCTTCATTTTACATTTACCTCACTGAATGGTATATACTGTATAGTATCTGTTATCGTGCATTGTGAAAAGAATAAGCATACTTATTGGGAATTACTGTACTTTATGTCCCTTTTACCTCATATGATTCACTAAACTGCAGATGAATGAAGTCAATACTGATCTGAATCAGTGCTTTGAATTGCTCCAATTCTTATCTCGCTCCTGGTTATGGGATTCCCAGTTGTAGAATATGATTGGAAGGCTATAAACCAAGCTATGATTCAATCAGAGTTAAACGAGTTGAGGAACTGGATGTGAAGCAACACATAATATACCTGAGGTCGGTTGCTGCTCAGTTGTGGTGGCAGAAGTGGAGGTAGTCATCATTGTAGTGGTTGTAGATGTGGTAGTAGTAGTGGTGATGGTAGTGACTGTTGGGTCTTTTGTGGGTGAACAATCGCTTACTTCCACCCGTCCCTGCAAATAAAGTACTGAACTGCATTATACAGTAAATAGAGTCCTATATACTGTACATGCTCAGTTTATGCAAGTTCTGTTACTGAAGATTTTATTTAACTTGCATAGTCCTATACTTTACAGAGAAGAAAACTGAAATGCTGTATGCAGCTTTCACTCAACAGAACATGAGCTGTGGCACTATAAATTATAAAAATATTGTATATAAAATATGAAATTTAACCAAAATTAAAAATTACTGAAGTAAGATGAAACAGTGTCTAACTTTAGCTATGTTTATATCAACTAACCACCTGTAGTACCCAGACAGTATATTATGGTATTGTATCCTTAAGTGATCGAGTGTATACAGCCCTCCTGTACTAAACGTACAGTATTGTATTTACCTCAACTACTGAGACAACGGCTTCACATAAGGACAAGAAACTTTCCAAGGTTACTGCCTCTACTCTGGGTCTAAGCAAGAACAAACCAGGTTGTGTGGACAACAACCAGGTTGTATACAGCATCAAATAATATTTAGTATCCATGTAATTGTTGTTTTGAATATTCAGTGCAGTAGTGTGTTAAACTGAACCATTTGAGACCTTCAAAGATGTCCCTATAAGCAAAAAATGAGACAGGTGTAGAGATCCAGGAATGCATCTAATTTGTACAAAAGTTAAGTGGAGAAGGGGTTTCCAGAGCATAATACCTTTGTAAATTGAGTGTTCACTGCAGTATATGTTTGAGTTGTGGAGATAAATGTCAGGCTTTTTTGAGGAAGATGCCAAGATTTTAGAGGAAGAAAAATGTTAGACTTTTGGGGGGTAGAAGTCATGCTTTTTTATACAGATAGAGGCTAGGATTTTTGGAGGTGGATGTCAGGGTTGTTTACAGGCAGAGGGTAGGCCTTTTTTACAGTTTTAGGTCAGGCTTTTTTTATAGGCAGAGGTCAAGGCCTGGATGCAGTAACATCTGACTTAAGTCTGCCGTGATAGCTCACTTAGCTCAAAATCTTGGGTGAGGGCTAAGTGAAAATTTAAGTTCGTATGCTGAAACCGAATTTACGATTGTCATAGCCAAGACAGCTGTGGCTAAGATGTATTCTGCTGCCATATTCTAAAATAGATACCCGGTGGTATGCTAGGCCTCACCATTTCCTCTAATGTCATGGAAGCCATACATGCACAACATTGCTGGAGCTGCTTCCTGAAAGCTGGGAATATTGTACAGATGCCATAGCTACTTCACTCCTGAGCAGTTGCTTCAAGTTTATAAGGAATTCATTTGTCCTAACTTGGAGTACTTCTCTCATATCTGGGGTGGTTTTTCTTCAGTCCAACTGTTAGATAGGGTGGAATTAAAGGCATTTCGTCTTATTAACTCTCCTCCTTTAGTTGATGATCTCTTTTCTCTTTCTCTTCGCCACAATGTTGCTTCACTCTCTCTTCTACAGGTACTTTAACAGGCAATGTACGGTGGATTTGGCATCCTGTGTACCGCCGGCAAGGCTGCTGGCTCGTAACACTCGTCTTGCCCGCGCTGCCCACCGTTTCTCTGTGGATGTCAGTCATGCTAGAATAACCCATTATAGTGCATCCTTCTTTCCTCACACAGCCAAACTGTGGAATGCTCTGCCTTTTTCTTACAATCTATCATAGTGTACTTCAAAAAGCAGATTTTTTGGCATCTTCGTGGTGTAGATTAACATACTCTTTTTTTTTCCCTAGATTTTTTATTTATTTTTTTACTCTTAATTATTTGCCCCCCCCCCCCCCCCCTCCAGGCCCCGCTGTGGGTCGATGACCTGTGCCCGGGTGGGCTGTTCCCCTATAAAAAAATAAATAAATCAGAGTGCACATTTTAAATATTTTACGGTTCCTTCAGCCAATCACAGAGTAGATGCTATAATGCAATAGCACTACTGTACTCTTGAAACGCACATTGGAGACCACATTCACCACAATGCTACGGCTGCACAATATTAGCTGCGAAGCAACAAAATCACAACTAAGGTTTATTTACCCCATTACTTTCTATTTATTTATTTACTTTCTGTTTTATTCTGGAATTCTATTTACAGTATTAATTATTTTACTATTTTCATTCAATCATATTCTGTTCTTTCTTTATATTATTTCTCTTAACTTCTTTCTTCGTACTTAGAGAGAGGGAGGTATAGGAGGAGTGTGTGTGTGTGTGGAGGGGGGGAACAACTATTGCCCTTGCGACTTTCTGTAAACAAAAAACGTAAGCAGAGGTACGAAGCACCAATCATAAAAATTACATTTTAAAGAAAAATAGCGAAATATGATACAGTACTTTTTGTAGATTAAATTTAAAAAACCTTTCCAATGTACGGATATCCCCGCATTACAGAATCTCTGGTTACAGAATTTTAATATTATGACCAAAATTTTGAGTTAAAGAAAAAAACTCGCCCTTATGGAATTTTGAAATTTTTTTAAAATTTAAGAAAAAAATTTAAATGTTTAACATTTTTTAGCCAAATTGTAAAAATAATTTCGTGTGGATTCATCTGTGGTAGTCACAAGATGGCAGCAACCCCACAACAAGAACAATGGTTTTGGTCTGTTTTAATTTCCAGCCAATGTTCAGCTGTGCTTCTCTTTTTTGGACTATATTACAGGTACTGTACAGGTAGAGATCAAGGTTTTTTAGAAGTAGATATCTGGCCTTTCAGAGATAAATGACAGGCTTTTATAAGTACAGTCCATGCCACTTATAAGCCACAAAAACTAACATGTTCGGGGTTAAGCACTGACCTTGGCCGACCACCAATTAAGTGCCTGGTTTGTATGTTTAGGGAGGTGGGGGATGGATGGACCCAGTGAAACTGATGGTTAGGAATTTTGAGGCCGTCAGTCTGTGTGGCTTATAAGTGACATGGACTGTACTTGTTAGAAGTCTTGAAAACCAATCATACAGAACCACTACTCTAGAACTCCACTTGGCAGTACCGTAATACTGTACCATCCTACAGAACCTAAAACCAGCACATTCTCTTACTTTGTTGAACTTGAACCACACCTTGTAGAACTTGAGCCCAACAGGACCTCACTCATAAGTGGAACTCAACAGAAACCTACCTTGTATAACCTAAGCCACTTGAATTCACCCTGCAGAATCCCATCTTTTAAAACTTAAGTAGAACCTGTATTCAATAGAACCTCCAAGGAACCTAATTCACTTTAACTTCAACCTGACAACCAGTAGAACTATACCAAAAGAAAATGCCATCTATGCATGATTTGATCCTGCTGCTGTACTACCGTACTTAAATGGAACCCTGTAGAACCTCACCTTGAGGAATAGTCTGACCCGGTCGAAGTTGTAGGAAGAGGTAAACATCTTGTCGTTGGTCTTCTTAAAGTTGATGGAGCGGTTGTCCACCTCCACATCGAGGGAGTGCTGAAGGGTGGCAAGGGCAAGAAAATGTTATACAGGGTGTCTAAAAAAAATGTATACTGTAGTGCACCTGTGCACACTACCTTACACATTTCTGTAGAGATACATGAATGTTTGTACGGTACAATATATTACAACAACAACATTGTTGAGCGAGGGAGTGCTGAAGGTGTAGCAAGTACAAGAAAGTGTTAAACTGTACAGCACAGTTCTTTATATGGTATCTAGAAAAATGTATATACAGTACACTGCCCTGCAAATTTTGGTGGAGATCATGTTAGTGCTTGTACTGTACTGTACTGTATTACAACAGAAACATTGTCCTCACTTGGTCATTTGTGAGATCTCCCACAAGTGAGGACAAACTGGACAATGTTGCTGCTATAATACAAGCATTCACAAGGTTTCCATGAAAATATGTATAATTTTTTCTGAACACCCTGTACTTACACTAACTTCACTAAATAGGAATAATTACCGGTATGTTATTAAGTCTGAAAGCATAACTGATTTATATTTTTGCCAAACAGAGATAACTGTTCATTTTTATTAGTTCATAATTGCACAGTACAGTATGTACAGGCATCCTCGGGTTACAGAATTTTGGGTAATGAAAAATATTCACCCTTAAGGAATTTTGAAATTTTTACAAAAATTAAAAAATAATTGTGATTTTTAATAAATTTTTTTACAATAATAATAAAAAATATTATGTGAATGCATCTGTGGGGCCACAAGGTGGTTGAAAGGCCATTCACCTCCCCAGTTGCCAACATTCATTACAACAATGGAGTTTCTCAGTTTGAATTCTTGTGGCGGCAGCACCAATAAACCCTTTTTACATGTATTTTTATGTCACACAAATAACGTTTTCGCTAATAACGGTGTTTTTCAGACACCTTTTAGATGTTATTGACTGTAGTCTACAGACTGATAGACATTGATATGGAAACAAATTAGAAACTCAGACAAAACTCAAGACTTACTCTGTAGTTGACAATGGAGTGCTGGAACCTAAGGGTATGCCAGGTGTCGGGTGCTAACTGGTCAGGGGGTATGGTGCTATTGCCGGCTGTAGTAATAATGTTTTTGAATGTTGATTTGATTTCCAACCGAATTGCTGCCTCTGTGCTCTGGTCTCCCAGTGGCCTCAGGCAGATCTTTCCTAGTGTCTCCCTAAAGGATTTTACTGGCCCCAATCTTGAATTGTTGATCATCTCACCTATAAGATGCAAGTTCTATTGATGTGAGCATACGACACAACAGTGCATTGTGGAAGACATGTCGAGACAATAGCATGCATATCTAAACCATTTCCTTGCCATTGAATTGAAAATACAAGATAAAGTAAATGAGATAAAATTTCAGTCCCAGACTTGTGAGCTTAACAGGTCAATGAGTTATAGATCAACAGTGAAAATGCACAAATATTTTCAAATTGACTAGTATTAGTAGATTGAGTTTACATGACAAAATAATGGATATTATATAGTGTTAGTGACGTGAACTACAACACTGCAAAGAGTGACGTGTCATATGAGGAACTCAACTTATGTATATAGACTTTCTGAGGTGTAAGCTTATGATACGACAAAGAAAGTCCAACGAATGTTGCTTATTTACCATTATTCCGTTATCTTGATGTTTTCACACAGAATGAGGTCAAATACAAAAAAAATCCTTTGGAATCTGACAAACTACTGCCAGAACCTCACAGAACAAAGACTGGTCAATTTGGAGATACATACTGAACATTCAAAGTTAAGCTGAGAGAAAGATATATACTGTATACAGTATACATATACTGTATTATGTACAGACACAAGATATATGTACTGTTTATATACGTACTGTATTAAGTACAGACAAACGCATAGATAAAATATTCTTACAGTATATAAACAACACAGATGGATGGAGACACATGCAGATTCATTGGCAGATGGATAAAAAGTTAAGTAATCACACTGAAAAATAGCCTAATAGATAAAAAAGTCATAGCTTGATTGACAAGGAGTGCACATACAAGTGATATCTCCGTTAGCCGGAACAATTGGTGCAGAGCACTTCTTGGAATGAGAGATTTCTGGGTAACGAGAAGACTCTCAAAGCGGGGAAAAAATCGCTCATCCCCGGAATATTTTGGGCAATGGGAAATTTTTTTCAGAAGTTCCAGAAATTTTGCTTTACATCATCTCTTGAACCTGGAAAGAGATCCCTCCATCCCCGGAATTTTTTCAGGTACAGTACTGGAATTTTCTCTAAAATTTCCAGAAAAAATCCCCATCCCCAGAATTTTCCGGAATTTTCTGGGTACCGGATAAATTTTCTCAGAATTTCTGGAAAATGCCACTGATCGTCATCTCTCAAACCAGGAATAAAAATCCCCCATCCACGGACTTATCCGAGTTCCGGGAAATTTTTCTCGTAATTTTCCAGAAAATGTACCCCTCGGAAAAATCCTCCCCAAAGCTGGAATTATCCGGAAAATTCTGGCTTTGGGAACAATTTTCTGAGAAAATGTCAATTCCGGCTATCGGAGACATCCGGTGAAGAGGGATTCTGGCTCATGGAGATTTTATACATCCATACATACATACATACATTAGCCAAAAGACTGATGTAAACTTCAACCTGGGGTGTGAATATCCATCACTTACCTGTAGCTTGGGTCAAGGCAGGTAGCAGTAATATTAGTACAGGTAGTAGCATGTAGAGGTAGAGCTTAAGAGGTGATCTACATCTTTGACATCTCGTGTTCCCATTTCTTCCTCGAGCGACCACAGCCTCCATTACTCCAGCCTTCCCGCTACTGCAGAGTCTACTTAAACCTCTAAATTCCAATGGCTGCTAATTTAGCAACTTCCACAAGAGCGACTCCTGTTGTCACGTCATATCCAGTGGACTTTGAAATGGAGTTCTTCAGCAGTTTCTTCAAGACCAACACCTTCACCAACAACTTTCTTGAGAGCTTGTGTCAAGGTTCCCCCAGCACCTCGTTCACCAATTCTTATATTATATACAGTACAGTCTTCTTTCGTAGTTAAAGCTTTCTCTTTTGGATTTCATGGCACTCAATTTTGGATAGATTCTACAACTGCAGTAATAACGGCAACTTCAAAATGGTTCATCTTAATCAGTTTCTCCTTCAGCAACCTCGGCTTTCCTAGCAGCTACAGTGCTTTCTTAAACAGCTTTTACAAGCTATATTAGTCCAAAAGTGTCTCCAACAGTACTACCACCAGCCTCTTCTGCATCTACCCAAGTTTCTACAACAGCAGTTACAATAGCTTCTTCAACATTATTTGAGCAAAAACAGCGTCTTTGGCAGCTCCTGGAGAATGGAAAAATATTTTAATTAAGTCCTCATTTACTGTATAATGCAATGCAACCTTGTTCACGTGTATATGTACTGTACCTGTGTCGAGATAAAGGATCAACCATCCCCATATTTTCATTAAAAAAATACGTTTAGTGTTTAACAAGCTTCTTTTGCTCCCAAAGATACATGTATATATTAGTAAAAAAATCACAAAGAGCATAAGTTATTCAAATAATGTAGGACTGAATGTTGCAAATAGGAAACTCATATAGGAAATTATCCTCAACTTATCACTCCTACTATACAGGCATATTATTCTGATGACGTGAATAATCACGAAATCTCTTGGATCTTTTCGTTTCGTTTCCCCTGTGGTTGTGATCACAATTTATGCGCTAATATTAGTTCCTTTGGGTATTAGTTATTATATGCAATATATATATCTATACCCTCCGTAATGTGAAATGTATTATATAGTATTAACAGTGTCATGTATAGTTTTGGACACCCTGTTCGTTTTATAGCACATCTTGACTCCTTAGTACGATGATTTAAGCATCTCTTAACTAAAATAACATTGTACTCAACCTCAATGGGTTGTCTCTAACAAAGGTTTAATTAATTTTACGTTTAATAAAGTTTTCCTTAATATAATAGACCAGGAAAATGGAATTTCAGCCAAATATGATCTGTTGAGTATTTCATCAATAACATAAATATGATTGTTGTTAAAATTCGAATCATTTCGTCATTAAACTTAGAGAAAGCTGACAGGTCCGTGGCTTACGATTCATGAAGTGTTGGTTTGGTAGTGATGGCCGCTGACTGCTTAGTGCCTACCTCCCAGTCAGGTGTTCATTATCCAGTCTTGCCACTCGTTTTCTGGGACAAGACGTAAAGATATAAAACGCCGATCCTTAAACCAGACGTGTAGGAGAGCTAGGTGGAGATCTCACATAAAGGACGTAGCCAACAGGCAACTGGTACGAGTAATAAGAGTTTACGATGCTGGACTCTTATCAATTGCGCTCACTTGATAAGGGTAAGTATGGTCGTATAAATAAGCTTATCTCTTCCCACCGTATAGGGTCTGGTGGCATTGAGTACGTTATTAATTCATCAACTCTCGCGTTTCACAAGAGAGCTACTTATTAGGGATACTGGAGGTTTAATAATGAAGATAAGAAGGCGGCTATTGAGAATAGAAAAAGGAGGACGTCAAGTATTACCTGTACAGTATATGAAGGGACGGTTACTTCCCGCGAAGTTTCATAGCTGATAAAAGTTTGGTTATCATAGCCGGAACCTCAGATGGCTGCTGATATATGTGAGCTTGGTTATTGACGGAAGTAGGGGACGGATAAGAACAGAATTCCGTATCACTAGATCGTACACGAGACCAAGAGAATGTTATTCTTATTACATCTTCGATCATCATCTTATGTCCCCCCCCCCCGAATAAATAATTTCACCTTGAATGAATATTTTGTTATAACAGAGTACTGTATGTAACTCGTATCTCAGAACCTATACCGTTATCAGTGATTCTTGGCCCGGGCAGAGGGAGTCATTGGGGCCAAAGTCAATATTATCTATCCACTCAAACCTTCATTTTGGGACGATCAATAAGTTGAAGAGGAAATTAATTCATATTTTTTAATGGTATAGTATTTTAATTACTGATGATGAGGGAATGATTATTACAGCAGCGATGGTGATATATATATATATATATATATATATATATATATATATATATATATATATATATATATATATATTGTGGGAGAGATTATTCATATAAATTTCATCCGTAGACTTTGGTTACACAAAAGGACAAAATAATTTACATGATGTATGTAGTACTGTAAGGAAAAAATTGACCTTGTTCTTTTGATAGTATTAACTCTGTTTTCAAGCTACAATTATAAATTTTAGTTTATTGGTAATGAAACTTCTTAAAATAAACATTTATTTCATTGTTTTTAGCGTTCAAGCATAAACGTATATATATATATATATATATATATATATATATATATATATATATATATATATATATATATATATATATATATATATTGATAAAATCACATATAAAAAAGGGAAACACTGGAGCACCGAGAGAGGCTTAAGTACACAGGGTGACCTTACTAAACATGAGGACAGGTCATAAATGCGACATCCACTAATCCGCACACCAACACTACCACACACACAAAGGAGCTTAAAAGAAAGGGCGACGTAACTAGTCATGTTAAGTTTCCCCTTTTCCTGTGTGATTTTATCAAGATTTATCTTACCCATGTTTTTATTGTGGATCTACATGAAATATATATATATATATATATATATATATATATATATATATATATATATATATATATATATATATATATATATATATATATATGCTGATAACCACAAGGAAAGAAGAAAACACGAAGTTCCCAAGCGCTTTCGTGTAATTCACAATAAAAACATGGGTAAGATATTATGTGCGTGTGTACATATATCAACGGTCCACATACACGTGAACTTCCATATACAGTAGACCTATATTGTAATCATTACAAGATTCATATCGCACCCCTTCTCAAACCTAGAAGACACTAAGTTGTAATTACAACACCGACAAATTTCACATTCAATAATACTGATTTGTTAATCATAGATAGTAGGAACGCTCTGCAAGGATACTCCTTACATGTGACGTAATTATGAAGATGGTTGTAAGTTACTAGAATTCTTTACTGACAATGTGTTATTCCTACAGGCAGTCGACATCATTGGTAATACTGTTTTCACTGCACTATTTTTTTTACGGGGATTAGCCCACCTGGGCACAGGTCACTGACCCACATCGGGGCCTAGGGGGCAAAAATGTAATAATTATAATAATAATAATAATAATAATAATAATAATAATAATAAAGAAATACAAAAATGAAAAAAAATCAAGAGAGAAACAATATGCAGCAGCAATTACTTTTAAAATCACTATTCTAGGACTAATACATAATTAACTAGACTAGAATGACTAGATTACACTTTCATGTTGCATCATTATCACTGTTACATGCAGCAGCTATTGAAAGTTGTAATCATTGTTGTGGTTTATGCTAAGACTAGGCTGCACTGTTACTGTTACAACTGGCCACACTGTCTGCTGATATAGCCATAACAACGCTTCATCTACAAGGAACAAACACAGTTAACATTATCATACGACGTCTGCATGTTCCAGTGTATCTAATCAGGAATGTAGGCATGGTGATAAGCAGTAAGTATGCCGACGTCTTTGCCACGGACGTTTTAACCCGACTAGGTATAATATGAAAAACCAAGCTCATATATTTCGCCATGTTTAGTTATCGTACTAAATGATATTAAGCTACCGTTACCTGTCAAGTCGACGTACTCCAAGTGACAAATTGTGTGTCAAATTATCTAAGCATCAACCTTAACCAGAGACTAAATCATTGTACACAAAGAGAATTTTTTTGTCATAATTGGGACGACATCATATTTAAAGGGTTTCATCATCATTCGTAAAATATTTATTCTTAGGCGATCAGTTGTATCTTGGGAATAATATTGGCATTAATGAAGGCGATATTAGAATTTTAAATAATCTTTACTGGCAATAGGAGGCTGCAGTGTTAGTAAAGAATAAACTTACTAATTGGTTCACAGCTTGACAGGAAGACAAGTCTGTGTTCTATCTCCAACTTTTTATAATATATATTCAGAATTCTTAATGAAAGAAGTTACAAGTAATAAAGAAGGACTAAAAGTTAAAGGTAAAGTAATATCAAATATATGCTATGCAGATGATACTGTTCTCGTCACAGATAGTGAAGAGGCATTCCATAAACTCGTTACCAGATTGGTGGAAAGGGTGAAAAATATTGGTTTAAGAGTTAATGATATAAAGTAATGGTTATTTCCAAATTTGAAAATAAACCCTAAAATAACAATTATGGTAGGCAAACAGGGAACTAAAACAAGTAGAAAATTTTGTGTATTTGGGAAGTAGCATTCGCTGTAATGGTAGATGTATGGAAGTAATCAAAACAAGAATAGGTCAAACATAAACAGGATTTAATAATAACCGAAAAGACACAATGAAAAGGGACATTAAAGTTCAATTTGAGAAAAAAAGGGTGGTGAAAGGCTATATAAGGCAAGGACTGATGTATGAGACGACAGCAGACACCAGAAACAGGTTCGAGGCCTTTGAAATGTGGTGTTACAGGCGAATGTAAGAGTAAGCTACACTGATAGGAAAACAAATGAAGAAGTACTAAAATTAGTAAAATCTTCAAGAGAAATACTTGAAAATTTATAGAAAAAGAAAACGAGATATTGTACGTTGGTCATATAATTAGGGATGAAGGGATAATAACATAATAATAGGCAAAGTTGAGGGTAGGAGGGCAAGGAGAAGGCAGAGACTGGAATAGATAAATGAGATTAAAAACTGGGTCCCCAGAGATACAAAACCTTGGAGGACTAATAAAACCAGCCCGAGAACGTTTAGAGTGGAGGACTGTGGTCGTCAACCCTCAGATATGAGGACGGTACTCTGAATGATTGATTGCCTATGTGAAAATCGCCAAGTTTTCCGAGTTGATTATTGGAAAAAATCCTTTGACAAATGAGATTGTATACTAGCGTATAATCACCGTATGTGAGTCCCATAAACTTGACGGCCGGTTAAGTAAAGTGTGAATACAGCACACAAGGACGAAACATGACCGGCACTGCACTCGACCGCCTTCACTTCGCCAACTACGAAGATGAGGTATCCATTTATAACTGGACACACCGGAGATCACAGTGCCCCGAGAACGAACCGGTGATTTTTAGGACAGGAGACGAGCACTGCATCAACTTGACCAGCACATCCTTAAACCATTGTACACGGAGGTAATAAAAATCGTTCTATGATATGTAAACAGTGGAACAGAGATAAAATAGTTTCAAATAAAATAACATTCAATTCAGAGAGAAACTTTGGAGCCTAACCTCTGGTTTTGCTCAGCGTCATCATAATGTTACTCTGTAGAACAAATTAACTTCTATGTGAAAATAATTTTTCATTTGTATTTTTTTATAAAAACAATCAAACTTCATCATTCTTTTTGTTTATTAAGAAAATTTTATTGAAAATTAATATGAAGGTTAACTATTGATTACATATTTTATTAAAAGAACACTGAGACAAACGATCACTTAAAGGTAGAATATTGAGTGAAATACTAGTATTCGTAAAGTAAGTTGTTCTACTGCCCCCAAAAGCATATATTTTCATGAATATACTACCCTTTGGGTGTAATTAATCAACTAAAAAAAACGTAAAGGACCCCCACCAAGGGGCCTCCACCAGACGAGTATCCGCACCAGATCTTTCTGCCAAACCTTACCACCACCACCACATCCGTCAGATCGTAAGCAAGCGATCTACCAAAAACGGATTATCAGTCTTCTGTTTCCTCCAAGTTATAAGATTCATTGCTGCTTAAACAGGAACGTGCTCATCTGGGTGTTACCGTCAAGTTGATTTCGGAAGCGGGATGCTGTATTAAGAGGGGTAAGTTCCGAGTCGGAGATATCGTGGGGGACACAGTAGTTACTCTCGATGATTGGCAAACTGATATCAGGTTTTGTGCCTTTGTTTTCTTTCGGGCTGTTCTTTTTGGAAGTGTTGTTACGGTTTATCGTGCTGTTTTGGCTGCGGGTGGTTGAGGTATTATTGGCGCGGTCGATTGAGCTGTGGGTGCTGTTGCTGAAGTAGTGGTCATTGGTACTGATGAAACTGCCATGATTACGCTCAGCTGTGTTATAGCTGGTGTGGGTGCGGCTGGCCATGCTGTTGAAACCGCTCGAATTTTTCCCGTCTACCCAAGCGCTGTTGGCCGTCCACCCATCCACTCTCTTGTCCCTGATAGTATCTGCGTGCAGGGTACCACCTCGAAGGCTAATACTCACACTCCTGCGGACTAGCTTCCTGCGGCAACATTTATAGAGGGACATCATGACGATCCCCAACACGACGCCTACCACCAGCGCCAGCAGCACCACCAGCACTAGCACAGGGACGGAACCCACCTGCCCCAGCAGCCATATGAACTCCTCTCCATCCTCAGGTTCTGCCGAAGAAGTAAAACAATATGTAAACATTTTCATTAAGCTCAGTTTAAGAATCTCTGCTTTGTTATGTTATACTCAAGCGCCCCTCCCCATCGTGATAACTCCTTGGTCCCACTGACTGTTCGACGCCTGGTGGAGTGACCCAAGTCTCAGAAATCGTCGTAAACACCTCTCCCAGTGCCGGGAAGGGGGGGGGGGGCGCGTGGCAGGGAACGTCCTTGTCTTCGTGGAGGAAGCCGGCCTTCTACACAAGTTTTGAGATTTATCTATAAAGTTTAAATGATTTTTACGAAAGCTCTATGTCATTTGTTAGTTATGTTTTTTACCTTGCATTATATGATTTCAGTCTTTTAAGCCGATATTTTAATTCGGTGACATACTGTATGACCTAAGCTTTTGCGTCGCCAGGGATGTAATTACTACAATCAATCAATTGCTTTCCTTATTGGCGTTATCCCTAGCTTAATAACACGTTCTCAGTCTCTGTGATATTATGACTCAACAGATCCTACTGTAGCGTGAGTTTATGACACGACAGATCCTGCTGTAGTGTGAGCTTATGACATAACAGATCCTGTTGTAGCATGAGCTTATGACATAACAGATCCTGTTGTAGCATGAGCTTATGACACAACAGATCCTGCTGTAATGTGAGCTTATGACACAACAGATCCTGCTGTAATGTGAGCTTATGACACAACAGATCCTGCTGTAATGTGAGCTTGCAACAGAAAATCTCGCTGATGATGTATTATGACACTACCAGAACTGAACTAGCCTGTATTTCCCTGGTACCAAAGTTTTCAAGTATCATCTGTGTCTTCATAGTGATTTATTTAAAAATTAAGTATAAATAGAATATAATGGGGCTGCTGGCAAACGAGACTGCTGACGGGAATAAATCGTATTAATTGTGCAATGTATATCATGCATTTGCGCAATAAATACAACAGGTCCTACTCATGTTAGTTGTGGTACGCCTTTCAACCTACCTTTCCCTTCCGTGGTATTGTACATTCCGGGGCTGATGGTGTCTGCTGGCGATGGTGTGGAGGTTTTGAATATCGGCGGCTCCTCTCTAAGCTCCACCGTTTTCCTTGCCTTCACCTCATCTTCTTCAGGAGGAGAAGCTTTTACTGTTGCAGGAGGAATCTTATTAATGTCAATTACTGGTCTAGTCAATGGGTTTGTTGGCAAAGTGGTGGGTTGAGAGGAGGGCAGGTCTTCCTCTGGACATGATTCAATTCTAGCTTTACCCTGTAGAACAAAAAGGGCTTGATTAGAATACAACCTTTAAACATGATATTACTATCTTGTGACATTATATTATAATATTCATGAATAGGAAATTATGTCACGTCTACTCTTCAACCACAAACACATGATTCAGTCTTAAGTTGAACCTAGTTGACCTTTGACCTTTTTTTCTTAAAAGTAGGACCAAAATATATCTTCGAAAACAAACTCATCTTACCTTCAGAAGCAAAGAAATTTCGAAGACGGAATAGTGGTGGTCAGAGTGGACGATAGGGACGACAGCCTTGTAGCGTTGCTGCTGGCCGTTGAAGAGAACTTCTAGACTGTGCTGTGAAGGAAAATGGTGGACGTCACTTTACATTTAAGTGGATAATTACTTAACAGAAACTTAGATGGATCCTGATTTACATACAAACTTTCAGTCATGTCACACAATTTAGGGCTGATCGTCCGATTAAGCCATAAAAAAGTAACGGATTCCTTGCAAACTGATTAATTATGTTTTTTCGCCATTATAACTAAAAAATCCTGAATGTGTAGAAAAACTGACTATTGTGTTCATGTCTATGCTTGTTCTTAGGTACCAACCAGTCCGATTTTTTTTTTTTTTTTAGAAAAAAAATCAGATATGTTGAAATCATCAATTTGCCGCAATCCTTCTTAAAACACAACACACACATACACGCAGACGGCGGGCTTAATTTCTAGTCATATTTAGTACGGTTCAGTTTAAATTTAATGTTTCACCTTCTTATGTGAAAAAAAGTCACAGTAGTGTCAGCGAATGGCATATACGATAAGTGTGTGTGTGTAGGCGCCGGAAGTTGGGGGTAGCCAGGAAGGGGGTTGCTGCGGCCCCTTCTGAAAATGAGTGATATATTGTACTGTATATCATGATTTGTAGTTCCTCTCTAAAGTTTATCTCTCTAGTCCTTGATTATTTCTGGTGCTGCTGAGTGTATGGTAATTTATCAAATGTCAAATAACCTATTGATTTTGTCAACATATTATTTTTTTTTATTATAGTTGAGAATGTTAATCGTTGTGTTGGGAAATATTACCCGTTTATTCACGAAAAGAAATAAAGTCGCATCAATACTGTCGTGACTGTAAGGCAGTGGTCCCCAACCTGTAGTTGGCGCCCACGGAACCGTACTATGGAGCCCACAAGGGTTAATGCAAAAAGTATGTAACTGGTAGCAGTTAGGTGTAAAACTGCATATAACTTCACTATATTTACAATAATAAGTGTGGCCCAGAGTCTGCAAAAGGTTGAGGACCTCTGCAGTTTAAGGTAATTAATTAAGTTGCGATGGTATTATTCAAGTTCTAGAGGGAATAAAGTACAAAATTTCCTGGCAGGAATTGTACCAGTGAATTATCGCAATGTGTTATTTGGGACTAAAATGCAGTAGTACAAGTCTGGCAGTAAATAGTACCAGACTAGGCAGTAAATAGTACCAGACTAGGCAGTAAATAGTACCAGACTAGATTCATGATGATAGATGGTGTGAGGGAGGTCGTAGCACCACTCTGGCAGGCAGACAGTGGCAGCGACTCTTGATAGTTATTGATAAGTGGATATCCCTTTATCTAATGACGTCACAAGATCAATAATAATAAAAAAGTTGCCTGATATTCAATCCAGTGCAGGTAATAATGATGTAATATCCTGTAGCCAGTGACGCCTCTTGCCATGTCTACTATACTCTGTCAAATAAATATGCATATCTTTTTAATTATATAACATAGACTGATTATCTAACCACTAGGGATTCACCTAAATATTTGTTGTAAAGACAACACTTGATAACTATATTTTAGTCGATGATATGTGTACACCCATACAAAGCAGCGATTTCTTGCCTCCTACGTCAGCCCATGACCCTCTTGTGTCACTGGTGCCGTTGATTATCATGAAGATAACAATTTCTTTATTAAAGCAGCTTGATGTTGAACTCTACTAAATTGTAAAATCATCTAGTCAACTGTGCAATGGATGTAATAAGCGGTGTTTACTGCGTATAGTGAAGACAGTTTACTGCATATAGTGAAGACAGTGTAATGTGTAAAGTGAAGGCAGTTTACTGCGTATAGTGAAGACAGTGTAATGTGTAAAGTGAAAACATAGTTTACACACACACACACAGGTTAGCCTGTACCATATTTTTCTCTTTATAGGTCAACTTAACATGGAAGCCTTTCCTTGTCAAAACATCCTCAGACGAACATACCTACCCGGGTATATCCTTAGCTTAGATAGACACTCTATCTTGTATATTATTTGTCATTTCAATGTAGGTAGTAGGTAGTAGGCAGCTACCAAACAGGGAGGTACTACCGCCTGGGAAAAAATTGGAAGCATAATGTATTGCCTAATAGTAGACCCTGCTGCCATATGGCATCACGAAAATTGTGACCAAGTCCCAGGTTGCTGATCTGACTTTCTGCCTCATTTACACACAATTGCAGGGTCTCAATTGTTTCTCTTACTATTGGCAACGCAACATACATACAGTACTGTATATAATTTCTCACTGTTGATCTTTTTTTTTCATTTTTGTATTTCTCTATTATTATTATTATTATTATTATTATTATTATTATTATTATTATTATCAGTGTTGTTATTATTATTATCATTATTATTTTATTATTTATTATAAATTTTATTTATTATGAATTATTATTATTATTATATTATTATTATTATTATATTATTATTATTATTATTATTATTATTATTATTATTATTATTATTATTTTTATTATCATTATCATTATTATTATTATTATTATTATTATTATTATTATTATTATTATTATTATTATTATTATTATTATTATTATTATTACATTTTCGCCCCCCAGGCTCCGACGTGGGTCAGTGACCTGTGCCCTGATGGACACTGGTCTTTAATGACTATCGTGCCTACCACTTGAATACTAACCAACAGAGAAATTAATAAATACGGTAAATGTAATTGTTAAAATTACCAGTGCATCTTCATCCGTCCGATTTTGGCCTAATATGTAAAGTTGTTGTAATAATTAGCATAAGAAGTCCAACCACGACGTATATTTTGTAACCTCCTTACCTTATTATTACCGTCTTTGTTGTGTTGTATAAAGAGGGGCTGACTGACATCGACCGTAAATGCTTTCTTCTTGATGACAGCCTTGCCGACGGTGACATTTAATCTGGAAGAATATGCCACCAGTCGCACCTCCAGCTTCGTGTTGTCGTTAAGGGCGGTCACACATAGCTTAATACTTTTCTCAGTGATAGCTTCTATTTTTTCAAGCTTCTTCGTATCGTAAGTCGTGCCTGAAAAGGTCAAATTCACGATAATAAGAAATGATCAGTTGAATGTAAAATGTGCTTTAGCGAAGACAGCTGGGACACTGAACATTAGCATAATGAAGACACAATTGTGTAGTAACCATACTGGCGTATATTTCCTTCATTGCGTAACGGATATTACAGGTAGCGGAAACTGACAAATTTACATAATCGAGACTTTCACCTAATAAAAAAACTAAATAGCAAGTATCTTTCTCATATTTCACCTAAGAATTTGCTATAAAACAATGGGGCAGTCAAGCATATGCATTAGATTACTAGTACACACACAAAAATGTAATACTTTCCGGTCTTATTTTTACTTCCTGATGAATGTCTTCAATATTTTTTTGTTTTAGTTTATAATTTTACAGTATGTCTATTTTATTTTTCCCCCTTGTCTCGTTCACAAGCCTTACCAAACAACGATGTGACGCAACAAACGGTGAGTCATCTGGTGGTAGCCTTGCCCGCCCTTATCTTTCAGTGGGCTCCACTTTACAACACTCTTATCTCTCACCAACAGACAAACCCCTTGATGAAAACAAAAATGATTTAGCTAACTTTGAATAACTTTTACGAATGGGTGGCCTAGATTTTGTGTCCTTCATTAACATATTATTCATGGAGGGGCCACTTCGAATATCCCAAAGCTTTGATGAATGTCTATTGACTCTACCTGATTATATTTGAGATGGATACAGAATAAGTACTGTTTGAACCGTTTATGGACGACTCTGTTTGTTGATCTGAATAATACCTCTTTTTACATTTCTATATGTATAGGTTACATGATCCTCTAGCTTTGTAATGTACTTATTGATTAATGAATATCCTATCTTGGAAAGAATATAATACAAACATTTATTTAATTTTCAACGCTTCCGTGCACCTAACCGAAGTTTGATTAGTCAAGCAGGTAGAATTCGTTTGTAAGTTGTTTCGAAGAAATAGCTCACCTCTCCTATCACTCCAGCACTTCCTGTGTTCCAGGGAAGAGTCACCTCTCATTCTCTATCTATACATGCCACTTCCCACGACAATACAAATATTGTACTTTACTTTCAGTCTATAGTACTAATTATTGGTCCCAAACGTTGTACCATAAGTATAGTCTTTACATGGGCATTACTCAATGAACTTTTCAACCTTAGAACTTCAGGAAAAACTTTCTTCAACCCTTTACCTCCGCCTATTTGCCACAACTTTGGTTTTCAATGACTAGTTTTGTCGACAGTTAGATTGACAGCAATGTAGTAGTACCCAAAATGAGCACCGCTGGCCTAAAGCCCAGTCCACTTTTTTTTACTCTAATTTCAGTAAAGTATAATTACGAAGTTAAAAACAAAAATATTCAGTACTCCATACCAAACATTTGAACATTCAAATACTGTGTTTAATGTATTTGAATCCTAATTTAAATCAACGATGAAATAGTCAAACAAAAATCCATGTAAATTTACTAGTAACAGTACCTTGTACTATGGAGACGTTGAACAGTAGGATCAGCAGCGCCAGCCACTGACAATACTGTGTGAGAGGATGTTCAGAACTGTCACAGTGGTACATCTTCCCGTTTACCGTTGTAGTTTCAGATATAACCTTTCAGATTGTGTTCTAGGGTATAACTTTTGTAGTCACGCCCTCCGAGATTGTTTCTGCAAGTTGAGTGTTAATGATGTTAGGTCTCTTGAAAGACGCCCGCAGTCTTTCTCTGGATCCTATATTTGTTCCTTAGCTATCCTTCCACGTCTGTAACTCTTCTTTATATTCTTAATAATTTATTGTTACAGAAACATGTAATTTAATTTCCGTATGCTTCTCGTTCACCAATGCAAGAAAGACGTAGCTGCTGCAGGGAGGTAAGTACACAACCCGCTCGGCCGCTTCTGTAATTGTAATATATTTTCATAATTTCAAATTCATGTTGAATGCCGAAATATCCTTATTAGGAAATTTATATAAAAAATAAATTATAATGGAAATAACACCAAATAGATACTAATTGAAGTAAAAGAAGAAAACATAATAAAATGAAACGTTCTGCGTGTGATCAAATAAAGCATGCATTTTTTAAACAAGTTCAATAAATATTTCCCCCAAGATTATTATTCGTCGCCGAAAACTAAGCTTCGAAACAACATATTGGCTTCGCCCATTTCTCAAAATCATTGACAGTTTGGGGTAAACACCAATACAAGTCACATCCAAGGATTTGTTGTCATCGCAAAGGTAAAGTTTCTATTTAGAATTTCAAACTAAGAAACATTAATTTATATACTGTAACTTCTTAATTCGACTTGCATAAATTTAAAAGAATAGTAATGTAAGATGTTTACTACTAAATAAACTAATGACAAAATAATTTGTTTTAGATTCCAATATTACGAGTGTAGACTGTGGATGACGTGCAGTGTCGGGCCTGCGGGCGTAGGGCGAGTTTGCTCGTGATAGTGTATATTGTAAGACTCTGGGGACTTGGTAAAGAAGGGAACACTTATAATATGCCTTGAGCCAACTACTAATGTGAAGTAAAGTGAAAAAGATAATTCAACAGTAAACTTAATGGTACGCCAATGTCAACTTTCAGCCTGTTGTCAAGTCTTCCCAGGCGACTCATTCAGTGGTGTGAAGGTAAAGGAGATTACTAATTCATTTCTTTATTTCTTTGATTATTGTGGCTACATAGGTTGAATCCTGTGACTGGTGCGTCCCTAAGTTTAAGGCTTCGTCAATAGAGCCTTGACATAGGAGGATAGTCCCTGGTTTTAGTGTAAATCGACTGCAAGCCTTGTTGACATTTGTCTAGTTGCCCTCTATTTTGCCTTGCACGTATTCAAACGATAAATCCAGCATAACTAATCTTTGAAGTTCATCCATGGTAAAAATATATTCAAACATTCGTTCACGTATACAGTGTAGTGGTTACGTATCCACTACAACAGCATTATCATATGAAAAAATCTTAAGTCAAAAGGCTAATGTCACTATTGTATGGTAGTGCAGAACACCAACGATGTCCTAAACCCAGGAACGAATCCAGGAATAAAGTAACAAGAAAAAGTCATTGGAAAAAGGTCACAAAAAAGTCACAGAAAAAACCTAACCTAACCTGTGTGTTATGCCATCATATAGAAATTGTGTTGTCAATGTGTACAAGTCATGTATTGTCAGTTAATGTGAATCAAAATATTTTTTGTTTTGTTGCTTTATATGTTAATGATATTTAAATAAAATTTTACCTTTTTCCTAATCAAAATTTTGACTCTGACTTTTTTCCTGTGACTTTATTTACGTTCACCCGAGGAACACCCCAATGTTAGAGCTACGTCGACGGATATATAACCACGGACATGTTTCAGTGCATAAAATGGGAATATAGAAAGCAACAAAGGAGTACGAACTTGTTAGAATAACATTTTAAATATCCACAGGCAGCATCGCTACCTTGTCTGTTTAACTATAATGCTGCACTGAGGTAGTGTTTATAGCACAGCCTAAACCGTGTATGAGTTAAAATTCCTTTTATCCCTATTGGGATAAAAACGAATATTAACCGGGCGACCTAACCTAACGTAACCTACTATTGCATTGCCATGGAAGAAAATCGATTCGTAACTAAAAAAAAGAATCCTAGTGATAATGGTAAAAAATCCGAAATACCTATTGGGATAAAAACGAATAATAACCAGACGGATAATTATGGAAATATGACCACTTACACAATCAACGACATTGGTTTCCCTAAAGTGGGCAGGACTGTGAAGATGAGGGAAACTGTTGTGTAAAAACATTACACCTTTTATTAATCATAAGTAAATAATAATTAAACCGTTAATATTCAACATAATCCTTATTGCTTACCAATTATACGAGATTAAAGACAAAAATTATCAAAAATTTTCTTTAAAATCAGTTATTAAATTTTCATATAAACACGGTCATACTGTGCGCCCATCGTAGCTGGAGGAAATCCTAATGTACGGAAGTTTTTTCAACCTTCAGAAAACAAGCTGGAGGTTGGTTGATGTATTGTTGTAAGTAGTAATAGTAGAAGTAGTAGTGGTGGTGGTGGTGCCTGTGGTTTAGTGGCAGCAGAGCAGCATGAGATGAAAAACAGTATACTGTATGTACTTGCAGCACAGTAATAGTATGTAGTAGGTAGTAGGCAGCTATCAAACAAGGAGGTACTACCGCCTGGGAAGATATTGGAAGCATAATGTATTGTCTAACGGCAGACCCTGCTGCCATATGGCATCACAAAAATTGTGACTCACTTTCTGCCTCATTTACACAACGCTTGCAAGGGTTTCAATCGTCTCTTACTTTAACACAACATATCGTTTCTCACTATTGATCTTTTTTTAAATTTTTTGTACTGTATTATGGGCCTTTATTAATAATAATATAAATATTATTATTATTATTATATTATTATTTAATATTTTATATAATTTTTATTTATTATTATTATTACATTTTCGCCCCCAGGCCCTGATGTGGGTCATTGACCTGTGCCCTGATGGGCTAATCCTGTAAAAAAATAAAATAAAAGCAGCAGCAGCAGAAGTAGCAGAATTACAAGCTGCAGCCGTCTTAGAAACCAGAAATAGAGACAACAGTAGTAATATTGTGAGAACGGTAATGATAGGAGGATTAGCAATAGAACTACGAGTAACAGCAACAATAATACAAAGGAAATGGTGTCACCAAGCATATGTAAGTCGATGAATACATACCGCGTTATCCCTCTTTCAATCTGGAAAATCGTGTCTTGAAAATGCAATGTCTGGTTTGCACTTTCTTCCGAAAGGAGAAACCTTTGCTCGTCGAATTCACAGATCTTAGATGCCTGTACTATTTCCTCTCTTTTATTGCCGACAGCTATTTTGTCACAGGTAGTTCTTTGTGTGTATGTATTATCAGGGAGACAATGTAAGACTGACGTGACGATATTTACTGAGGTGCCAAGTCAACTTTATTTACCCCTTATCAGTGTCGTGCTTATGCCCCGCCCATTATAATGTGGTTTCTCAGAAATTGATAACACCTCTTTTTTACTGTCGTAAAGTCAATCATACCAAGACAGTAAATAATGTAAATACGTTAATGTCCGCTGTTGGATTTATGAAGATCGTAATCACGGAGGGTTGTGGTAGCCTGGATAGAGCATTTCCCTCTTGTCCTCGCTCCTTACGTGGGAGTCAAGGGCTCGGATCACCCAGCAATAAGTGGTTGGTTACTTTACTTTATCCTCTTCGCCTCTGATTGGCTCTTTAGTCTGTTGTGGGAAAGTGAAAGCTGTTGCGTACAACGTTACAAATTTGCCCACACTGCCCCAAGCTTTTTACTTTACCTTTATCCTGTTCGCCACTGTATGGAAATTTTACCACAAAAGTAAAAACCGCGTTTTTGGGATGATATGAAATCTGAAATTATTATTATAAATGTAATAGTTGGATATGGACACAAAACCAGCTCGTGTTTCATCCTGGGTTAAATTTCACACCTCCAGAGAAGTCATGTAAAACACGTAATTTTGTTCATATTGGGAATATAAATTCAATCTGACGACAAGACGAACGAATTTTAATTTAAAGTTTATTTTCTCATGAAGATGCTGACGTCACTTTCGGCGGGTTGGCAGGATGGTGAGGGTGAAAGCGGAAGTGTGGTGTAATTTATCTTCGTAGTTCGTGTATTGGAGGAAATGTGTTAGAATAAATAATAAAAGTCGAAGAGGAAGCTTCTAATAGGGAGCTGCTGTGGGTTATGCAGGACGAAATAGAGATAAACAATATTCACAGCTTTTACATGCACATGTTGTGTAATGATAGTTTAGTCATGGCGATGGTTACCGCACTACAGTATTTATCTATATATTTGCCAATCAGTCTGCCTGTCGATCTGTTTACCTAGTTATCTATCGGACTGCCTATTTATCTTTTGATCTCTATATCTACCTATCAATTTCTTATCTCTTGTTCTATCTTTGTTTCTGTATCTTTATTGATTTCATTTATCCATATTTATGTATCTTTACATTTGAACTTAAATGTTCGTAACTGTATGTATTACCATTGTAAATTCAGGGACAGCCCAACAGAGTGACCACATGTTGATTTCCAACTTTAAGGTAACAATATCTTGTAGCTTGGTGTATGTGGCCAGTTGTCTAATTTCTCTCTGTTCGGCTCACAAACATACGTACATGTAGGATCTCGCACTTAGGATGGAGGTGAGAAAGGAAACTCACAATGGCCACCTTGAAGAAAAGGTTGGGAGTGGAACTTTCTTCTCGTTTCGTTGAACAAGCTGAAGTAACTATGGTAGATGGATGTGCTGTCCTATGGGTCATCTCATGGCCTTCCAGGGGTACAGTTGAGAACTTCATCAAGAACATGATTGCATACATCAGCAGCATATTGCAGAAGACTGATGTATATCTCATCTTTAACAGGTACTACCCAAACAGTATCAAAGATGCAATGAGGATGTCAAGAGCTGGATAAAATGCAAGCCGGCGCCATCAATTTACCCGAAACACACAACTACCCCCTCAGAAAGTTGTGCTGACATTCAAAGAGAATAAAGTGAAACTGATAGATCTTGTCTGTCAGTATGTACAGGAGAATGCCGAACTTCTTCCACAGAATGGTAGAAAGCTCATCACTACTGGCCGAGACTCAGTACCCAAAGATATTCAGTTGGGTTATGCCATGTGTAAACGGTAATGCCATGTGTAAACGGTAATGTCATGTGTAAACGGTTATGTCATGTTGTAGTATCTTGCGTTATTTAATGGGAGAATGACAAGCACATGGTCGATCTGGCTGGGCGTTTATTCTCTATTGTTGGTTACCGCGTGCCTAACACATTTCGTGTTTACACAAGCCTAAACACTTTCTGACTTTGGCAAGAAGTAACATAATATATAATATATATATATAATATATATATATATATATATATATATATATATATATATATATATATATATATATATATATATATATATTCAATAAAGGCAGCATATAAACATACATATATATAACCTGAGAGATTGGAGCGCCTGAACTTGCCTAGCTTATACTACAGACGGGCAAGGGGGGACCTAGTTGAGGTGTATAAGCATCTCAGGGGGCACTACTCAGTTGAGTGTCCTTACTTGGAGCTGGCGGACGCTCGCCCCACAAGGGGTCACAGCTCAAGATTGAAGAAGCCGCAAGTCCAGAAAACCGTGAGGGCAAACTTTTTCGGAGTGAGGGTTGTAAACTCTTGGAACAATCTACCAGAGAGTGTTGTGACGGCACCGAGTGTGAGCTCTTTCAAGAGAAGACTTGACCAACACTGGAGCGGGTTCAGGTACATTCAGGAGCCGGTGCATGCCCAGTATTTGCCAACAGTGCGTGACAGAGACGTGACCGATCGCCCGGGCGGCTAGCGAGCCGACCTTTTGGTGAAGAATATAAATAAAAAGAGACGTGACCGATCGCCCAAGCGGCTAACAAGCCGATCAGTGGCGAAGAGGATAAAAGTAAAAAAGTTTAACACATGTGTAAACGGCAATGTCTTGTGTAAACCAAACATGAAAACGCTTCACGAACAAGCGGATGTGAATATAGCAAAACAGGTGTTGTTTCTTGCCTCAAGTGGTGTTGATTGCATCAAAGTCATTTGCGATGACACTGATGTGTTTGTGCTGCTGATGCATTACTACTCATCACAGAAATTAACCTGCAAGATATTCATTGAGGGGACTAGTCCTTCAAGATCTACCATTGACATCAAGGCCACAGTTGAAAAGCACAGGGATTTTGTTGATGACATAATGGCAGCACACGC
The DNA here is from genome assembly GCA_958450375.1 of Homarus gammarus. NCBI lineage: Eukaryota > Metazoa > Arthropoda > Malacostraca > Decapoda > Nephropidae > Homarus > Homarus gammarus. The sequence continues at coordinate 254,026 of CAUDMG010001768.1, read as the reverse complement.
CCTTTCTGAATGTGACACCGTCGCTCATCTCTATGGTATTAGCAAGGTTACCGCCAGGCAGACATTGAAATCTGGTCATCGCCTTGACAAACTTGGGAAAATTGTTGCTGAGATAACAGAGGTTGTCTCTAGCCACCAGATTTGTAGCAGCATGTTATGACTCGAAGGTCACCCATGATATGTCTACTGTACGATTTGATGTTTGGACATCCAAAATGTCCAGAAAAAGGCTGACTTCAGCTCCTGAGCTGAGATGCTTGCCTCCAACAACTGCAGCATTTGAACTACATGTGCTTAGGACACTCTACCAGACCATGATTTGGAGAGCAGCCTTAGAAGTTGGTCCACCAAACCATGACCCAAGGCAGTAAGGATGGTCAAGTGATCAGGCGCCCGTTCTTCTGCTTCCAGTTCCATTACTTTCAGATGTGTTACCAGTACCAGACATTATCCAGAAACTGATCAAGTGCAGCTGTTCAGCCAATCGGCCATGTTCAACTGCTCGATGTAGTTGGTTACTGCCATGTTGTCATGCTCCATGTTCTGTTGTTGCCATGCAGAAAATGTGAGCCACAATGAAAGAACCCTGACAACTCTTGATGTTAATGAGGAAGATGATGAAAGCAATGATGACAGTGTTGATTAGTGTCAAATATTTGAGTGTGTAAATATATTAGAAAAATACAGTCCGATAATTTATGATATTGTGGATCTTTACAGAGTCTGGAATAAGATGGAGTAACCCTTTAGTGTATATAAGATTAAGATCATATGCAAATATTTCTGTTTCCAGAGTATGTAATTAGTCTGAGTCACTAAATCATCACTTTCTCTTATGAATGAAAGCAGAAATGTCTCCCACAATCGTTTTGGCAGCCATTTTGGACGTCATCTTAACTACAGTTGTACATATTTCAAATGGTGTTTTTGAATTATCTGTGTTGCATTCTTTGACCCCGAAAACCCATGAATCAACCAAAATATAGTTGTTCTATGATGCTTAGGGGTTGAAATATCAAACTTGATGTATTCGGTGGCCATCTTGGACGCCATCTTGAATATTTTATTTTCCACAAGGTTAACAAAATGACACCCAACAGAATTGGATTTAGCACCCTCAAATTATATAGAATGAGTCAAAAATACTTTGTCTGGCCGACAAATCCAGGTATTCTCTGTTTTTCCCAGACTACATCATCCTCCACCACACCCTCTAGCATCACCACCGCACTCACACCTCTGCTACCAACACCATCCCTCTCCACCCTACCACATCCACCACCATCACCACCTGTAAGGGGGGAGGAATAAACTTGTTTTTGTTATTTCTCTATTTTGATTATCTTATTAATTCATATGTGTAAGAGATATTTTTTCTTTTACTTAAAATTTTATTATTTTCTGTCTTTTCTGTTTCTCTTTTCTGTTATATTATTTTATTTTCAATTTTATTTTCATTCTTTATTTCAATATGCTTATTAGTTTATCTTCTATATTTTACTTTTCTTAATTATTGTTTATTTCTTTCAATGTTTTTATTTGTTTCTTATATTTTCCTCTTATTCTTTCAATATTTATCAATGCCTAGCTATATTCTATTCAATGGCTTAACTTGGGAAACCATATCATTCTTTATCATCTCTTGGTATAAGAATACTTACACAGTAGACTGCCACCACCCAGGCTTATATTAGAATACGAGCAGAATTGCTCATCCGCTAGGCCACGGTAGGACGCCACCCTCCGGGAGGCTCCACATTGTCTCACTGTTCAGTCCTCAAAACTTCTTCTTCCATCAATAGTTCATTAACGGTGTATGTAAGTTCCACCATGTTTTTCACTACAATGGTACAGCAAAGTATATTTTTTAGTATTAAACTGTTATTATTTTATTGTCTAATCATCACTACATATAACACCACCCATCATCACTACATATAACATCATCTATCATCACTACATATAACATCATCTATCATCACTACATATAACACCATCCATAATCACTAAATATAACACCATCTATTATCACTACATATAACACCACCCATCATCACTACATATAACACCATCCATCATCACTACATATAACACCATCCCTCATCACTACATATAACACCATCCCTCATCACTACATATAACACCATCCCTCATCACTACATATAACACCACCCTCATCACTACATATAACACCACCCATCATCACTACATATAACATCATCCATCATCACTACATATAACATCATCCATCATCACTACATATAACACCATCCATCATCACTACATATAACACCATCCATCATCACTACATATAACACCACCCATCACTACATATAACACCATCCATCATCACTACATATAACACCATCCCTCATCACTACATATAACACCACCCAGCATCATTACATATAACACCACCCATCATCACTACATATAACATCATCCATCATCACTACATATAACATCATCCATCATCACTACATATAACATCCATCATCACTACATATAACACCATCCATCATCACTACATATAACACCACCCATCATCACTACATATAACACCATCCATCATCACTACATATAACACCATCCCTCATCACTACATATAACACCACCCAGCACCACTACATATAACACCATCCATCATCACTACATATAACATCATCCATCATCACTACATATAACACCACCCATCATCACTACATATAACACCATCCATCATCACTACATATAACACCATCCATCATCACTACATATAACACCACCCATCATCACTACAGATCGGTAAAGTAGTTTCCGAGATTCTCGTGCGGACACACAAACAAACACACCACACACAAACAAACAGACATACTTCTTTGTTTTATATAGATAGACAACCGATATTAAAAATGTTAGGTAGCGTGGTAGCTATCTTAGGCACGTGGGTTACCTTGTTCATTTTCTGAGAAGCAGTTGTTAGAAGGGAAGGAGCGGTGATACTCACAATATACTAAATCAATATTTATTTAGATCAAATGTGAATAGTATGACAATGAATGGAAAGTGGCTTATGTGAGTCCTATCTTCAAGAAGGGCGATTGTCACTCCACGAACAACTATAGACCGGTGAGCCAGACCAGCATAATATGTAAGGTACTTGAGTATTATCAGAGATGCCGCAATGGAACATCTACCACAAAACAACCTTGTAAAGGATTGCCAACGTGGTTTTATGCCGGGGCGCTCCTGCTTAACACAATTGCTCAAGGTATTGGATATTTGGACCCATATTCTGAAACGGGGTGGTAATATCGACAATATTTACCTAGATTTTGCCAAGACTTTCTGCATGACCGCAAGCAGTGTGTGGTGATTAATGGCATGAAATCATCATCCGTACTTGTCGCAAGTGAGGTAGCACAGGGCAGTGTTTTGGGCCCGTTGCTGTTTGTTTGTTTCATAAATGACATGCCTGACGTTGTACACTCCTCCATTCAAATATTTGCCGATGATGCCAAGTTATTTTGGGAAATCAAGAACCAAGCGGACTGTGAAGAGCTGCAGGAGGACCTCTGTGAGCTCCAAGAATGGTCGAAGAAATGGCTGCTGAGATTCAATGTCAAGAAGTGTAAGAGGATGCACTGGGGCGTACCAACGATAAGGAGGCGTATCATATGTCCCAACGGGATGAAGAAACTGCACTATTTGAGACTGAATGTGAGAAGGAACTAGGTGTGGATGTTGACAATGAGCTGAAGTTCTTGGGCCATCCCGTCCCACCTTTTCCATCCCCACCTCCAATCTCTTACATACCATTAAAGTAGAGAACACAAATATGGATGTAGAAAAACGGCTAGTATGTATTGCAACTTTTTATTAAAACCATACACTATTGTTTTATCTATAGTAGTTCTAGATAAGCAGGAACAGTTTTATATTTTATTTGGGAGCATGGTGTCAAAAGCATATCATTTTAAAAACATACCACGAACAGGAATCCTTGGTTTTTCATCTATACTGTACAAGAAATAGTAGCCTAGCCTGATACCAAACTCGCCCAAACATTTAATCCTAGGGCAAGTTTTTTAATTGATTCATTTTAGGTTTATAAGGTACGTGTTTCCTGTTCTCAAAAATAAACAAAACATAATATAGCGGTCCTTCTTGTGGTATATTTTTAATCCTTAAGCCCCGGGTTAGGGTGCTGCTGGCAGTACCCCCCGTTGAGATAAATCGAGAAAAAATCAACTTTAAAAAAAAAGTGGAGGGAATAGGCGGACGTTCTGGAACGTCACCCGGGGCCTATGGGTTAATACTGGCAGTTTTACTGCTACTAGAACAATAATGTCACAAAATGCATTAAGTTTGTTTATACAGCAAGTATTCTAGAAATACAGCTGAATTTACTTTAATAAGTCAGTGAGGCACTATCTTCAACAAGAAAGCAAATTACACAGTATTGGTAAGCCTAACAAAGTCTATAATATTGTGTGTGGTAATTATTAGAATGTTTATGTATCAGAAACTTTTTGCCAAATTTATTTAGTGGTATATAATAGTGATGTCAGTTAACTTAGTTTGAGATTAACTAATGCTTTTCAAAAATTTAACACAGTTTTTACAGCTCCTTTATCTTAAAAAATTACATATTTTCAACAACATGAATGCTACTAATCACAGATGTGTAAATTTTATGTTTCCTTAAATTCATCTAACAATTCAATTTCCTTAAATTCACCTGACATGCATTTCCACAAGCTCATCAGATGATTACACCTTTTCAAGTTCATATAACAGTCTCATATAATACTGTACAGTATTTCCAAATTCATTTCATCAGAAAATTATATTCCCACAAGTTCAGCTGACGAATAATGTTTTTGTTTTTTATTCATGTAAAATTCACACTTTCAAAATTAATTTTATTAGTCAGTTACATTTCCATAAGTCCAACTGATAATTATATTTTTAAGTTCAACTCTGAAAAGTGTGTGTGTGTGTGTGTACACACCATAAGCATCTTAACAGACATACAGTATTTTATATCCATACAGGTTCCAATAACATTATTCTGACAACACTTTGAATACCTTAGAAGACTTATTCAAAAGTTTAGTAGAGGGTGGTGAGAACATAGCAAACTGAACACAAAATGAAGACGTTCCACAGAAATTGTCTGACCCGCGCGACCATCCTCTCCAGCGGTGAGAGCGAGTCTTCATCGTCCTGGGTTAAAAAATGTGATATTCATATAAGTTTTCTACAATAATAATGATATTAATGATTATATGATGACTGTTATTATTCATATAAGTTATTTACACTACGTAATTACAATAGAAATAATCATGAAGTACTGTAGTATGCTGCTAATACTACCAATAATGATAATAATACCGTAGTAGTGGTAATATTGATAGGTAAATCTATAAACGTGATATTGTTCATAAAATAATGACAATGATAACGGATCACTGCTGACATTTATACTGTAGTATCGTTATTATGATTAATAGTACCTGTACTAATAAATAATGTTGATTAAAATAGTTATTTAATTCTATCTTGTCGAGCATTAATAAATTTTATACACTTTACAACAACACTTTGTTATGATTGATACTGCATAGGCAATCTACTGTACTGTTATGACGCTTCCCTGAATCCTGTACCCTTCCAGTTTAATTCTCAGCCTTTCATGCAGTACGCTGTTGAAAGCTTTGGCAAAATCTAGGTAGTATATATTGTTGATGTTGCCGCCCTGTGGATTGGAGACTTTCATCATGATTGCAAGCAGTGTGTGGTGATTAATGACATGAAATTGTCATGTGTACCCGTGACAAGCGGGGTACCACAGGGTAGTGTATTGGGCCTGTTATTTGTTTGTTTCATAAATGACATGCCAGAAGCTATACACTCCTCCATACAAATGTAAGCGAACAATGACAAGATCAACCAGACTATGAAGAGCTACAGAAAGATCTCTGTGAGCTTCAAGAGTGGTCGAAGAAATGGCTGCTAAGATTCAATGTCATTAAGTGCAAAAGGATGCACCTAGGTCGTACCAATAGGAAGGAGGCGTATCACATGTCCCAACGGGACGAAGAAACTTCATTAATAGAGACCGAATGTTAAAAGGACTTAAGTGTGTATGTTGAAAATGAACTGAAGTTCTCAGACCATTGTGAGAAGGTGAATCAATCAACTAAGCAAGTAGGTCTTCCCTGCTGGAGTACTGTCACCCCATCTTGTATTCGGGATATGCTAGAGACAGTCAGTTGGTTGAAAGTGTCCAAAGAAGGGCCACCAGACTGGTGCCTGCACTACAGTACCTCAACTACCCAGAGAGATAAGAACACCTGCAACTGCCTAGCTTATACTACAGATGGGCAAGGGGCGACCTAATTGAAGTACATAAACATCTCAGAGAGCATTACTCACTCGAGTGTTCATACCTGGAACCAGCGGAAGCCCGCCCCACAAGGTGTCACAGCTCAAGGTTGAAGAAGCCACAAGTCCAGAAAACTGTGACGGCACCAAATGTGAGCCCTTTCAAGACCAGACTTGTCCAGCACTAGAGCAGGTTCAGATACATCCAGGAGCCAGTGCATGCCCAGTACTTGCCAACAGTGTGTGACAAGAGACGTGACTGATCGCCCAAGTGGTTAACGAGCCAATTAGTGGCGAAAAGGATAAAAGTAAAGTACAGTAAAACAGTATGTTAAGCATCCTGGCTTCCTTTTTTTGGCTTCAGTGTCAATAGAATGATTTATGTGATTTTGTTAAATCTAGATGAGGTTAGTTGTAATTTGATGTTTATTTTTGTTGGAGCTTTGACAGGATGAAGTAGTGTACCCGGTACTTGCCTCCTGTCCTAAGGTGTCACCCCTCACTTCCCCACTTCACCCAACTGTAAATGGTACCTGATTTTACAGGTTGGGTAGTGGCGGAAGTCAAGTGCAGTACTGGCCACATTGCTTTCTTGTGTACCAAAGTTTAAGTATACTGTACAATGTGCCTTTGAGACTCATTTTCACTATTGCCTAGATTGTCCCGCTGAAAAAGATCTACCATGGTAAGTCACTACTTGTCTTATACTTGGTTATTTGGTAAGAAGTCTATTACATCAGCTACTTATGTCATATAGTACCATACTTAGTGGTGGTAACTCACATTGTCTTCGATTCATCTCTGACACAAGCCAAATAGAATACTGTATTAAAACTAGCATCCTCATACTAAAGGGGTTAACCACCCTAATACTTCCTGGGGGGGGAAGTCAAGTTAGGCTAGTACCTGTATTAGGGTACTTAATCTTCAGATGAAATAGGCAAGGGGGTGAACCTTCAGATAATCCAGTTTTAGAGCAAGTTTGTAGAGCTTTATTACAATATGTATGCAGGAATTTGTTTTAAGAACATTATTGAATGAAATTGTAGTTGAAAGTGATGAAGTTAATGAGCTCAGTGGACTGTATTAGTTAAATACTGTACCTGATCACATAATTCTCGTGAAATTAAAATGTATTGTGCAGCAACAGTACACTACTGTTGCACAATAACTTTTACCGATTTACTGTGTCTACTTTATCCTGGCTTTGAGATGATCTTTCTTTCCAAGGAATGAGTTTATCTTACAGCTAATTTGTTATTTCTCTTCCAGACAGAAGATCACATGGTCAGTGTCACCCAGATGAGTATTGTGGGAAAAGTGAAGATATTTTCTTCAGCATCTTCCATTGAAAATGAAACTGTTTTTCTCCTACTACAGTATAACGACCTGGTTGATGTAGAAGTGATTTCTTGATGGCATTGAACTCTTTTCATTGAATTCAAAATAAAGGTTAGTGTGAATTCCTCCAGTAAGATTTGATTGAAATGGTTCTTTGGTCAAGATGATGATTATTACATTTAATATTGATACTGTAAATGTGCGAACAGGCAGATAACACCCAGTAGAGGTTGCAGCCTTCGGTTGAAGAAGCCACAAGTTCAGAAAATTGTCAGGGCAAAATTTTTTGGAGTGATAGTTGTATACTATTCACTATTATTTGAGGATTAGTGATCCATTTACTGCTCTAACAAGAACTTATAGCAGTGGTTCTAACAGAAAGCATTTGAGCATCTTGGAAAGATTGAAAATAATGGATGTAGCTGAAAAGGGAGTAAATTAACTTAGATTCCTCCGTGTAACCTCACCACTATACAATTTTTGCATAGCTTTGGGGTAAAATGTGCATTGGGTTGGATTATAACCTCTTGTGTATTGGTTCCCCTTTGTGCTAAATAATAATAATAATAATAATAATAATAATAATAATAATAAAAATTTGTAAAAAAATAATAAAAAGTATTAAATGAAAATATGATACAGTACTCTACAGTATAATATAATGATAATGATAATGATAATAATAATAATAATAATAATAATAATAATAATAATAATAATAATAATAAAAAAGGACCATTAACAAAAATCAATCGTAAGAAATGACATACAGTATGTATGTTGTGTTGTCAAAGTAAGAGAAACAATTGAGACCCTACAGTTGTGTGTAAATGAGGCAGAAAGTCAGATCAGCAACCTGGGACTTGGTCACAATTTTTGTGATGCCATATGGCAGCAGCACTTGCCAACCGTGCGTAACAGAGACGTGACTGATCACCCAAGCGGCTAACGGGCCGATCAGTGGTGAAGAGGATAAAAGTATTAGACAATACATTATACTTCCAATATCTTCCCAAGTGGTAGTACCTTCCTGCTTGATAGCTGCCTACTACATTCCAAGGGGTTGGTTTGGTAGATATTGTCTACTAAGCCCTTGTGCTAAATAAAATTTTCTGGTATTAGTCAAATAAAATATTAAAAGTGGTTTCACCATAGTGAAGGGGTTAACCCAAGATAGAAATGAACAAGCTGAATTCTGCATAATTTTTAAGCTAAGACTTACAAAATTACATAACCCGAGTAAAAAAATGGACAATACTTTCATATGAAAGTTTTCCATATATGCATGGTGAAATTAACAAAAGTAACATGATGGTCAAAATTCTGCAGATTTACCAACCCCCCCCCCCCCCTACACCCTTCACTTGTGGGCATAATTTTGGGTAATATGTATTAATGTTACTTGTCATTGAAACAAAGCCATCTAAATCACAAAATTTCTTGTGTTCACTAACACACAGTAAACTATTCCCACCTCAAAGCTGAGTGGTTCATAAATAAAGAATCTAACACACATTCCTGTCAGGGAGAGCCAGCTTTATTAACTCCTCTGCTTATTATGAATGTGAAATCCTAACCATGTCAATTTGGTTGTACATACTGTATTTTGATTTCAGCTCTACACTGTACCTTTACAAAACACAGAGTAATAGCACCAATATTTTAAACCAAAGAGATGACACAGTTATCATACTATACTATTAGTTAATTGGGAAAGGGTCAAATAATAAGCACACTTTTTATAATTATAATCTTATTAATTTCACACTGGATTCAGGTTAATTCACTCAAAATACAACTACTGACATTCACCACTCAGATAACATACGGTTAATGAGGAGGTTCTTCACTCTGTCCACCACTTGACTGTAACACAAAACAACAACAGTCTCATCCACTTACCACAAGCTGTCAATCTTTTAAGTACTTAAAAGAATTATTTTTTTTTTCTTAAACATCAGATACTGGACAATCACTACAACTGCCTATTTTAACTGGAAGAAGGTTTAGGGATTATGTAGTGTTTTCAACACTTTCTCTGCTCCATTTTTATCTTAATACGGAAATAATATAAAACCATCATAATTTTCTGAAAAGTATAGTGCTTGTACAGTGTTCAAACATGGACATAATTACTACTATGCATAGGAAGTTTTCATTTTTATTTACTTGCATAATGTACATAACTATCTGGACAATTATTTATTTTTACATCATCTGTATGTTTGGCTACTGGATGGAGGATTATTTAAAAAAAAAACATTCTCTTCAACTGAGAAAATGTTGAAAACATTGGACATTCCTATAAAACTTTGACACAATAATGACAGACTGCCTAATACTGCTTTAGAAATAACAGTGGGCTAGACCTATCTAATCTCACTACCCAAGAGGCCAGACTACTCTACTAAATCAACTGTAGGTACGGTAGTCTTCAGTAGACAGTTTCCTATCTATAAATACATCTGGAGAATCAACCATGTATTGTATAACATGTAGTTCAAAACATGGCCAAAATTGTCTGTGGGAGACAGGATAATAAGGAGATGGGAGTTATCACAAAGAGGATGCTTATTGCTCAGTAATTTTTTAAGGTCAATCATGAAAGAATACTACACTTAAACTAAGTTCACTTACAACCAACATTCTCTTTTAAACTTAATAGAATGAGAAACAAACCAACCCAAAGAACTGGTTATACAACTATAAATATTTCTTAATACAGCACAATACTGTATATTGACCAAAGATCAAGTTGCAAATCAGGCAATGATCATATTTTTTCACATTCAGTATTAAGCTCACATAACTAGCTAATGCCACTAGAAGGCCAACAGAAAATTATATACAGTATATATATATGCAAGTAAATCTTAATAAAATCACATGGAAAAGGGATGTCTTGAATAAAGACGAAAGCTAAGGTGCTTCGTTGTTTCCCTTTTCCCGTGTGATTTTATCAAGATTTATCTTATCCACGTTTTCATTGTGGATCTACATGAAATATATATATATATATATATATATATATATTATATATATATATATATAATTAGTGAGATCTGCCAACACTATACCCCATGTACAGTAAACCCTTGCTATTCACGGGTTTGCGATTCGCGATTTCGACTATTCATGATAAACAGATGGTGGCTAGCTTTAAGCCGCAACGAATCACCCCTATGTGCCTGCACCGTCTCCTCTCCCCCTCTCCCTTTGTTTGTGCTCAGCCATTGCCTATGATGCAACATCTCTTGTGTTGTACTCAAAACCTTAGTGTTTCTGTGTGATATGGCTCCTAAAAGATTGCCTAGTGTCAGTGCTAGTGATGATAGTGGAGTGAAAAGTTTAGAAACCTCAAAGCCAAGAGGAAACAACTACCAATCACGTTGTTTTTCAAGAAAGAACCAGCCACTTACCCAACTGATTGTCTCCCTCACCTACTTAGCCAGCTGCTGCCGCCGCTCCACCATCCACCTCCCCGCTATGCTTCATTAACCAGATTTCATCCTACTGTACAGTACACCTCATCAAACTCCAAACTTCCACATGCGACACAGTAGTATGGTGACTTAAGTTTCTCATACACAGTATAGGTATACAGTTGTGCACTCAGGTAGTATAAGTAGCTATTCGCGGTTTTGCCAATTCGCGCCATTCCTTGGAACCTAACCCTCATGAATAACAAGGGTTTAATGTACAGTACTACAGTTTAAACTTTTGGTACAGTACACTATGGCATGAATTAGCATGCATCAAGCTACTCTGAAAGCTATTTATCACAAAAAAATATATATCTATGGTACACTGTCAAGGCACTTTCTAGGAGTAACATCCTAAAATAATTTGTCTTTCAATGTCCTTGCAAATGCTAATTCTCTCCAAACTTGGGAAAGGTATATAGGGTAAGGACATGATGGGAATTTACTGTCTAATTAAGCATCATTAACTTTAATACCCGTTGACAAAGAAATTTAAGAACGTACTTCTCCACTTTACCGATTCAAAATCTTGAATAAAAAGTTATAGAAGGATTAATTGGCTGTGAGGAAATGATACAGTTTTAGAGAGTATGAGCATACTGTATTAACATTTCTATACCTACAATTAAATGAATCATATACTGTACAACATGCATACATCTGATGGGCACAAGGGGACATACCACAAACACATTAATGTTGTCAATTCAAGATTACAGACTCAATTCTTTTTAATGTTGGAAAAAAAATCAAAGCTATTGCAATCACTGAGTCTAAGTCTCTACATGCTTGGAGCTCTCCTGGTTACCAACACTCACTGGTAATGGTGTTAATTGGGGTTCAATCGAAATTCCTTTGGCACTTACTTCCTCATGTTCAGCCTCAGGGTTGGCTTCGTCTAAACTTAACGTCACTTCTACGAACCTAGTTTCTTCCTCTGCCGCACCGGCATCTTCAGTCTGTTCTAGAACTTCTGCTGTTTCAATACTCTCTTCAGGAGATAAAGGAGCTCCATCTGTGCCCTCATGAATCTCTGTATTGGTTTCAGGAACATCATTGTGAATAGCATCATCACTGACATCACTAAGGACATTGTCATTATTATTGTAATTTTTCACACTATCATTGTTACTGTCACTATTACTACCATCATCAATAACATTACTTATATCATCACTATCAATATGACCTACATTTTCATTGAAAACTTCTTCATCCTTACTTATATCATTGTCTGAGACATCATTATTTTTGTCATCATCTTCAGTGATATGATCATCACTGACAATCCCTACATCACCAATATCATCAACTCTGTCTACATCACCATCAGTCATATCACCAACACCTGCCTGATCATCAGCAGTATCTTCACCATCATTACCAGTACTTACATCACCATCCATCATTTCAACAATACCCACACCACCATCAGTGACGTCAACATTATCACTATCATCATCTGTACTCTCATCAACAATAACATCACCTGTACTCTCATCGTCAATAACATCACCTGTACTCTCATCAACAATAACATCACCTGTACTCTCATCATCAATAACATCACCTGTACTCTCATCAGCAATAACAGCATCACCTGTACTCTCATCAACAATAATATCATCACCTGTACTCTCATCAATAATAACATCATCACCTGTACTCTCATCAATAATAACATCATCACCTGTACTCTCATCAATAATATCATCATCAACAACATTAATATCAACTCTGCTATCAGCATCATCACTAACATCATCCTCATTACCTTCTTGCACACCATCACTATTAATAACATCAGTATTATCATTATGAGTATCATCATCACCTGAGGTGCATTGTGTACAAGATCCTGCAAGGTCTTCTTGTTCAATGTTTACTACATCTTCTATAACAGTGGGAGGTTCTGAGGCTGCAACTTCAGTTACCTCCCTGTCTTCATCTGACTCAAATGTTACTTGCTCATCCACATGATGGTCATCTTGAAAATCATCCACAGGGAGTATTTCAGATACTCCTTCCTCTGGGGCTAAGCAACCACCATCAGGAAGTTTTGGCTCTAAAAGAATTTCTTCTTCAACAGACTCTTCTGTATCTTTTTGAATTTCATGCATTGTTGTTTCCCCTTCTTCAACCTCTTGTTTATCATATGTCTTCTCTTGTTCTTCATCTTCACCTTCACTTGTCTCTACTTCATCATCCCTCTGTGGCTCCCCTAACTCAGAGCTGGCCCTTTCTAGATGCTGTGTTCTTTCTCCCTCATCTTCCTGTGTCTGTTTCTCAACATTCTCTTGCTGCCAAACTACTTCTGCTTCCTCAGTGTCTTCTGCCCAAGTTTCTACCCCTACTCCATCAACCCAGGACCAGTCTATAAATTCTTCTTCTAAATTTTTTAAGAGGAATAGTGCTGGTTTCACTCTTACCTGTGAATATAAAGTACAGTTAACTGTAATAGACAATATTGAAAATTCAGCTCATAACCCAGATGTGGAATGACTGAAAATAGGGTTAAAAAAAATAAATGCAATGGGGTGAGATGAGGATATACAGTAGCTGAAAGTAAAGATATAATTATTGCAGGTCTTAATGGTTAAGCTAGGTTGGGATTCAATAATTATGTTATATTGGGATCCAGTGCACCAAGGATTCAGTTGACCAGTCCTATACGTAAAAATATATAGAATAATCAAGATTTAATATGGAAATTGAAATATCAAACTTGCTGAATAAATGGTATATTAAAATGTATCAAGACATTCTGAACATTTGTGTAGTAAAGTTAAATGATTGGCTGAGTATAAAAAGGTAAATACAGCTACAGGTAAACCTCTATTTTTGATATTCTAATCTACAATAAGTCGCATTAACGATGCTGATATATTAAAACCACTTCCCTATTTGTGATATAAACAGCCACTCTTATGTAATATAATATCACCATATAACATAAGACTTCATGCTTATTAAAGGAAAAAAATATTAAATGTGACTAAAATGGCTCAAATTCCTTTTGCTCCAACACAATAAAAGTTATTTTAGCATGTTATTGATAGGATGGTTACATCTATATGTCCATTGAGGGCATGCGGCTTATCCTTCTGCCTGCATTGAGGGATGCCGAGTCTCCTCGACTTTCCTGAGTGAAAACTGTGAAGACTCTAAAATTAAATCTGTATTATTGAAGATAACATTTAAAAATATATTTTGCATTCATTAAGAATATAGCACTGCTAAACAAGGACTATGAAATTGACTTCTTTTGACTTAAAGAACCGAATCTGAAGTTCATTACTTTATACTGTATAGTAATAATACATAGTCCTGCAAAGTATAAAAAAATATCAACACAGAAGATGTCATAATTTTCAATGGGTGTATAAACATGATGAACACCACCTCTGAAAAACAAAACAAAAAAAACATCGTTTTGTTCCTCTTACTAATAAAATGCAAAATAACCTGAACATAAAGCAACAAAGATGTTTTCTCATTTACTGTTATTCAATCTCTAGCTGTCTCACTCAATGTGTTCTGATCTGGCATCCCACTTAATCCAAACATTATACAGGGTACCCAGAATCTCATTAAAAAATAAAAAATGAAACACCACCTTCACTGGAGGAAACTGTTGGTAATTGAAACTTAGATGAGAAAATGCTTCCACTGATGACATTATCTCATGGGAAGATGTGTAATGCTTCAGGTTGTATGAATACTTGGATTTGCCCTCAATCAGCAGGTGACTGAAGGCCCGCATATCTCTGCTTCCTGCCTTCATATTATCTGTCTTGTTGTACCTGCAAAAATTTTAAGTGGGATACATTTTCCTAATTCAAGTTCTGATAAACAATGTATTTAAGTATTTAAGCTTTGATCATGTTTGCGTGAACATTAGTTAATAAAGGTGTAATATACAGTTTATTAACCAGTAATATATCTATCAGAAACCAATTATTGTGCTGTTTTCTCCAGAAGAATGTTTAGTCTAGTAATGCATATACCAACTACCTTTGGGCATAACTGATCTGTAAGCACTTATCCATCTTACAAGGGCTGAACCTAAGTTAAATTGTGAGTGTAATACTACAGTTTACTATTGTTCCACTGTAAGGTAAATCTCCAACTCACTTCCAGTGATCATGAAGCTGTGTAAACCTTGATACTCCAGTCTGTGCTGCAAAGTTATCAATATGAATGTGAACATTAGCATCTTGTGGGATTACTTGATGCAGTTTGTAGATGGCTGCCCCTCCAGGGTAGTTGTTGGTTGAGATAGTCAATAGAAGGGTTGTGAAAGCCACATTCACCAGCAGATGCAGTGCACATCCAATAGCCAATAACTGACGCGTACCAGATTTTTCTCGACCTTCCCAACTGAAACATAGCATTTATCATTCATTAACTGTACTGTATAATATGACAAACCTAAGACTTAGAATTAATGATGGATAAATGTTACTTTATTAAAGTATTGTAACTACTGTACAAGTAGAGTAAATCTAATTATTCATTGGACTTTCCAGTTTGTTCCTAAAAGGTAGTTTGAATCCTGATACAGTACAACAATATTGATCCACTTTCAGGAATTATTGGAAAGAATTTTAATGCTATAATTACCTACAAGGTTTTATCCAAAAATCTTTAAAATTTTAATACATACCGGTAACATAAAACTACTTTCATGTCATAAGTTTAAGTATCCCCTGCAGACTCCCATGTAATAGTACATAATAAGTTTATAAGAAAATCACAAAAATCTAATTAATAAGTGTTATTCACTCATTACTTCAGTAGTTGATTTAGGTAGCTCTCGTGACCTAAAATACTATTGAATACAGTACTGTATTGTATACATGAATTAATTATTCCAGGAACTACCAAAACTTTCAATCAGTGACTCATTTAAGGAAATAATAAATACTTATGTCATGAATACATGAGAGTTTAAAGACGACCCCTAAAACTATAGTACTGTAGTGATATAAGAAACTTGTAAAAATTTAATTAGTAAAAACAATAAAAAAAAAAAGGAGTAAAGTATGACTCAATACAGTACAGTAGTACATGATTTTAGAAACTCACAAGAATTGGCAAGCTCTTGCAGCTGCAACATTGAGGATGGGGAACACGTAGATAATAAACCGTAGTTCCTTGTGCGGCAAAAAGGAGTACATAGCGACAAATATGAGAGCTGGTGTAACCAACACCTGCAGTCGTCTGTCCAGTGCAATACCAACAGGAACAAGAAACAAACTTAATCCCAAAGCTCTTGGTAGTGCTGAGTACCAGTACCATAAAAATGGTGAAGTCTGACATAAGTTAAGGATATTTGTAGTACTGTATGTATGTCATACATTATAATGTTATCACACAAATGAATACCTGTACCGGTAACAGATTTAAAAAAACACAATTTTGACTTCCAGAAACATTTTTCTAACCTTTGAAGCTTTTTGTGCTCCTGTACATGGTGATTCACCCTTAAAAAGCATAATGCAACTTTGGAATTATTGTACAGTATATACTCAAGTATAGTGCAATTTATTATGAGCAAATTTTTATGCAAAAAGTAGGTGATCGATCTATATTTTTGAGAGGTGAAAAATTCATGCATTTCCATGGGTCATTTATAGTGAATGACAGTTACCCGGTACATACTCGCAGTAAGCTCACCATAACAGTATGCTCCTTTAACTTGGGTTTCCCTACCATACCCCTAGATTCTTTCTTTACATTGCTACATGAAGATCAGAACCTTATTCACTATAAATCTACAAAACCTGACATAAATGAAGATTTACAGATAATTTGCCTTTCATTTGTATCTGTTTGCATAGCTGGTGGGTGCCATTGCTGCCAAGTTGGACTTGTCACTGTAGCTACAGTATATCCCCCTAGCCCTCTTCCTATCAGGCTGAGCTGTGAGCTATATTACGATTATTTATTTTTTAACTCGTAATTTCAGGTAGAACGTAACTTTATTTTTTTATATTTTTGTGTTACATGCACACACAACCTTACTTACAGAAATAAAAAATAAAATAAATTCATGGTAAAAACCATAACGGAAATAAAAATTTTGTGTGATAAAGTTAGCACTCTGAGTGTGGGAGGGGAGGAGGGTCAGTGGAGTGTGGGTCCTCAGCTGAGTCCTGCGTGTAGTGAAACGATTGAAAAATAATTCGTTGTCCGGCAGCCAAATGGCAATGCAGTACATTTTCTTTTCTTTTATTTATTGGTATTACTTTATTTATAGCTCACATATACTGGTACAGTTTACTGTAGTATATTAATTTATTTTACTCCTCACAGTTAATTTTTTTTCTTAAAACATTTTGATGAGACCTATCATAATGTGATTAATCACAGACAGGATGTACTGGCAATAAAATTACTTTAGTGTTAGTGCCTTTATTATTTATATATTATAATAATATCTTTAGAAATTATCAGTAATTGGGGAGCATTATAAAGGCATATCCCATGATTACAATACAGTACTGTACACCTCCCATGACACTGAGCACTGAAGGGTGGCAGTGTTCCAGTTGAGGGCTGCTTTGCTATGGTAAGCATCCCTGAGACTTTGACAGAATGTACATTAACTTCTGTCTTTTTTTATGCTTTCATCATTGCTATTTACATGTTTTTGTTATTGCTGCTAATGTGCCTCCAATTTTAAGTTTTGATTTTTGTACAGATAAAGCTACTTTTAGCGGTGAATCTAGTGAATTTTATAAATAACAAAATAACAAAGAATTCTTTAACCTCAGTACAGTATATAAAATTCTGGTAAACACTATGCTTGTGGCAAGTGACTTGGTAATGAAATTAGAGTAACCCAGAAATATACTTAATTTCTGCAAGTTAATAAAGTTTGTTTGTTAAAAAAAAGTTTAGTCATTTTTTTAGACTACAGTGAAATCAACATTAGCTAAACTGGGCATGAATTAATTAATTTTTCATTAACCCTGTCAACTTATGATGACATCACTGCACCTAGCTGCCATGTGTTAACCCTAAAGCTTGGATATTAGCCCATATCACTCAAATCTTTAAGGAGAACTGCAGAAAACAATTAACTAATCACCTTGACCTCCCACTTCAATATCTAGAGAATTATAAGGGATGCTGTTAGCCAAAGCTGACAGCACTGGCTCACTGGTGCACCAAGTGTCATAGAGTTAACATTGTCTGCAAAATTTTCTCACCATCCTAGAAATTAATAGACTACAGTGTATATACTTTCTGTATGTCTGTGTGTGTGTGGAAAAAAATCATCAACATACATGCAATGATAAGCGAAACAAATCTGATGAATAAAAGGATACACCCCAGGTGCCACTCTGGTTTTTGTAGGTGTTGAACCAGAAAACTTCTCCTTCTGGCCACAGAAGTCGACCCCAGAACAATGAGTCGATGGCCAGGGTCATCCCCAGGCAGCAGAGTCCAGCTGGTATGGCACTCTGAAGGAAACTGTCAGGTGCAAATTAGATAAATGTTGGGTCTGTAGAATGTCAAATAAGTGACATGCTTATCTTGAATATTAATAAATGTACAAAAACTCATTAAAAATATTGTATAGGTTGTGTTGAAATTAGGAATGCCTATTAAAAAAAAGAAAAGAAAAAAGTGCCTAACATAATCCCTGATTTCCATGGAAAAGAAGCTGAAGAAATTACAAAACAATTACTTAAATCTCCATAATATGGTGAACATATGTGAAACATAGTTACAGTATTGTATTTCACTCACGGTATGCTCTGAAATCTGCGTGTCAGGAGGTCAGCAAGCAGCATGGGGCCCAAAAGGAGACACAACTCGGACCTGAATATTAAAACTGCAATTCCAGATGTCCATACGAGCAGGCGATGACGTTGCTCCAGCCAATATGAGAAGGTGAGCAGGGCTGGAGAAAAACATAGCTGCTGTAGCAAACAAAAGAATGAAGTGTAGAATCTCTAATTATAGCCAGGAGGAAAGGCAAAGTGGCCAGCGAGATTTTCCCACCCCAAACATTCCCTGGTAAAGCTTGCCTTGTTCATGAACTGAGCCAAAGACATTGTCTTTTTCAAGTCAAAATAAATTGTTCCATGACCAGCATCTCATCCAGGTGAAGCAGAGTTTGAGTACAGTTCCAACCTCAGCCTGGTGGTTGCTTCAATATCTAACAAATTAGCAGGTACACCTAGATATTAGCAAAATCTATCACCATCAGCAACCTTACTAACTGCCTCATTATCAAGAAGAAGAATATCCGTATAGCATCAATTTCCCCAAATCCCTTAATATTAACAAGATTCACATCACTGGAGACACATGACAGCACCCTTCGCTGTTTTCATGTAAGAATCGGAAGACTTGACATGAAAATAATCCACATCATCTGAATTCTGTGGGTGACTGAGAATAATCAAAACACAATAATCAGCAATCCTGACAATGACAAATGGACAGTCAATGACATTAGTGAAAGAATTGTTCACTAACAGACATATTCCTCAAGATAAAAGGGAAAATACAGTATATGCCAATACAGTACTAAAGGCCAAAAGGGAGGGAAGAATGACAACACTGAGAGCCTGAAGCATAAATCCCACTGAAAAAACAACCAACTAACTCAAAGAGACTCAAATACAACAGAAATAAGTTGTCCATATTTCAAAGAACTTGCAAGTGAGGGAAGTTATCCACCATGCAAGTAATAAACAAAGGCATGACAAACAAATACAATATCATGTTTTTATTTCTTAAATTACAGTATTACCATCAACTATACATAAAAAATAAATCTACTTACCTACAACTAATGCAAATGTGTTTGGCAGAGGACGGCTTAAGTAGTACATGAAGTGGAACTGTGAGGCAGTGATGAGTGTGAACCAGATAGTGAGGGGCTTCCCAAAACTCTCCTGCAACTGCTTGCGTAATTTTCGCCAAGCCAGGATAACCAGCAACCCCAAAACACCTCGCACTGGTGGCAGATATTCATTATTTAAAAAAATATAAAGACAATCTATATTTAGTAAATATCATCTTATTATTAGTTAACCTTCTATATATACATCTACCTATTTTCTAGCACCTAGTTATCTCTCCATCTTATTTAAATAGTAGACAAAAGTAAATTCTTAATCAATATACACCTAACTTTCCTTAACAATAAACTGAAATAAAACCCCTCTACTGTACCCACTTATATTCTCAATTCATATAAAGAACATGAATCAGAGCACAAGTACTCTACTCAAATGTATCTAATCTATTCAAATATAGTACCGGCACCTCATTATTTTAGTTTGTCACCAAAATAAATTTTTTTATTCCCTATTTGGTCCATCCTCTGTTTAGTCTTAAAAATCTATTACACGAAGGCATGGAAGATTGTGTGGGAAGAAAGCAAGTAACATCGGCCCTAATTGGTGTACACAAAACCCAGTGGGAGAAAGAGTTGAACAAGTTCTGTGATTTAATAACCCACCACACAGCGCACAGCACTCGCCTCCTGTTAAATACGTCAGTGGTTGATCCCTAGGCACTCCCGGTTCACCCAGTTGTAAATGGGGTACCTACGTTTACAACATGGGGAAGTGAATGCGGTCAGGTGCAGTACTGGCCATGCTGCCTCCTTGTGTACCATAGGCTTATTGGTAAAGTGGGCTGTATTCACAGTCCTTAATGGGCAATCATGCCTATAGGACCCACTTTCACTTTGAAAGCAATACCTGTACAGTAAGTCCCCACTGAATTTAATCCTTTGAACGAATCCACACTATAACGACAGCACGTTTTTACTACCCATTTGCTGATTAACGAAACAATGTTCTACTATTAAGAATGATAAGTCACCCCCACCATTCTGGTTTTTCACCACCACCACTACCGCTATTATCACCACCTAAATCATAATTTCACCTTCCTCCTTCCCTTCCACCCGACACTTTACCTCTCTCGCTCATTCTACTATGACTCTCATTCATGATAGTACAATATTGTACAGTATTGTACATTGTTTATTTGTTATTCTCACTCCATAATTTAAAATTTGTCACGTAACAGTAAATCCAGTGAAATATGGCAGAGAGGGAGGAGAGTTACGTGCAAACGACGCTCAACTAGCAGCAGTCAATCGACTCACTCCCCTTACTGGCATCCGGTGCCAGGCGTACAATCGAAATATGCATGGGAGAAATACATATCTTGTAAGTCTAATTTGAAAACGGTGACAGGCCCAGTGATAAACAAATTATATAAACCATGCATTTACCTACGATAACATAAAAAAAAAATTGCATCATTACTAGAGTGAATGAAATATTCCCACAAACAACAATTGACAACTGTTTGTGTTTCCCACCACCTCGGGCACCTGTGTCCAGTGCGACCGACCGGTCAACCAGCTCCCACGGGCCTAAAATGTTCTTGGCTCTGTTTTAGGAATGCTTTTGGGAGGCTTCTTAGCCCAGAACCCCCAACAATAAGACAGTTTTGGAAAGATTTTAATGTAAAGAAAACTCTGGAAAATATTAAAGAGGCCTGGGATAAAGTTTCCGACTGCAATGAATGGTGTGTGGAAAAGAAATTGGCCAGAGTGTGTTTACAGATTCTCTGGATTCCCACAATCGCCAGCTGCTACAAACCACCAGATCGTGCAGCTGGTTCAGCAAGCAGGATTTAATGAGGTGGTTGACGAAAACATAGAGGATCTACTTGAGGAACATAGTAAAGACCTAACAAATGAAGAATTGCTACAGCTGGAGCCAACACTCCAAGCTTTCTTTAAAACAAAAACAACAGCCACCTCTCCTCCACCTGCTGCTGCCAAGCAGTGATCACAGTGCCTCAAGTGAAGAGGCAGATAATCCTGCCCCAAGCAATAACTAAATAAGTTTAAGTAACTGTGTTCCTCTGGCCCCGAGGAGGAACAACTACTGCACTTGTTGCTTTCGACATGGATTTGGCGAGTACAGTATCACTATTTGTACCTTTAAGTTTTACATGTTTTTATCTACAGTATTTTGATGTGTTACAATTATTTGGTCACAGAGCTTAGTACAGTACTCCACCTAACGAAAGCATTTTAGTGGAACCTAACCCTTTCGTTCAGTGGGGACTTACTGGACATAAAAGTTTCAAATGACCTAAGCATGACACAGCAAACCATAGGTCGCCTCTGATCCGAATAAAATCGTCTGGGGTTAGACAAACTATCAAAAGTGGCATCCCTGGTAGTGAAGGGGTTAAAAGAGTAAAGTATTACAAGTCATACAGCTGAGTCAACAAATTCAATCTTCCTTTCCTTGTATTATCATATGAACAATCATATTGTTTTTTTAATTCTTTCTCAATCATAAAACCTCACTTTTTCAAAACTAAATTAACACCTTAAAGAAGATCATTTAATCAACATTCTCACTATTTTGCTGGTAATTATTAAAAAAAAAAATAAAAAAATATATTTTCTAATTAACTGTAATAAAAAATCATTGTTTACATTGATTTGCCCGTGTACATTACAGGTTCAGATATTCTGTATAGATATAAATATAAGGTTTATCTCCAAAACTTTGGTACATATCACGCTCAAACCACAGCACAATGAGATTCACTTAAAGGTGTAAATATCACAAAAATGTACATTCTTCAGTGAGTTTACATAAAACTAGCCTGTCACCTACCGATGTACTGAGCAATAAACTTGGAGAGCCCGAATAACTGGACAACAGCTACAGCTGGGTAGGCAATGGTTGCCACCACTATGGGGCCAATAAATGTTCGAGGTACCACCCCGGGGAACTCCAGGTGGTCATACTGAAACAGTTGTAGGGGGTAAAAGTTTAAAAGAACCATAAAATCTTAGGTATAAACTTTCATTTTACCCCAATGTTTAAAGACTTGACCAATATCTGTAAGATTATTCTAACAGTTAAATGTCTGTGTGGTTCACAGGTGATTCACTTTTTTTTAAACTTTACAGACTGGTAATTCAGCACTACAGTACTGTACTATATATAGAATTAAAGGATGCTAAAAATATAGATACAGGGTACTTGTATATTTATTTATTATAATATTTAACTTAAAATTACAGGTACTCGCATTCATCAAATTAATATTCCTTACATTAGTAGTTCCTACACAGTCTGCACACACATAATTTTACTGACTAGATCTACAGTACCTGCTCCCTTAGGCTCATGTTAAGACTTTCCTAACCTCCTCCAGATGAATCCCCTTGTAGAGTAAATCATGGCAAGCTTGCAGATTGAAGCTCTCTTCCACCTTGGTGTATGGTGCAACAAAAAGGTGGACCAGTGCCACACATGCAACTAGCCAGTCCATCTGGAAAGATGAGTAATGTAAATTGAGTACATAGTAAACCCTTGTTATTCGCGAGGGATAGGTTCCAAGGAATGGCACGATAGGGAAAGCTGGGGATAGCAGCTTATACTACCTTAGTGCACTAGTGTATACCTATACCAAACAACTGACCAGCCGCGGCACCACTCATCCCCTCTTTTAACTTGTCTAATAATTCAACTTTCTTTCTCAGGGTCATCACCGACCTCTGCCTTTTGCATTTCACTCCACTAGCACTGACACTAGGCAGTCTTTTAGGGTCCATTTCACACAGAAACACTAAAGTTTTGAGAGTACAACACGAGATGCTGCGTGGGCTACTTGTGTTGCGGGAAAAAGCTTGCAAGGTAGCCACCACAGCCACCATCTGCTTACCGCGAATCGCAAACCCGTGAATGGGAAGGATCTACTGTATACAGTAATTCTAAAACAAAAATTATTAGACCTGTTCTCCCGGTATGAAACTTCCCTCCCTTTGTGTTGCATGTTTCCCAAACTCTGACCAAGGTGATCTTTGCAGTCTTCTATACAAATAATGATATCGTATACTAATATCATACAAAATATAGCACACATAAAGAAGTCCGTTATCCATCTTTTCATGTTTACCAAGACTCTACATCATACTCATTGCCGAAATCAGAATTATAACGGTTTCTATCAGTACAGTGCATGGTAAGGGGATATGACTCGGTAAATTTCTACACCACTTTACCAGATCTTCCTCACCTTTTCACCCACATAAGAAACTGATTCTTACATTGGTAAAATAATCCTAACAACATGGTACAGTACAAAAATATGAACATAAAGAAAGCATAATCTAGAGGTGAATAATATAACTTTGAATCTTTCTTAAAGCCACTTGGATCACAAAGTTTAAATAAGGATCTTAACTGATTAGTAATGATGCCTAGGTGTAATAAACATTCACATTACCATGCTGAGGTTTTATTTTCATGTAGTATATTTACTCTTGAAACTAAGTTGCACATAAATTTACAATAAACTACAGTATATACTTACTTCATACTCATTATTGTTCTTGAAGAAGCAGAAATACACAAGTGTAATGATAAGTATAGCCAGCATAGTGACACCTATCAATTACAGACACTTAGAATCAGTCAAAGAACAGACCTTCACAAATTTCATCACTTAAGAACCAGTTACTGGCATACAAATCTTAATGTAACAGTGACATACAAAATATTTCCACACGTCTTACTGTATTAACAATTGATGACACTTATTTCTCCAAGAGCAAATGTTACCACAAATAACACAATTAAACCAGGAAGCAGATAGCTAGAGTTTATTTTTCAGATTATTTCACCACTGGGGAATGGATCAACACCAATTAGGCACACACAACTGTCACAATACTGGTTATGTGACCCTACTAGGTGGAGATGGCCGAGTGTACCACGCTAGGGTAATTGCTCCCCTTATCTGTGCTTGGTCGCTCATGTGCAGCACTAGGCTGGCTCAACCACCCTATGCTCACATTGCATAACAAGTATCATATTTCTCATTGAAGTACTGTACAGAGACTAAGAAATGGAGGAAGGGTGAGAGACGTGCAAACAAATTTGCAAGTGCATATAATATAAATACACTGGTTTTGACGCACACACACACACACACATACAACTTCTGACTAATACACGAGTCAGCTGGTTCAGTGGGGTGCGGGGGGATGGCGCCGTGTGTGGGAAGAGGGAATGTTGCTAGGGAGTCAGCAGTAGCGTCCTTGCTGGTCTCCTTTGCTATGGTGAAGCAGGGAGTATATGCAAATGGCAAATGTGTTAAACTTTCATTTTGCTTTTATTTACTGGTTTGGTAATACAGTGGGGGTTTTTTTTGTAACCTATTTATTGGTATTATTTTTATTTATTTCCCACATTTACTGGTACTGTATATATTTTTTTAAGAAAACTATGGCTACAGGAGGGAAATACACACAAAAGTTTTTTCCTAAATACTCCCTGTTAAAATGGGGGGGGGGGGGGGGGGGGGAGAGCATCTTATATGGCCGTGTGTATATACCATAAAATATGGTAATGCCTTGTATCTGTGCATAGTTATTTTCATTTCCATAATCTTAATTTTCAGTATCTTTGAGACTTTTACCATTTTAAAGATTTTCTCTTCGTACAGTACAGTACAGTGCCCATACACTACAACATGGAGATGTCATGTTGGCTAAACATTACTTGGGTGATTTGTCCCGTCTCTGTTACGCACTGTTGGCAAGTACTGGGCATGCACTGGCTCCAAAATGATATCTGAACTTGCACCAGTGTTGGTCAAGAATGGTCTTGAACAAGCTCACGTCCGAGTTGAATCTTTATGTACCTGTATATAGTACTGTATAATAATTATTTTTTTAAATTATGGCACTCACTTAATGAAAGTGGAGCAGACGGTTAGCACCCGAAAGCGTTTATATATTTTGTTCATATTTTCCAGTTATTCTTCAGATAATACAGTACCAGGTAATAAAATCGCAATGACAACATTGCAGTATTTTTTCTTGTTAGCCTATCCTTCAATCATAAATTATTTGTTCGTGAGCAGGGCATCAAGGAAGTAATTTCACGTCTACGTGCTTTGTAGGCAAAGAAATAAATTATTTACTTAAATTATGGCACTATTGGATATGCCATGGCAATCATGTTTTGGTTCACATCGTCTGCTATATGGGAGCATCCGTGGTCTTTGTTTACATGTCAAAAAATGAATGACGATCTCACCGGGTGTGTTTATTACGATTTATAATGGATTTAATTCATTAAATTTTTATAGAAAAGTTGTTTGGATGATAGTAAGAAAATAAAAAAGACAATGCACAGGTTAGGAAGTTAGCTGAGGTGAGGTGAGGTAGGTTAGGTCAGGTTAGGTCAGGTCAGGTCAGGTCAAGTTCTAATAGGTTCTGTGCATCCTCATTTCCATGTTCAGTATCATGCAAATAGTATCCCCTCCACCTTTACCGTGAGGAAATACAGACCCAAGGAATTAAGCTTTTAACAACCTCCCTAGGACATACCCAGCACTTGGTTTAATCAACAAACTTTTTACCATTGCTTGTACACCTACATTATCTATGTACATGATATTAAATATACAGTACAGCTGGAAAGCAAGATAATAAATAAATTATTAATAATCTACGGGTATATTTTCTAAGAGAATGAATACTTTGTAAGACAATTTTTTTTCTTATAAGCAGCATTCCTTAACCAATGCCTATAGTTACATGCCTGTTACATAACCATTCAAATCCTTACCACACCCCCGCACCTCTAAAACCTAATGGCAGCTGTATCACACCATAATTTATAAGGTTTTAAATACGAATTTAGCAGAAAATAAAGACAAACTTTATGAAGATATAAGTTAATGTTTGATATGTGGACATTAAATCATGCACTTTACTACCACAAGCACTGGCAAGTTACCACTTATTGATTGATCCTCCACTGTCAACCCTTTTAATTAACACATTTTGTGGTCAGTAACTTCGCTTACTAATCTGCCAGATTACTTACTTAGGTATCATCTTGAAATATCACAAATTTTAACAAAAGAAATTTACCATTTTTGCTCGGTGATATCTCGCTGGACACCCTTCCCTCTCACATACTTCCCCTAACGGCTCAAGACACTTAATTTTAGCCCTGAGGCACGGGGTCTTACACTTGAAGAAGAGGATGACCTCCTGGAAAGTAATTCAATGTGAACTACGGTGAAAAAAGGTTCGTTTGAGGAGGTCTTAAATTGCTGCCACTCATCTCTACTGTCCACTCCTCTCCTGTGTCTCCCAGGATGGAGGGAGGCTTATTCTGAAGTGCGAAAAACAAGAATAACCATAATTATTCAATCAGCAGGAGAGCTTTAAGTATACATTATTATTCACGTATTAAGGATACACTTCTTAATGTGATATATAATTTAATTGTTCTCATGAATGTTTTATTTCTCTGTATTATGGGAACAGGGAGATATGGAGACAGGGAGATGTCATATCATTAGTATTAGATACCGTACTGTTACCATCATTTTGTTTCTATATTGAAGTGATATAAAGACATTGATGTAAAACTAGTTATATACATAAATAATGAAGGTCTCATTAAAGCATAAATATTGAAATTGCGGAACTTCCTTTTGATTTAGTAGTTTTAGTTGGTTTTGCATTTCAGAACCTTAAGATGGAGGCATGTATATTAGTGTTTAAAATATACCACGAACAAGAACACTATCCCCTCAACTTTTATATTGTATGTATATAATTAATAATATAGCATACACTGACCGATATTACAGTTTTTGTATAGTTGGGTCATGATATGTTTCACATTTCATATTCCCTCAAACATAAATTAATACCTCATTCGCGGTAATTTTTTAACAATGATTATTTGAAATCTTGATCCCTGCTATCCTTTACTTTTATCCTCTTCATCACTGCTCGGCTCGCTGCCACTTGGGCGGATGGTCACGTCTCTGTTACACACTGTTGGCAAGTTCTGGGCATGTAATCTAATAGATTATTTAAAATGCTAACATTTTCATTAGATTAATTTAAATTTAGTCAAACTATGCAAACGTCATTGACAAAAAACTTAGGTTTCAATAATACATGCCTGAAATTCATAACACGTTTATCTAACCTAGAGTATATAAGGTAGTGCTTATCACATTGAGTTTACTCTTTGATATTAATGTGTATTTAATAGATTTGTTGTTCGCTCTATGAAAAACATGCCAGGCCACTGATGCATGAATGTCGTCTGCAGCAGCCTGGGGAAACGAGTCTAAAATAATTTCTTTATACAGTACATATATATATATATATATATATATATATATATATATATATATATATATATATATATATATATATATATATATATATATATATATCCAAGTAAATCACTGTAGGTGCGCGTGATCCAGGTATATGCTGATAACCACAAGGAAAGAAGAAAACACTAAGTTCCCAAGCGCTTTCGTGTAATTCACATCTAAGGCCACGTCCTAGCCTCCTAACCTAACCTAACTAAAAAAAGTGATTTGCCCCAAAGACTAATGTCAGAATCATCTAAAACAGCAAGAAAACTAGCGAAATGATATATTTTTCCTGTGAAAAGGGGTGATGGGTAGTTAACAAAAAATAACCAAAGAGGGCATGGCTGGAAATCACCATGAGAGTCAATGCTGCGTTTCCTGGTGTGGTGAGGTCAGTGGCAAAGTGAGACACGCTGATTCTCAATATTGTCCAAGCCAAGAAAGATCTCTGCTATAAAGAGGGAATACACACAATATATTCACACTATATTTAATATATACACACTATATTCATTAAATATATATCCTTTCCCGATATATGTGTTTCCGCCGCTGATGTTGTTGGTTCGCCAGGGTACCAACTAACACACGACTATTACGGGACTTAAAAGGGCTCCCGAGGTCTTTTAACTGAATAGAACTATTAAGACCCTTAAAGTTTTGTGTATGTACTACTAGTGTTTAATAGGAAAATGTCAGCCTTAATAACTGTTTGCTAGCACTTAAAGTTTTGTGTATACCTGCCCTGCCCCCATCTTTGATCATCCTCCCTTAGGGATTATGGGGAAACTTTCGTCGTGGCCCTCGACATCTCCAAAGTATTTGACAGGGTATGGTTCAAGTCTTCGCTTTCTAAGCTTTCCTTTTATGGAATTTATGGTTTCTCTCCTCCTTTTTGTTCTCTATTTTCTAGCTTCCTTGAGAACCGATCCATGGCAGTAGTTGTCGAGGGATCGATCTCTCGCCCTTTCTCTACCAATAGTGGTGTCTCACAGGGTTCTGTTCTTTCACCTACTCTCTTCCTTCTTTTTATCACTGGTTTACTTCACACTACGACTAATTCTAAGTATTCTTATGCTGATGATTCTACTCTTCACTCTTCTTCACATTTTTCCCTCCCCCCTAATTCTCAAACTACTGAGATCTGTTTCTAGAGCTGACATTTCATCTATCAATGCGGATCTGTGCAGCTTCTCCGAATGGAGAGGTAGAAACTTGGTTAAATTCAAAAGTAATAAAACACAGTATTTGCCAATTTCACTTTCCAAATTAGATGACCTCCCACCAAACACATTTCAGGACGCAATCAATCTGCCAAATTCTAAAATAGACATGCTAGGCCTCACCATTTCCTCTAATATGCCATGGAAGCCACACATCCACAACATTGCTAAAGCTGCCTCCCGAAAGCTGGGAATGCTGTACAGATGCCGTAGCTACTACTCGTGAGCAGTTGCTTCAAGTTCATAAGGGATGCATACGTCCTAACTTGGAGTACTTCTCTCATATCTGGGTTGGCTCTTCTTATGTCCAACTGTTAGATAGGGTGGAATCAAATGCATTTCGTCTTATTAACTCTCCTCCTTTAGTTGATGATCTCTTTTCTCTTTCTCTTCGCCACAATGTTGCGTCACTCTCTCTCTCTTTTACAGGTACTTTAACAGGCAATGCTCGGTGGATTTGGCATCCTGTGTACCTCCGGCAAGGCCGTGGGCTAGTAACACTCGTCTTGCCCACCGTTTCTGTGTGGGTGTCGGTCACACTAGATTCTAGTGACTAGAATAACCCATTATAGTACATCCTTCTTTCCTCAGACAGCCAAACTGTGGAATGCTCTGCCTTCTTCTGTGTTTCCATACTCTTACAATCTGTCTCACTTCAAAAAGCTGGTTTTCCGGCATCTTCGTGGTGTATTGTAGATTAATAATCTTTTTCGTTTCTAATTCTAATTTATTTTTACTCTTATTTTTTCGCCCCCCAAGCCCCGTTGTGGGTCGATGACCTGAACCCGGGTGGGCTATTCCCCGTAAAAAAGGAACAGTGTCTGTTTTTGACCTAACCTAACCTAAGAAACAAGCCGGTATTCATCACCAAATGTTGGATGGGTGCCTGTGCGAGTTTCTGTGGCGTCAGCGTCACAAAGGGCAAAATTTGTACGAGGTTATGTTCAGCATGATTGACCAGCACTTGTGATTCATAGACCTGCAAGTCACAAATAAAACATTTCCGTAAAACGTGAGTTTCACATTTAAAATCAGCTCGAAAAACTTTATCTTTAATGCAAGATGAAAAAATTTGGAACACTCCAATTTTTTTATAAAACCCAAGTTGTGAAACACGACACATCAGAATTGAAATACGAATCCTACTAAACAAATACTGTGTATTGTACTGCATTCAGGAGGGGGGCCCTAAAGTAATGGTGGTCCTGTGCAGTCGCACAGACCGCACATAGTTGGAAGTTGTTGGTGAATTTGGACATAATAAAATAATATCACTGTAACCCAAATTAATATACACATATATTAATGTTGTTGCTGCTTCTAATGCAGTGTAATAACTGGCAACTAGACAGTGAACGCATACACAATCAACATTTCGGCGTTTCGTTACAAAAACAGTTCCAGAAAATGGGCCTTTTCGCTGAAGGTAATTGTAGGTGAAAGGTCACTTCGTAGAAAATAACCTTAAAGTACGTCAGGCGGAATCTCGCCCGCCAGGATATACCGCCGTGGTAGGTGTCATGATGGAATTAATCTCGCCCTTATTCGATCACGTCATCCCCAGAATTAATAACCATCGTATCTAAGAATATTTCATGATGCGGCGTCATAATATAGCCGGGCAGCTGTGGGTAAAGGTAGATAAATCAAGATATTATTACAACTAAGTACAAAATAGTGTGGGAGTGAACCATAAAGGGCTGGTCCACCCCCACACGTGAGTCACCCTGCCCTGGCCTAGCACGCACAGCCTAGCATGTAGACATATCGATCCTATTGTCCCCCTTTTCCGGGAATCAATGATATGTTGGGATTCCCGGATGGCGAATACTATTGAGCACGTTACCTAGGTCACGGCAGCGGCTATATATAGTCTTGCTTTCAGTTATGACATCCAGTGAGTATCTAATTCTATTGTATTTTCTATCAACTTGGTGTCTACTGTCATTTTGATTTTTTTGAGAACCACTAACAGTATGAATAAATGTTTTTAATACTATATGTGGTATCTCCGGTGACTAATTTCATCGGTAGGCATATATGAATTTTTACAAATTGCTTGTTTGTAATCATATACTAACGACCAAAGCACCGTAACCTAACTACTCACGTTTGGTAAAGCAGCTTAGGTTAATTTTGTAAATAATTATCTTTAGCTAAGATTGCACCGTATACGGGAATTTGTTTGTAGCACAAAATCTAGGCTAATTTATCGAATGTCATAATTCTCCTCGCTTCTACACTTTTTTTTATCCATTGCTAAACCTACATCTACCTCGCGCGACAAGTGTACCAAATATTCAATTCCTCATTAGAACATTAAAGACAATGTAGAAACAGCACAAAAAGAATTTCGTAGAAGGAGAATTTATGACACCGGCTTATTTATTTAACTACGTGGAAGTCCTCAAGGTTAAATGTATGCCACTCTTAAAAAAAATCGCTATTCCTGTCATTCACAACTGTTGAATGTCGCACCCGGAATATTTCGGTTTTTTGGAAATCTTTTGAACGTATGCGTAGTAATGGTTTATATATATAATAAAAAAAATTAGTCACAATGGATAACAATGTCGATGTTGAGAGCGAGAGAGGATGGTGGGGGGGTTCCAAGAACGTCGCCCCGTGACTGGCGTCATCAATCACACACATCATCGACACATGAGATGCCCCAGCTTATTTCACCTGACGATTAAACTCCCTAACACTACCTGGAAGATTAGATTAAGTTAGGCTAGTGTTAGGGTGGTTAATATTAAGGTGAAATAAGCCGTGGGGACTAATCTTCAGGGGATCTGCAAGCTACTTGGCAACTCCCACGTACTGGGGTAGAAAATAAAGTATTTGTTATTTTGTTGGTTGAGTATAGGACAAAGGTTAACAAAATGTCAAACGTATGGTTGTTGATATGTGGAATGTGGGGGAGATAAATTGTATACGCAGGTGATGATGAATAAGGGATGATTTGCTGAATTTCACGGCGTTGTATGCAAAAGAAACAATAAAGAGAGCTCAGGATCTCAACTGACTCAGCCATGTTAATAACGTTATTATTACCCTTTCTGTATCTGATTTTCTGGCGAAATAAACTGTTTCAATTCAATTCAATTAAAAAATTCCCTTTGCTCTGGTCTCATTATTTAGAATCAACATAAGGTTCCCTGATGGAAACTCGATTGGTTTTGTGTGTGTGTTGTGTGTGAGAACCTCATAAATATTTTTTTGACATTTTAAGGTGAGTGGAATTGTCGCTACGTATAATTAAACATTTCTCTAACCGGCAATGTTTGTACTGCTTGTAAGTACGGGTTGCAGATGATGGTAACATACCTTAATGTTTGCTTACTTTTACTTTTGTTTGCATTGAGCAAATGGGTTTTCAGAACAAAAAGAAAAGTGAGGAGATGAATGAACAGGATGTTGCTGATGATTTATCCTGTTTCGGTGATATAATGTAGTAGTACAATATTGGAAGTGCGGTTTCTTGTCCATTCAGCTTAATTAAGGAACGTTTGATTCATACATCTGCTGCTGGCATAAGGACTCCGCTAGAAATAAGTATCTCTTGGCTTTGTCAGCTGTCCTTGGTCAAATTGACTTAACTACTGTAAAAAACAAAAAACAAAAAAACAAAAAACCGGAAAACTTGACCACATTATGTAATGCTAATTGACTTCAAATGAGGCAGTTGCCAAACAGGACATTACTAATTGTAATGATATTGTTCAACTATTAAGCTGGCATTTTACATTAAGACACTGAGGACTTGACTACATTGCAGTCACATTTTATTTACTTCTCTTTGGGTTAATAAAGTTCGCACGTATGCTTTAATGTTTACGTTTAACCTACAATATATTTTAACGCAGTTCCTCCCAATAAACCTAAGTTTATCCATTATATTTCTGAACCATATAGACATTTTTTGATTATTTAGCATTGTATAGCGTACGGCAGGTGTAAGTTGGTGTAGTAATAAATTAGTTTTCGGGATGAGTAGAGCGGCAACACTAAACGGGCCAATTCCCTCCATTCATGTGAACGTGAGGCGGCGGGGGAAATCGACCAACAAGCCTTCACTTCGCTACCAGACACACGATTATCCCACACTAACCTAAATCAGCCCTCTCGCATTAACAAAATAAGACTAATGAGCATTAAACCATAACAATATAGATGTATCTCGTACAGAAGTTAGCTTGGATATCCTTCCCTAAAAGCACGCAGAATTTGATACGTTTTCCCTTACTCCGTAGTGAGTACAGAATCAAGGGCCGCTGTACTACAAAGGTAGAACACTCGTCCTCAATGTGTGTTTATTTTTCTGGCGATATCTTGTAATGATGTAACCGAAGTTTAACCTTTAGATTAATAGATGGCGAGACTAGGGTCGGGTTACCGTTTGTTTGGGTGGATGTGTGAGTGTGTGTGTGTACTGACCCACCCTTTATGAAATTATAACGCCTGCATTGCCCCCAACACACACACTACATGCACACACCTACCCACGCTCACACACCCACCCACCCACCCACACACCAACGTCCAAAGCTTGCCTGCATCAATCAACATTCTCGGTACACACGCACGCACCAATACTCCCACGCCCACCCACACACTTGCGCAAATTCCGCCCACCCAAACACCCATCAATGCAGCTTCCCACGCACACATGCTTAAACATACACTTATTTGTTTGTTATCGCTGATATATAGACATTTCCGAGTACTGAGTGACAAGTCCGAGGGCTGAATGACATGTTCCAGGCCTGAATGACATGTCTTAGGCTTAAATGACATGTTCCAATCCCGAATGACATGTCCCAGGCCTGAATGACATGTCCCAGGCCTGAATGACATGTCTCTGGCCTGAATGATACGACCCAGGTCTTAATGACATGTCCCAGGCTTGAATGACATGTGCAAGGGCTGACTGACATGTCCCAGGCCTGAATTTCATGCCTAAGGGCTGATTGACATGTTCAAAACTTGCGTGACATGGCCCAGGACTAAATGATATGTCCAAGACTTGAGTGACATTCCCAATGGATGAGTGAAATGTCATGGCAGAATGACTTGTCCTAGGGCTGAGTGACATGTTAATCATCCACACAATGTTAAAATTCGCTAATTGACCGCCCGAGCGTCATGTAAGCTGACAAGTGCAGTAATGTAGGATCCCATTTCTGACAACCCGTCTGGTTAAAGCTTTTCTGTAATTCTTCACCTATTATTTTCTCTATGGGTGCTGGTATAAGAAATATTGGATCACTTGAAAATTAGATACCCCAGCTTATTTCACATAATTAAACACCCTAACGATAATCTAACTTAACCTAACCTCTCCCCACGTAGCGTTTGGCTATTTGATTATGAGGTGAAATAATTGAGGTGTATAATCTTCAGGTGATCCAATATTTCTGTGGTTGTGTTATTCCAGTAGAAGTGTTCGTGACTACTCAACAATATTCAGAATATTTATTTCCTAAAAAATATATATGCTACTAACTTTAACAAACATTTTTATAATTATACTCAACAAATTATAAAAAGAAAAATCCATGTACTCAATTCTTTCTGCCTTTACTTATTTATACAATTATTTATCATTATTTTGTGATTATTATCCTGAATTGCTTCATCTTAGTTGGGTATTATCTGATGCTTATCTGATTTCCTTATTCAAACAGTGATAAAATTTTTCGGTAATCAAGGTGAAGTATAAAGATAACACACAAGGGCTTTTATCAAGGGAACCTGATTCTTACAAAACAACCAACAAAGAGTTCTCATAAATACGCCGAAATCATTACAAGTCGCAAGCACAGTAGTGGGAAAGGAGTACAGGAAGTCATTGCTTTTATCCTCTTCACCACTGATCGGCTCGTTAGCCGCTTGGGCGACCGGTCACGTCTCTGTTAAGCACTGTTGGCAAGTACTGGGCATGCACCGGCTCCTGAATGTACCTGAACCCGTTCCAGTGTTGGTCAAGTCTTGTCTTGAAAGAGTTCACACTCGGTGCCGTCTCAACACTTTCTGGTAGATTGTTCCAAGAGTTTACAACTCTCACTCCGAAAAAGTTTGCCCTCACAGTTTTCTGGACTTGCGGCTTCTTCAATCTTGAGCTGTGACCCCTTGTGGGGCGAGCGTCAGCCAGCTCCGAGTAAGGACACTCGACTGAGTTGTGCCCCTTGAGCTGCTTATACACCTCTATTAGGTCCCCCCTTGCCCGTCTGTAGTATAAGCAAGGCAAGTTCAGGCGCTCCAATCTCTCAGGGTAGCTGAGGTGCCGACGGGCAGGCACCCGTCTGGTGGCCCTCCTTTGAACATTTTCAACCAACTGACAGTCCCTAGCATATCTCGGGGACCAGACTGGGTGAGAGTACTCAGATGGGGAAGCACTTCACCCTTGAAGATCGTTACGAGGGACAGACCGTCTAGATATCTGAACGACCTTCTTATAAGACCCAATAATTTATTTGCCTGATTTACCTTCTTCTCGCCATGGCCCGAGAACTTCAGCTCATTGTCAACATCCACACCTAGGTCCTTCTCACATTCAGTCTTAAATAGTGCAGTTTCTTCATCCCGTTGGGACATATGATACGCCTCCTTTCCGTTGGTACGCCCCAGGTGCACCCGCTTACACTTCGTGACATTGAATCTCAACAGCCATTTGTTCGACCATTCTTGGAGCCCACAGAGGTCCTTCTGCAGCTCTTAACAGTCCGCTTGGTTCTTGATTCCCGAAATAACTTGGCATCATCGGCAAACATTTGTATGGAGGACTGTACAACGTCGGGCATGTCATTTATGAAACAAACAAACAACAGTGGGCCCAATACACTGCCCTGTGGTACCCCGCTTGTGACAGGTGCGGATGATGCCCACTTCCCTTTGATATTCTACCTCAGGAGGACTGGTCGCTCGTAAGTACACACTCTTTAGTAGGTTTAATTGCTTATTTACTTGCATTTACTTTTATCATTTACTCTTTCATTTTGAATTTATTTAAAAATGTAATATGACTTAGGCTTGCTTTTTTCATGAACTCGAAAGCAGAAATTTTTGCGATGCGAAGTAAAACACGAGTGACTAGGAGCTATTAAGCTGTACCGGTACTGGTATTTGAGAAAAATCCTTTGGGTAATGTCAAACTTCCATCAGTCAGGTAAAGAATAGGTTCACATGGGGATAATTATAGCTTACTACAAATGTCCAGTCGGAATACTCATTAGTCTCTGTTAAGAGATAAAAGTCCGGGCTTCTCGTTCAGGAAATCCTAGATTCACCTTGTAATTCAGGGGTATGAAAAGGCCTGGCCTTAATTACTGTATATCACGTTACAACCAAATGAAGAACGGGGAGGGCTTTAACACCTCTTTAATTTCGAACACTCATAAAACTGAATCCGCTAATGAAGCCTACGATACAATAATTTTAGGAATGGTTGTTATTATATGTCCTCAATATTCTATTTCCGGACTAAAATGGGATCACCTGAAGAATCGTCGCCCCAGAGTCCGGCAGGGCGACAATTCTTCAGGTGGGATATCCTGGGGCGACGATTCTTCAGGTGGCAACACCTGGGGTGACAATTCTTCAGGTGGGGTCAGGACCCTCCACGGTTGTTAATCTTCAGGTTAATGGAGTCAGGACCCTCCAGTCAGGTAGGAGGACTATATAATAGTAAGTGGGCTCAAAAATGTTTAGTCAATTTTGTGGATGTGAATACTGGTGTGCACACACAAGCAATTGAATCATATTGGAGCAAGAACAAGAGTTACACAAAGACCATGCGTGGCTGCAAACGAAGCTTTTTAAATTCTTACCTTCAAGAATTCATGTGGCATGATCGTTTTTCTGATAATCCTCTGGAAATTTTATGTCAACACATTGCTGTTCAGTACCCTTTGTAATATGCATCACAATAAAGAAGCATAACGCAAAGGAATATATTTATGTTATCCTAATTATACAAATTATATTCACTGTGGGCTGGGGCGACGACTCTTCAGGTGGAGCAGGCTGGGGTGACAATTTTTCAGGTGGGATATCCCGGGGTGACAATTCTTCAGGTGGACATTCTGGGGCGACGATTCTTCAGGTGATCCCTAAAATGCCTCTGATTTTTTAAAATGATAAAAACACTTGCTCATATAAAAATAAACAGGATGTATTTTGATGATTCTTTTGCGTTTACATACTTTTACTTTTATACTCTTCGCCACTGATGGGCTCGTTAGCCAGGTGGTTGGTCACTATTGGCAAGTACTGGGGCATGTACGGGTTCCAACTTCCAGAATGTATATGAGGACCATTAATGATGATAGTAAAATATATCTTAAGAAATCTAATTGGAATGAACATTAGATAGTGGCTGAATATATCATAATGATACAATTTAATTTTAATCAAAGATTTTCTTATATTTATAACAAGGAACTTATCATGCTTTTGAGAGGTAATCTTATAATGTATACTAATTGTGTATGTGTAGCTAAAACTAACAAAGTTATCCTTCAAAGTTAGAATAGTCAGTTCATTTTCTCTTTCACAAAGAAATAGTTTTCTGTAACACTAGCAAATCAAAATTTTGAATATGTAAATTATATCAACACAATGAACTTTTTTTTAAAATTTTTAATGGAGATAAATAATATTTGTTTAATGTAGCAGTAGCCTGTATTAATTCAACTGATGATTTTAAAGGTATATTTGAAGGAAGTGTTGATGGGTGGGAGATATGTGGCAAGGTGCCTGTCACGGTGGCCCAGTGGCCCCTCCTCCACCCAGCCACTGACAGAACACGTAGAATTGTTTGTGGGGGAGTGATGGGAGGCAAGTCGAGATCAGTCGGGTGGGAAAGGTTAGCAGATAACAGTATATAGCTTGCCTATTGTGTGTGCTTCTGCTGCTCTTGCTTGAATATTTCATAATCCGTGGCATCCCAAGGTGGTCACATGTGTGAGGTAAGAGAGTGATGGAAAATTGAAAAGTTTTCACGAGAACCTTGAACATGGCTCTGGGATGACGAGAACCATTTCCAGAGATGAGGGTATTATAACTAGACGTAGGGGAGGTTAACTATGCCAATAAGAGACGAGGCAGGGGGTCTGACTATAATGTGTGAAGGACTGATGCAGATAGGAAAGTGTACAAAAGATGACTGACTGGGTGTGGCTGAGATGCAAATGATACCTACCAGATCATGTTTCATTTACCCTGTCCTGTTAACCCTGGGATGCCAATTACGTCGCCGTGCGACGATAGAGTGAGATTTTGAACAGTAGTAATGTGAAAAATGTTCTTTGGCTGTCTACAAACCATACAACTGACCCGTACGATACTACCCTAGGGCTACTGTACATTCATGTACGAGTCATCTTGACATGCCCATTGACGTGTGTGTGCATTTGTGCGTGATTAAGTGAATTAAAAATGTATCCCTTCCATAAAGCTTATTAATGAATAGATTGTTGCATATCCCATCTTAGCAGTTGCTATGCCTAAGCTCTACCTTGTTGCCCTATAGGTTGTGTTGCACGTACAGTATAGTACTGTACAGAAAACGGTTAATATTATTTTTTAATGCAATGGGTATTTCGGATTTTTTACCGTTTCACTAGTGATTCATATTTAGTTAGGAATCGATTTTCTTCTATGACAGTAGTAGGTTAGGTTAGGTTGCCCAGTTAATATTCGTTTTTTATAAAAACGAATTTTTACCCAGAAAACAACACTGAAATAAATTTCTAGTAGTGGAAGTACATTCACTGTGCTATCATAAATACAGCCAATATCCTGTAACTTGGTCGTCCCCTTCATTACCAAATTTAGTTCATTGTAATGTTCTGAGGAGGCAAATGTGGAGTCCGACTAATTACCCAAATGTAGCCGGAATGAAGTCAAATAATGGGACTACATGAATAAATCGGACTGCCAATCACTTCTCGACTAGTATTTGGTGTCACAGTCACAAAAAATTGGTAATCTTAATTTAATCTGAGTTAATAGATCGAGTGCATGTACCTAATCTAATCTAACCTCGACTAGTATTTGGTGTCACGAAGTCACAAAAATTTGATAAACTTATTTTAATCTGAGTTAATAGGTCAAGTGCATGTACCTAATCTAATCTAACCTAACCTAACCTAACACGACTCTGATTAAATTAAGTTTACCAATTTTTATTTACTTTATGACACCAAATAATAATCGAGAAGTGATTCACAGCCCGAATTACACTTGTACGACCATCATTTGACTTCATTGCGGGTACATTTGGGTAATTCCTCGCTCCGTCGGTACATGCAAGCGATGTATTAACTCAGATTAAAGTAAGTTTTCCAATTTTTTGTGACTTTCTGACACCAAATACTAGTCGAGAAGTGATTAGCAGTCCGATTTATTCATGTAGGACCATTATTTGACTTCATTGTGACTATATTTGGCTACATTTGGGTAATTAGTCGGACCGGCAAATGTGAGGTGAATTTTATAATCCCCCAATTTTATGAAATATTAGCGATTAACCTAGTCACAGAATCAGTTTATCTAGTCAGATCATATAATTAACTACCTTAATCATGTTGAATATATTCAGTAAAATGGACTTTCAATTTCACATCCATTCATCATTAAGTACATGGTGTGGATAATATACTGTACAATGTGTGATAAACAGTAAGGCGATTTGACATGGATAGCCCAGGGAAGTAACATTATCATTGTCTTTAATAGTTTGTATTTTCCGATATGTTAGGTGGACTGTAAAGATACTGTACGTACATATGTCCTGTACTGTATTACTCTAGGCATGAGTAGTTTGTTCAGAATTGGTCAGATGTTATGGTGATTGAAATTGTAACCATTTATTTATGCTGTACTTAAGTGCTGCGAGCAATTTCGCCAGCAAAACATTTTGTTCCTGTAGGAATTTTGCTGTTTTTTAAATTAGAGAATTTTTTCTGGGGAAAAAACAAAAAAACTAATGTTTTCCAAACATGGTCAATTATTAGTTTTTTTCAGCTTTTCTGGAGAAATCAAAATCCCCCAGTAAATAAAACAGCAAAATTTATGCAGGAGAAAAATATTTTTCTGCTTTTATGTACACAAAAGAAACACTAACCTACCCCCCCTCCAAGTAGATATGTAATGAAGTCAGTATTTAACTTATCCTTATTTAACCTAACTTAATGTAACCTGACCCAACTCCCTAGCAGGGGGTGGGGGGGGGGCATGCCCCCTCCCCCTCGACCCCCCCCCCCCCCCCACGAGTTGCTATCTAATCTTTTATCCTCTTCACCACTGATCGGCTCGTTAGCCGCTTGGGCGATCGGTCACGTCTCTGTTACACACTGTTGGCAAGTACTGGGCATGTACCAGCTCCTGAATGTACCTGAACCTGCTCCAGTGTTGGTCAAGCCTTGACTTAAAAGAGCTCACACTCAGTGCCATCACAACGCTTTCCACTTTCTGGCAGATTGTTCTAAGAGTTCACACCTCTCATTCCGAAAAAGTTTGCCCTCACATTTTTCTGGACTTGCGGCTTCTTCAATCTTGAGCTGTGATCCCTTGTGGGGTGAACGTCTGCCAGCTCCAAGTAAGGGCACTCGACTGAGTAGTGCCCCTTGAGATGCTTATACACCTAAATTAGGTCACCCCTTGCCCGTCCAGTATGAGCTAGGCAAGTTCAGGCGCTCAAATCTCTCAGGGTAGCTAAGGTGCTGAATTGCAGGCACCAGTCTGGTGGCCCTCCTTTGAACATTTTCAACCAACTGACAGTCCCTAGCATATCTCGGGGACCAGACGGGGTGACAATACTCCGGATCGGGAAGCACTTCACTCTTGAAGATCGTTAAGAGGGAAAGACCGTCTAGATGTCTAAATGACCTTATAAGACCCAATAATTTATTTGTCTGATTTATCTTCTTCTCGCAATGGCCCGAGAACTTCAGCTCATTGTCAACATACACACCTAGGTCCTTCTCACATTGTCTCAAATAGTGCTTTAATCTATATGTTAACCCAGAAGTCAAAATATCATGTATAAACCACTTGTATTTCATAAGCTGGACTAATACTGATTTTTTTCAAAGAAACATCAGTCTTGAAGCCCTGTTGGACGAGGACAAACTTATATTGCTCATTACGTTGGCATGTTACAGTATTTCTTTAACCACATAATAGAAGCATGTGTGATCCGAATCCTGTTCTTAAAGTTAAGGTAAGTGTTTTGAATGATTCTGCTAACTCAGTGATTGTTATTTGTCGTGTTTTACTCAAATATTTAAGTGCTTAGAATCCAGATCTGGTGGCTGTGCAAGGAAAAACTGAAATTACTAAGGAAACCACAAATAGACTGTGGCCCTCTTGCTTATGGTCAGCTGACAAGCACCATCACTGAACTCCGTTTGATTTGGACAGGATTGAATCACTGAATAATGCCATAGTTCAGTTACACAGTAGGGTTTATGTCAAACCTCTGGAGAGTTGAAGATGAAGAGGTCATGATCTAGTAGCTACGTGCTGTTTCCCAAGAAGTATGTGGAGTCTGTCCTATGCAGTACCTGAAATTAAGAGTTTCTCCAGTAAAATCCATTAACCAATACTGTAGCATGATGAAATTTATGAAAATGTCAGAAGCTTACAATACTTTGGGAAATAATTAACGTCGTGGCTATTGCCATGTTTTTTTTTCATGAGTATAGTTGGTGCTGGCCCATGTCTCCTATTCTCATGTTTCACAGTTAGTGTACCAAGCTTTATTATGTGATATTAGGCTCGATTTTATTTTTTATTTTTTTTCTCTCCTTTTTTTATTTATTTTTTCTAAAACTTCATGTTAAGTTTGGTTGGAAAAGTCGTGTAACCAGATACAGTATATGAGAGTCATTAGGTTTAGATCTCTTGGTTCGTTTGGTTTTTCTTTTTAGGATAGGATTGGTAAAAAAAAAAAAAATTGATGTTCTTACGAAAGAAAAATTTTCTTCTATTGCAAAATTTCCTAGTGTAGTTCTTAACTTGTGCACCTCTTCGGAATTTAAAGTATTAAATTTTTAAAGTTTTCGGTAAGACTCTAGTTAAGTTAAGATAGGTTAGCTTGGTAATTGGTATACACTATACAGTGCTGTACATGTATCCAGGTATCCCTCGTTTTATGAATATTCGAGTAAAAAACATTCACTTGTACAAATTTTCTATGCTCACACCTCGTTTTTATTATATGCAAGATATTCTCGCTAATACAGATATGGCCTCATAAGGTAATGTACCAAACTTATATTTGATTAATTTTTTTAATGTGTTATGTTCTAATTTAAAGTGGGCCTCATAGGCATAACTGTGCATTAAGGACAGTGTGGATACAGCATGCTGTATACTAAGCCTTCAGTACACAGGGTACTGTACTGTACAGCACTCGACCTTATTCACTTCCCTAAGTTGTAAACTTAGGCACCTGGGAATCCAACCACTGACCCCTGGAACAGGAGGCAAGCATTGTATCCATTCGACTACTGTGCTCCAAATTAGTTAGGTATAGTACTAAATTACAGTAGTTTGGTTGTTAGTGAACCTATTTCAGTTTTTTAGATATGATATTGGGGTTTTCTTGTCGATAGGGACCCAAACCTATTCTTCCCATACTGTATGTTATGTTATTCGAGATATGAAAATTCACTTAACAAGTGGTTTTCAAGGAACTGAACCACTTCATAAAATGGGGGATACTGTACCTGTATGTGAGAATAACCAACATGGGCCAGAACTGACCACTGTGTACAGTACTTGTGTGAAGGAATTGTGGGAATAGTAGGGAAACAATAAACAAATTTAAGTCAAACTTAACCAGGGTTGATTTTTTAAGTTTGAAAAATCCCACTGACCATTTCCAATCATCCATGTGCACTGTAGTAGGTTAAAGGTAAGCTGCAGATTACAACTTCTAAGGTGAGTGTAAATGGGTTGCTAGTGATGTAAAAAATGAAGTGAAGATAATGGGAAGCTTGATAGAAATGATTTAATACTGTAACATGTTTTTGGTTTGTTCGTTTATGATTGTTAAGTGAGGGTGGCAGTGTGTCGTCTGTTGTTCTCGGGATGGCGCACCAGCTGCCGAGTCTGGTGCAGATTCCAATTACATGTACTAAAGCGAGTGTAAATGGGTTGATAGTGAAGTGAAGATAATGGAAAACTTAATGGAAAAGATTTAATACTGTAACTAATATTTTTGGTGTTTGTTTATGTAGGTGTGGGATTGTCAAGTGAGGATGGCAGTGTGGCGTCTGCTTCCGAGTCTGGTGTTTCTTGATATTGAAATAGCCTGTTGTTCCTGAGTCTAGTGTTCATTGGTGCTTTAGTTAGTAAGAAAATGAAGTCGTTAAGTCAAGTTTAGTAAAAAAAAATTTTGTTTCCAGAACCTAACTCTATTTCCCCATTGATTACATGTGAATTATATAGCGTGATTTAGTATACAGTATAGCAACATCGTTGGACCCTATCTCGCAATATATCCCAACCCCACTAAATATTTTTTTTACATATAGTATTGATACCCAGATATATAATACAGTACAAAATTAAAAATAATCCCATGTTAAGTTCTATTCAAGT
This sequence comes from Homarus gammarus, assembly GCA_958450375.1. NCBI lineage: Eukaryota > Metazoa > Arthropoda > Malacostraca > Decapoda > Nephropidae > Homarus > Homarus gammarus. The sequence goes on along the minus strand of CAUDMG010001768.1, from coordinate 209,772 downwards.
TGCTTTTATTCAGATTGCACTGTTAAGCCCTTTATTTAAAATATAAAACAACCAAACCTAACCCCTTTGTTATGGGGATGCCACTTCTATTTGGTTAACACAAGACATTTAATTCAGCTGAGAGGGGATACCATACACAAGAGGTTAATTTAATATATCTAACCTTAGATTTCTATACTTTTGGTTAAGTTAGATAGGTTTGGTTGGTTTGCCCTTTTAAAGAAAATCAAATTTGAATTACTAAATGAAAACCAAAACAAATAAATTATATTTCTGGAGTGGATATGGGCTTTTCCTGAGGTAACAACTTTTCTTCTTTCAAAAAGAACCTTAAGGTATCTAGTTAAGGTGTGTAAGAAGAGTAAAGTAGAACTAAAAATTATAATTGTTAAATGCGTTACAATACATTAATAGTAGAAACAACAAACTGCCAAAAGTTCCAATCATAAGTTACTAACTGTACCGGAACATGTCAGAGAAATGGCCAACTACTTGACTGCCTAATAAGCCAACCAGAGACGAAGAGGATAAAGTAAAAGTAAAATAGGGTACAGTACAGTATAGTATAGTACTGTATATCCTAGTGAACCACTGGAGCAATGTCACATGATTGCTGGGTGGCCTGTGTCCAGATTGTCAAGCATTTTTTTTTTATTGTTATTCCTTGTATGTGAAGAAGTGGGGGGGGGGGGTGTTGGTGGTACAGTAATAGCATGCTTGTCCCTTAGGACCTTCACCACTGTATCTCAGGTTCAATCCTGGGTTGGATGTGAGGAGAGTATTTTTCAGTGTAACCCCACCAAACATGGCAGATTTTCACTGGGTACTGTACTCTGCTTTCCTCATGTACAATACTGTAGTTACACTGGATAGTGAAAGACAAACTCATCAGAAACATGGGTGATCAAAGAAGCCACCAGCTTGGGAGGTCAGGATATGCATATTTTTTTTTTTCCTGTGGTGTTAACTTCAATTGACTTGATGTTCTCAATTAACATTACCATTATGTAGCAAGCCTCTTCTTTAGTCTCTTATGGCGGGTATACTTATACTAAGCAATGATTACTGTTTTGTTGTAAGAATAAGATCATTTTAATATTGCTTGCATTTATGACACTTCGGTAAAATTGTAAGGAATCAATCATACTGTTTATAGAAAATATATGTTCAGTACTGTACTGTGAAATGATATGAAACATTGTTAATCACTGGAGAATAAGGAGTAACATTCTGTGCAGTGTTTGTAATTTTACTAATTATATATGGGGAACATTGTTGTAACTATATCCTGTTGTTGTTTACATCCATTTTGCATCCGTTCACCCAACTCTTTTACTTGAGTTTGCCTGCCCCTTCATCCATGACACAGAAAAGTGAGAGAGGAGAAGATAGACAGTGCTTTATTGGGCAGTGTTTGGTGGCTTTGGGATCCTGTGTACCTCTGGCAAGGCAGTGACCTCATAACACTTGTCTTGCCTGTGGTGCCCACCATTTTTGTGTGGATGTTGGTCACGCTAGAATAACCCGTTATAGTGCATCCTTCTTTCCTCACACAGCCAAACTGTGGAATGCTCTGCCTTCTGTGTTTTCATCCTCTTACAATCTGTCATGATCTGTCATTATTACAAGGCTTGTATATATATATATTGTAGGTGGCATGGGTAGGCGACCATGTCATTTGGGAATGAGGGCTATCAAACTACATGGAGTGAAGACCCTGGACGAAAGCCATCCAGGGGGCCGCCACTGATGGGGGGACGCTGTGAGAGCTCCTCCTCACCCCTTAGTTCACTGCGGCGGATGGCCCCCATCATTGTTTTCTCTTCACTGCTCTTTTGCCTCGTTCTCTACTACACCTTTCCCATAGGTGCTGCAGCAATATATGGTAAGCTGTGCTCTTGTAAGTAGAGCATAGAAAACTGGTTTGCTTCAGACTAACTTTAGGTCTTACAGTATTTTAACTCTGTCATTTACAGTTTTTTTCTGCAATGTCCTCTTCTTCTCTTTACTTTTTCCATAAAACAATAAAGCCTAACTAAAGTCATTACCCCAATTAGATGTTACATTTAATCGGCTGGATGCTTTTAGACTTTGCGCTGCTTTTTTGTATTGTAAGTACCCAGTAGATGTGTGTCACTCCACTTGCAGTTTGATAGAGTGTGACAATAGAATAATTCCAGCTCCATCAGCAGTATCTGAGACCACTGGGCTGGATTCCGTCACAACAGAGGCTTATCGCAAGCGGCTTCGCATCCGAGGCACCCAGAGAAGACTGCCCCAAGCCTTGATCATCGGAGTGCGTAAATGCGGGACTCGAGCCCTGATAGAGATGCTAAATCTTCATCCCCATATTCAGAAGAACGGAATTGAGATGCACTTCTTTGATGATGATGAACGATATGCAAATGGCTTAGAGTGGTATAGAAAAAGAATGCCGTACTCTTTTGATAATCAGGTATCTATAACACTTGCTTAAACTTACATTAGATATGGGTCATTCCATAGTATATTTCATTGTTTACCTGATGGGTGTTAGACAGAAGTAAAAAGGAAAAAGGTATGCACCATTTTAGGTGGAAATGCCTTTTGATTGATGTTAATCTAAAAGACAATTACAAGTCATGAAAAACCACAACTTTTTTATCCCACCTTAATTGTTTCACACAGTATGAGAAAATCAAGAGTAAAGTATACCGGTATCTTAGTTAAAAAATCTATTAATTGTTTAAATTCGACAGAATCCAATGTCAGTTTTGGCCTTTTATAAGGTACTACTCTATTTTGTTTTTTATAATACAGTATTTATTTCTTATGCATATGATTAAGGAAGGATATTGAGGTTTTGTGCCAAGATTTTTATATACTGTACCATGGAATAATCCATCCACTTATGTGCATAACCTCTTGCTACTGTATAGGAGGATGGTTCACATACAGTACTGTGCAAGCTTCTCCATGCATTAATATCTTGGGTACCCCAGCATATTGCCTTCTTGCTAACTCTGCTCTATTAATACAGAATATTTTACTTGTTTCGTGTTCAGTATCTTCCTTTATCTCATTTTTGTTTTTGTTTTGCACTAATTTTCAATTTTTGTTTGTTATTATTTCTGTATAGTACAGTACTAGTGTAATTTTGTTCTCTTGACTTAAAAGTGTGGGAGATATAGCAGTGATGTTATTAAATCTTGTCCATTTAGGACACAAGTGGTTCCTTAGTAGTGTGTACTTCATTTTTTTCATAGAAATGCCAATTCTCTACATGTCATATTTTATAGTTTTATATTATATTTTATTTATTTCTAAGCCACATTTGATTATTGTAATGATTTTTCATTAACTTTTATAATTTCATTACAAGTAACAAAAAACTCTGCGGCTAGGCTGGTGAGTCGGAGACATAGGCTGCTGCCCACCACCTATAGTACACACGTTTACGTCACACGTACTCTCCCATGGTCTTCATTTTATGGTTTTATATTATTTCTAAGCTGCATCATTTATATATAGTGGAATAATTGTTAAAGAAGTTCGTTTTTCTGAGACTCTCAGCTTGGGGTAATGTACCAAAGTTAATTTATTTTTTCATGTTAAGTAGTAAATTAGAATAGTTGAGTACTGTACTACAGTATTTATCATTAGTTAGGTAAGTTTTGTTCCTGTTTGTGAGCCAATTTTGTGTTTCTGGTGTGTGGTATTGGAGTATTTTTGTCATTGGGGAACCAAACCTTATTTTTTTCGTGTATGTTCTTTTATTCGTGATATGTAAATTCACCCAATGAATATTTTTTTAATGCTTTTATTTTTTTATACTTGACTCATTCGTATCTCGAAGGATACCTGTACTAAGAACTGATGACAATTGTTAGGCGAGTGAAAATTTTAAGAAAATTTGATATATGTCAGTGAATCAAGACAAATCTTCTTCTTACTTCATAACTTTCCTTAGACTTTTAATGGATTTATATCAGTAATTGTATAAGAATGTTATCGGGTAGATTCTTGCTTGTGCTTGATGGTCGCCATTTACCTTAGTAGTTTTAAAGTCAAACCATAACTTGTTTCAACTAATTTCAGTAATGTAAGTGACTTTAGGTATGTTCTTGCCCTGTTGTCAATCAGTCATCACCTTGTGAACTAAATTATTTTGTTATTCTTGAATTGGTTTTTTATGTTTTATTTATGGTGTGGCACTTGTTACACTAGATTTGATGTTTGTACACATATGCAAGACTTGTATAATTTTTTATGGTATTGTGCAAGCAGGGGCAATTAAGTTTCAAATTTAACTCGTTGAGTTAAGTTAATTTTCAAATTTTTCCCGTTAAGTTAACCTGATTTTTTTAATATTGACTAATTAAGTTAAAAAATTTTCGATTGAGTTAAGTTAACCAGTTTGTGTCAAATTTGCTTAGGGGAATTTTCATGTGGATTAAATAATTTAATGTCCTGTAAATGTTTTCCAGAAGAGTCAATGAATACTGTAGTTTGAATACCTGAATAGTGAGGCAGTCTGGCACACTACTTCCTTGGTATGAATAAGTCTTGAGATAAAATAATTATATATTCTTGACTTATATTTTTTACTCAACAGTTTTTCACATGACTCGACCTCTACACTGTGTTCAGTTAATTTGTACTGATCTCAAAACAAATGAGAATCCTGTTGCGCTCATTCTTTGCATTACGATTAAAATTAAGGTTATCCTGTTTCATGTGTTAGACGGTATTAGGCACCGTAATAAGTAGTTAGGTCACAAATTGCACATTCTTACCACTTAAATAATTGCAAACTGCCAAGTTCAAGTCAGATACTCAAATTGTGGTTTACCAAATTACCACAACACCGTTCATAACAATTTCATCTTTTTTTCACAAACATCATGATAACCTCATTATGGTCATTTCCATAATGTGTATTCAAAAATGTTTGTCTCGTGTTTCAATTTTCAAGCCTTTTCAACTTGCAAAAAGTATTATAATATACACCTCGCCCTTTGAGCGTGTTTATCACACGGACACTGCAACGACAACTGAGTAACTGTGAGGCAGCAGTCAGGGCGGCCTCACCCTCTCCAGTCTGGCTACGGACGTTTCGTGTACTGTACTGTACAGTAAAGTCAACAGTATGGATTTCACTGGGCGCAAGGGCTGGTGTGTAATATATTATTTGTTATTTTTTCTAAGGAGTTAATTGATAATTAATTTAAGGTAATCAATTAATTTGCCAAAATTTTGATTAAGTTAAGTTAACTGTTATTTCAAAAGTTAACTAGTTAAGCCAAGTTAATTAGCTGCCCCATGTCTGGTAATGTGTGATAGCAGCAGTAAGGAGGGGATGAAAATGATTTGGTGTTTCTGTTTTCTTTTTCTGTTTTGAGTCTGGGTGTGAGTCACCTGGGCATTGATGCCATCTTTTCTAACAAAATATCTTAGTTTTTCCTACTTTATTTTGCTAATTTCATGTACCCCTGTATGCTGTTGCATTTGTTACATTAACTGTGGTACAGTATTTACTTAAAAAAATAAAACTTTACAATATGTAATATTTTTGCAAATAATTTTTTTTTACTAAACAGTAATGGAATATAGTGATAAGCATTCAGTCAGTGGGTGGTGGTAATGATTGATGCATTTAATAAGTGAGTGAGCAGAAGGGACTACAGGTACTGTATTGGCTTTATTTAAACTTATCTCATCCTGTGTCATTTATTTTCAATTATCTTTGTACAGTATAACACACACACACACAGTCATTTATGTCCAATGTATATTTTCAGCCTTTGGGCTGCAAACTTTTTCAATAAACCGTTTATTATTATTATTATTATTATTATTATTATTATTATTATTATTATTATTATTATTATTATTATTATTATTGGCATGTGTACATAATGTATATTATTGAGTACTGTACATTTTGAATGTTTAAAAACAGTTATTTAGCAAGAATGCTCAGTGTCTTGATTTAATAATTTTGAATATACTGTACGACATAATGTAATTCATTCCTGCAAGTACAGTCGATTATGGCATGTGGTCAAAATTGTGTCCTAAAACTCACACCAAAAATATCCAGCATTATGAATTTTGGCTCTGCAGAAGCTATTTAAGAGTTTAATGTCTTTTATAAATTCTCAATTTTAATACAGTACTAAACCTAATTTAAGAGTAACATTTTATATTGTTTTAACCTGGGGACTGATATTTCATCTAATTTCTTACAAGAACAGCACTTTGTCAACTCTTCTTGGTGCTCAGTGCATACTGTACTGTACTACTCTTTGCTTCCATTTAATATAGCCATCCTTCCTATTTCTGTTTTACTAAACCATAATAATTTTCTCTGACAGTTTAATTATTTTGTTAGGTCATACCCCCTCACAATCTGAGGGCCCATACATAGCTGTCTGTGCATGTACAGTACATCCTGATATTGTGTACACAATATCTCCTGATTGGATAGTGACCAACCTTATCACAAATAATCTATGCAGGTACTGTATTAAGTTCTATCCATTATTATTTTTTTTAGTGATGTAGCATATTGGATTTGAAGTACAAAGACATTGGAAAAAAAATTGATTTTAATCTTGTTGTTTGAAGTCATTGTTACATATTTTTAAAGCTGAATGAAATTAACATTTTCTTAAATAACCTGATAGGATCTTTTTTTTTTATTACTAGAGGTGTGGTAATACTGTATACCATATTTTATATTCAGTGGATCATCAACAATTGACCTTAGAGATCCATAACAGTAGCACATCCTTTGGCAGAGCCATCCTTTACCAGTTGGTATGATATATTTAGTGGCAGGTAACATTATCCAAGCAAACTATTTCTGTAATCATTTAATGTACAGAGAAGTGAATGATACTTTAAGACAACAGAAATTCTGTCAGCTACGAACTGAAATGCAAACACCAGTTAAGAATACAAAAGATTTCTTTTTGTCAGTGATAACTTATTAGATTTAGGAGTTTCTTGTCTTGATTTTATGAATAATTTTAGATTTAGGTGCCAGTTGTTTCATATGAAGAAACATTTAAATTTCTCTGATGAAGCTTTTGTCACCTGGTGTAGATTAATGTTGTTGCAAAATTTAAATATACAAACTTTAGCTAAAATTACTTTAATAATGCTGTGTTACATTTAAAACTGATGTATGCAGTATATGAGTACACTAATAAAATTTTATTTTTTATTTTTTTATGGATCATGGGAACTGCATTATACAGTATTTCTTTTTCTCTGTCTTTGCTAATCTCACTTTGATATAGGGAGTGAAGTGACTGGTACTCTAATGCGTCACATACCATGACAAAATATCCCTAGTATGAAGATGATGTAAGGTTACACCATATTTTTTGTGATTCATTCCTTCTTGAATAGCAGATTTAGTAACTTTTTGTGCCCTCTTGTGATATTCACCTCATCCTTACTTTCTTTTCTTCTGTACAGTACAGTACCTGGGGACTAAGAGTTAGTGGGCTTACCTACTGCTTCACTAACCACAAAATTTCCAGATATTTCTTCCATATGGATTCTGACATCTGTTGACTGTGAAGAGAAATTCAGATATTTATACAAGTGAAACCTCTATTTAACGGACTACTGAAAAGGAAATTATGTTATATCGAGGGTCTATTTAATATGAAACCTACGTCTAACGCACTATAGAGGTGAAAGTCCGTTATATTGAGGGTGCGTTAGATGTGTAAACCCCCCAACTAATGGATTATATGGAGAAAGAAGTCTATTATATGGAGGTTTCACTATATACAGATATTGTTTTCTATTTTTATGCAGGGACGTAGTCAGCATTTATCTGTAAGGTGTTTTCACTATTACCCGATACAGCATATTGTTTTGGAAATCTGAGTAAGATTAAATGAAGTTCTTCTTTCAAATACAGTACTGTATTGCAATGAACTTAAGGGAGAAAACCATCAGAATCACTTCACATATTGTGACAGTTGGGTCCCATATTGCAAAGCAAGAGTGTAAGTAGGTAGAAGTGATTGCAGCTCATTCATCATTATATAGTAGTGCTTGTTCTCATTTCAAGACTAATTTGCACCATGTGAATCTATAATTCAAGAGTACATCTGACATGATTTCAATGTGGTCATATCAAGTTAATTAATTCTTCTTTTAATGGTTGAATCTGAGTCTTCTCTGTAGACTTGAGTTAATTATAAACTCTGGTACCCAAGGATGCATATACTTCAATGTGAGACACCCGACAACAGCTTTCAAAGCATTACCGCAAGGTACTTTTGCTTGTTTCTTTTTGAAAAATTATTCTCTGATCTTGACACTGGGATTTTTGTCATTTTTGTTACATGATTAAAGTTTCTTACATTAGGTTACTAACGTTTAGGAGACAAGTGTTTGGTTATCTCCCGCTTGTTCATGTGGCTGTGGCTGCCACATTAGTGATCAGTGTATGGGTACGCCAAGAATGATGTAGGAAGAGTTAAGAACCTAATGATAGAGGCAGCATGGAGAACTGCCATCAGGTAATCATGTCTGGCCTCACAAGTATGGAAAGCAGCTTTTGTTGATGGTGATGAACTGCAAAAGAAATAAAGATATTCTGTTTTCTGACAACCAGATGGATACAGAATCTCTGGAAGGGTTCATTGTATTTTGTGTGTTGTTTAGATAATCATAAGAGTGAAGACCATTTCCTTTTGGCAGGTTACAATAGAAAAGACGCCATCGTACTTTATATCACGTGAGGCTCCTGCCAGAATACGTGCCATGAACGAAACCATAAAACTGTTGTTAATCGTGCGGGAACCTGCAATGAGGGTCCTGTCTGATTACACTCAAATAATGGAAGCCAAAATGCGGAAAGGGAGACAGGTTGCCCCATTCCACAAGAAAGTGCTCACTCCTGATGGTGAAATTAATGACGGGTTAGTATTGGGGTTACTGTACTGTACTTTTCACACTTTTGACTGATGCAACTAAATGAATTTGTCTTCTTTTATACTGTCTATAAGTAGCCCTCAGCCAGACGTGAACAAGCACCGTCCGGCGCAAAAAGTAGATTTTGGTCTCTACGCATACCTCATTGCATGATCTTTCTGTCTGTGGCTTTTGTGCCTCTCTGGCTCAGAGTTTATAGGGTCCAAAATTGTATAAGTCTAAGGTGACTTACCGCTCTTCATGACACTGAGAAAAGTTTAACTGCGTTTTCTGGCGTTTTTTGTTTGGAGCTTGCTCCCCACTGGCTGAGGGCTACTCATATATACCTGTAGTACTTCTGCATAGAATTTTTCTAGATTTGCACAAGTGCATGAATTTTGTAGGAGTTTTACAATTGAATACTATAGAATAGTGGGAGAAGTATAAACTGTGTAGAGTAGCCAAGTACAATAGAGTCAAAAAGGCTTGGTAAAGACTACAGCCTGTCATCCATGATGACAAATGGATTCGATGGGCGGGAGGGAAACACAGGAAAGAGCTAAGTATGAGTAAGATTGTGTATCTAGCTGTGAACACTTACCTAGGGAAGCAATAACTCTTTGTTATAAGTAAATCATCTTGTTATTATGTAATTAAAATTCTGAAAGTCAGGATATATTTGGTTAAATGAGATGGAAAGTTACGACCTTCATAAATTTTTGTACATTATATTTTATTTGTGAAGTTAATGGCTCTTGGGTGGAAAATAAGCTCCCTCTCACTACCCCACTCCCTCTCACTACCCCACTCACTCTCACTATCTCACTCCATCTCTCACTACCCCACTCCCTCTTTCATTGCCCCATTCTCTCTCTCATTACCCCACCACCCCACTCAGATTTCTCTTGTTTCCAGTCAAATGTTTGGTGAATATTATTTTGCAGATGTAATCCATAGAACCTAAACTTTGATTGATCTGTTTTGGTGTTGAGTGATCATGTATACTAGAGGAGCACAAGAAAAGTTTGTTTATCTGTCTGGGAGTTTGTACTGTACTGTAATCAGGATACTTGGTCTCTTTTTAAGGAAATGACAATATCATCTTAAATTCTTTTCATTGCTTCATCTCATCAACCTGTAGGATGAGTTTGAAGATGAGTGTCTTTGACTGAATTACCAGGTGATGTGGCCATATTTTGTTAGAATGGGCTGTTTGCTGATTCAGAATGTGTGAGTGGTTATTTTTTCTTGCAGGTTCAAAGCAATACAGATCAGCCAGTACGCAGTGCATGTCTTGCGTTGGCTGAGAGAATTTCCTCGGGAACAAATACATATCATCGATGGGGATAACCTTGTAGCTGATCCCTTTACTGAAATTGATAAGGTTAGTTGCAGACTTTAAGTGTTCTGCATGTGCAGGTAATCATACAGCCTTCGCAAAACTAGAGAAACCTGTGCCACCTGTGTGACATGATCAGTGCTAGAGATGGTGCTGAAGCTCATTCTTAGTTGCAATATTCAGAATTACATGGAGAAAGTTTATGAGTTGTTGCCTTTATTGATAGCAAGAAGAAATTTTAGCGTAAAAGGAAAGATATACAATTGGTGTGAGAAAAGTGAGGTTGTATGGGAGTGAAACTTAGGCAGTTAAAGAGGATGATGTGCACAGGCTGAAGAGAGCTGAATTGAAAATGATGAGATGGCTGAAGAGTTGATATTAGGTATTTACAGCTAACCTACACAAGTGTGGGAAATGGCCATTAAACAATGATGAAGGTGATGATTACTTCAGGTGAACCACAGGGGAAAAATTTGTGCAAATGTGGTTAATGTGAGAGTACAGTATATTGTCTTTTTTAAATAAATATTTAGAAAAAGGTTAATATTACTATGTACTGTATTGTTTTTTAAATATGGCTCTGTACTTTTTAACAGTCGTATAATATTGTCAAGCCATGCTATCTCAATCTCTTTTTCATTGTTACTTTTACTTCCCTCCAAGTTTTTATATAGGGTACATCAAGGGAATTAGAAAACAAGCAAGTACCCGGTAAGTAGGTTACCTGTCCACCTTCATTCTTTATTTGTGTGTGAATGATTAAAAGCATATCCAGTTCACTGTTTTTTCCATGCATTATTGCAAGTTTCAGAACTTATTTTTTTATTTTGAAATATTTTTTCAATTTGTTGTTATGTTAAGGGTTTCTTAAATGTATTATGTAACCTTGAATTATTGTGAAGTTTTAAATGCATATTATCATGTGTGCGACTTGGTGAATTTTCTTTCATGTGACCTCACAGCCAACATTTCAGTACTGACTGCCACTATGGTGCCACTGTACAGTACTTCATATATGTTTATATGTTCCTAGTTTAGTCTGAATACTGTTTAATTAAAACAGTTAGTATTTATGTTTTTTTCTTTGTTTTTGGGCCTCAACTGTTAGGATAACTCACTCTTTTTATTTATTTTTTATTTTTTTATAAGCAATATATTTCCATGTTAGTGAAAACTACAGGTACTGTATTAATATTAACTTAATATTCTATTCCAGGTGCAGCGGTTCTTGAGACTTCCGCTTCATATAAAACCAGATAATTTCTACTTCAATGAGACAAAGGGTTTCTATTGTATGAGAAATGAAACTTTTCAAAAATGTTTAGCTGATGCTAAGGGTCGACCACATCCGTATGTCGATCCTGCAGTAATGTCCCGGTTACGTAAGTTTTTTGCCCCCTTCAATGAGCAGTTCTATGAGATGGTGGGGAGAAATTTTGGATGGCCTTCCTCCTAATACACTTTAGCAACCATGCTTAGCAGGTACAGAAATATTTTTCTCCAATGCTGGAGCGGTTTCCAGTGCTGATGTACAAGTGTCATAGACTGATTTTGTATATTTTGTAATTATAGTACAATTTTATGGTGATGATCATATATTTTACTATGATTTATGATAATGTGATTGACCTGTGTCCACCATGTTGCAGTGTTTGTCACTAATGTTGGAAAGTGGTTGTGCTTGTCATGGTTTACTGCAGTAGTAAAATGACAAATAATAATAAATGACACGTTCAGGAAAGACTGAACAATGCTATGAACCAATCTGGATCATTAGGAATGTGTTAAAGATGAACTAATGATCAAGGATGGTGAAAAACTTTGTATTTATTATATTTTTATGATGTTAAATTTGAGAAGATGAAAATGCAGTGGTTATTCAATGGGAGATGGCACATGCCATCGCACATATGCAGTTCATAATAACTTCAATTATTTTTAACTATAGGACAAAAATCATCTTGCAACTATCTTGTATGGTGTATCTGATGGAGCTTCAATGAAAGGAATTCCATATTTTTATTTTCTAAAGAGTTTTGTAGGTTTTACTGTTAAGTATCCCAGCATCGATACTGAAGCACTCTACTTTATTTAGCTGAGTGTTTATAAAATGGTCACTGAACTTCAATGGGTGGCCACAATTGAGCTGATATATTGTAGTGTTTTACCGATTACAAACTGAATAAGGGCCCCCCAAATTCGCGGGGGTTAGGTTATATCAAAATGGCTGCGAATCGCCAAATCAGTGAATAACATATGCGGATGGGGGGGGGGGGATACATTTTACTTGTGTACAAAGAAATGTATACAGTATTCCCTTTATGTGTTTGCCCGCAGGACAGTTATTTCTTTTACCTGTATTGTATATATATATGTGTGTGTGTGTGTGTGTGTGGAGAGACACACACAAATAAATAATAATGGGAAAATACTCTCACAAATAATCAGAAAAAAGTTTATTAAAAATGTGTCGGTCTACCCTAAAATCCGTGCTCTATTAATAAGGTAATGGAGCACGAACTTGAGGGTAGACTGTAACATTTTTAATAATTTTTTTCTGATTATTTGTGATAGTATTTTCCCTTCATTATTTTTTGTGTGTGTGTGTGTCTACACACACACATACTGTATTTACAATACAGGTAAAGGAAATTACTGTCTCAAGAACAAATGGCTCCCTGTCCCAGCCGCAAAAATGCCGGCAACATTAAAACTACCTACAGACATTCATGGGTACATTCAGGGTGTCATCCGCGAATAACCGAGAACCGCGAAGTAAAGATCTGCGAACTTGGGGGGCATACTGTACTGTATTAACAATTTGAATTGAACTTCACAACCACTTAAAACATATAGTATATACAGTATATTGAAAAGTTAAGTGAAGAAAGGGAGAATCTCTGTATGCATGTTTGTTCTGGACTCCAACCACTGCATTATAGTGAGTAAAGTCTCGAAAGATTAAAAACAAAAACCTTTAAAGATGTGTGAATGAGTTACTAAGATAATTAAAAAGCTAGGAATCTCACAGGGAAAAAGATGAACAGTACTTAAATGCAAAATGTATTGTCAATTGTGCATACAATTATTCCCATGGTTATCACACACTTGAGTGTGGTAAGATGTTGTAGTACTGCCAGGCTATATATATATATATATATATATATATATATATATATATATATATATATATATATATATATATATATATATATATATAATCAACACCTCAACCCGCCAGGATTCGAGCCCACAAGCCTATGACTGTGACCGGGGAACGCTAACCGCTGGACCACCAGGATACTAAAAGCAGTCCTAGACTTTGTTATATTTCACACAAAGCCTGTTCAACGAGCTTATGGCGCCGTGAACCTCTAATGGGGTCCACCCGTATCACTTAGGTGGTCAGAGTAACGTTTTACCAAATCCGGCTTCAAAACACGAGGATCCATATATATTTCATTAGCCCAATAAAGCACGCGGACTTCTACATACAGTCCGCGTGCTTTATTGGGCTAATGAAATATATATATATATATATATATATATATATATATATATATACATATATATATATACAGTCAATCCTCATATTACGCGGTTCCGCGTTTCACCGTTAACGCGGTGCCTTGCCAGAACCTAACATGCTCACATTCCGCGGTCGTGAACCCCATTACGTGGAGAGCGGCTGGCAAGCCGCGCCATTTTTGGATCCAAACCTCCCGCCATCCGCCATGTTGTGTAAGAGGCGCGAAAATGGTGTGCACAAGGTCGCCCAGTCATCAAAACATTACCAGTTCTTCACCCGCCACCCACTACAGCCGGCCCAAGTCAGTGATAGTGATAATTATAGTGAGGATATGGACTTTTATGAACTTTGGGGGGTTTGACAAAGAGGCCCTGCAAGCCTCTGTGGTGGATAGTGATACAATTGATACAGGTGAGGGCCAATAATCTGCCCTCTGCCTCGGAACCAACCGCCCATCCCCGTGTGCCCAGCCATCTTTTCTACTAATGTAAGTGTTAAAAAACCTAATATTATTGATATTTCTCTTAATTATTAATTGTGTGTGCATGCCATCATAAAGTTAAGATAATATTTTTACTACAACATAGTTGTGTGTCGTCAAAAAGTGGAGTTTGGGGATCGGCCCGGACTCCATTTCAATTAATCCCATATGTTATGTTATTCACTTTACGCGTTTCTCACTTTCCACGGTACCCTCCGGGTTACATTAACCGCGTAATATGAGGATTGACCGTGTACAAACTGTGTACAAACTGTGTACAAGCGGCCGATACGTACATCGTTTCTGAAGTCTTTAATTGCAAAAATATTGTCTTAAAAGGGCGAGCAATTTTTAAATTTGGCGGGCGAGCCAGCCGCACCGCGCCGCCACTATCACTGACCATGCAGACGACACGCTAGACGCACCAAAACAACAAGTGTGGTCATTGTGCATACAGTACTTTTCCTGTGAATTTCTGCCCTATTTTGTACACTTTACTCTGTGTGCAATGACTGGTGTAAAGCGTAAGAGTGGTGAAGCCAGTGGGAGTGCTACGAAACGTCAAGCAATCTCACTAGAGGTAAAAATGGACATAATAAAACTGCTTGAAAGTGGTGAAAAGTTGACCAATGTTGCCCGCAAATTTAACCTGAGTCGGTCAACTGTTAATACAATTGATAAGGGCAAAGAAAAGATCAAGGAACATGTGAAATCTGCGCGCCGGTCCCAGAGAGGACGGCGCTGTACAGGACGTTTGTTTACTCCAGGTCTCGCGCACAGCGATGGTTATATCGTTCATCTTTTCGTTTTATCCATGGAGTAAATTTAAAAGTAGACTTCGAGAAAACATTCAGTTAAAACACAAGGATATTAAAAGTTTGAGTCAATAGTACAATTTGTAGTATGTTTAATACAACATCTCTACAGAAATGCATAAACATGAAATTAACGCATCGGCGACTTTTGCCGGTCGGAACAACGCATCGGCGACTTTTGCCGGTCGGAACAACGCATCGGCTACTTTTGCCGGTCGGAACTCACGTCGAGTGAGGTGTGAGTGCAGACCGTCCTGTGGCGCGCCGGTACCTGGTAAGGTTTTGACCCCTGTTGGTGTCTCAGTATGATTCAGGAGAAAGCCCTAAGTCTTTTCAATGACCTAAAGAAAGATCACCCTGATGATACTGTGACATTCAATGCTAGCAATGGGTGGTTTAACCGATTCAAGGTGCGAAATAAGCTGCATAATGTTCGAGTGACTGGTGAGGCGGCGAGTGCTGATTGGAAAACAGCACAGGATTTTCCAGATAACATTATAGGGTTGGGGGATTTTCGAGTTAAGTACATTTCGAGTTAAGTACAACCTTTTGGTCCCCATTATGTACGTAACTTGGGGACTTACTGTATATATATATATATATATATATATATATATATATATATATATATATATATATATATATATATATATATATATATATATATATATATATATGCTGGGTCAGTCAAGTAGTAACTTATTCTGGATATTGCAAGAAAAACTGTTCGTTAGATATATTTTACAATAGAACTTGTCATTACAGTCCAGTATAACATGACGTACCTAGCTTGAACCTCGGACATCTGTTTCTCATTAGCAGCCATCACTGAGTCACAAGTGGTTACAGTTCTGACATGTCAGGGGCCAACCTAACTTAATCTTTACTACCCTAACCATTTGGACTGGAACCCAATACTAATGGTTAGGTCTGGGCCTGTATGATGTGTCGCCATTACAAACTATTGGCAAAATTGTGGGCATGCATTTTAAAGTTTCATCACAAATACACAGATATATTTATAATGTGGTTCATTGAATGTGTTGCAAAATGCAGCTTGTGTGCATGTTCGTATTCATTTGTGTGCGTGTGTGCCTTGGAAGTGTTCACATGTTGTCATTATGCAGATAGATACTATAATCATGGCTAATACTGGACTGGGAATTTTGTATGGAGAATTTGATGTGATATCTGACACTTGAAATATCTCTTATATCATAGTAATTGAAGCTGAAGGAATCCCTCTGTCAGAACAGAAAGTAAGTTTGTGATTTTTATTACTGTTCATCTTGGCAGTTGACAAATTGCCATCATAACTTAGTACTGTTCTGTATTTTTGTATGGGTGAAATAACCTGTATCATGCCACAGCATGTGACACAAGACTTGTGAGTATGAAATAAATATAAAATCACACAGTAGTACAACTGTACTTGCTATTCATTCATCGGTGTATAACAGATTAAGCTTTTCATTATTTATAAAATATTTCATCCATTTATTTTATATATCATGATCAAGTTGAAGGGAGTACTGTTCCTGATTTTAACTGTGTTTCAAGTTCTAGATTTTTAATTGATATGCCAGCCTCCTTAAGGCAGGATAGCTGTAGTAAAGTACAGGGTATCAATATATATTATATTTTTTTAAGCCACTGTATAATCCTGTGGAGATGTAAAATTACAACTTTGACTCCTGAAATTTTATAATGAATTTATGTCAGCTTAAGTACAGCTCCTCCCCGACTTACGACCTACTCGACATACGTCCACCCGCACTTACGACCTACCTCAATCGTACCAAAATTTGGTCAAATTACGTATTTTCGATTCCCAAAGTCAGTACACAGACAAAATTTTCATCTGTAATTCACTTTAAATGGCTGGCAAGCTTAAAAGTGAGTGTTTTGTGGTGCTGAGAAGAAAAAGAGACCCCCATTTTAGATTTTCTATATTATTTAAACATTTCCGACTTACGACCATTTCGACTTACGACCTGGATGTCGGTTCCTAACCCCGTCGTAAGTCGGGGAGCAGCTGTATTCAGAAACTTATTACTTGCCTTGAGACATCAGAATGTTATTCAGCAGTACAGTACACTATACTGTTTTTGGCAATTTAAGAGATCAAGGAGATACTCACTAACACTTACTCTGTCAGAAATCACATCACATCATTCCATTGTAAATTCATTGTGCATTTTGTATAAGGTGATGATATATATGTATTTAAATTCTCCATAAATGCCATAATAAATTCAATGCACACTGCATGTAGAGGATGATGATGTATAGAAATTCTCCGTATATGGAATATATGTGTGTCTTGGTTGTTATGATATGAAGAAATTATACACAATTTACTGTGTATATGTGAAGCATATGTGCGTGTGTGATGGTTGTTATGGTATGAAAAAATTCTCCATATAATGTGTGGTTCATTTATGTGGAGTAAATATGTGTATCATGGTTGTTAAAGGGTAATTTAGAGGTTGTGTCCATACTGTACTCTCAAGCTGAAAAATGTTATCAAATTTATGAATTTATATTTTTTTTAGTACATTAATTAATATTATTAAATGGTTTATGTTAGATTATAAGACAGGAATCCATTCCTTGCTGTACCGGGTTTCTAAAGTGTATTGACACCTAAATTGGTGACTATGACTATACTGTGGATTTGTATAAAGTATTATACAAAATTATCTCCATTAACCAATAATAGATGATAACCTTCCAAGCTGCACCTTGTAGGTTTCAGGAAATGGTTTTTCTCTCAGGAAAGCAGCAGTTGTGGCAGTAATGGGGATAGTGTTACATGTTACAGCTGATTAAAAAAAAAAGGAAACAAAAAGGGGACATTCTAATTCTTTAATCATAAACTCAGAAGTGAGCTGTTATCTTTTCCTTGTATTGCACAGCATGTTATAACCCTTTGCACCATTACCCAAGCCTTATAGGGTCTGGCATATGTACGTATGTCTCGGGGGCATCGTCGTGTTCCCGCTGTGCCATCACCCAGGCCTTATAGGATCTGGCGTAGGTATGTCTCGGGAGCACCAGGTTCCCACTGCACCGTTGCTGGGCTTCGTAGGGTCCAGCACAAGTCGTGGGCATTGTCATTTTTTTTTTTGTCACTGTTGTTGCCTTTTATTCAGGGACAAAAGGTGATCTTCAACTCAACTGTTCAAGATCGGAAAAATGTATATGTGTATAAGTGTATTATTGCATATAATTTTTCTTTTATCGTCAGCACCCAACAAGGTCATGAGTAAGAGATAAAACGCCTTAGGAAGGTAGATTTATATAAGTATTACAAAGCAATATATATATATATATATATATATATATATATATATATATATATATATATATATATATATATATATATATATATATATATATATATATATATATATTCAATATAATACAGTAGTCTTAATTTATATTGTTAATGCATATACCTATATAAAGACATCCTGACATAACCTATAATTGTGCAGTATTACTTTATCAATATATAAATATTTTAAATATATATCTTACCTTATCTTAACACTGTGCAGTTGAAAGTGTTATACCTGCATATACTCTCCCATAATTTTAACAATATTGGATGTCGTTGTGTTTCCCTGTGTTACTACGGTATAATATTATATACTAGTAAAATTACTTGCAATTGTTGTAGCATTACATACAGTATAATTACAGTAAATATTGTAGAGTATATGTGTACAGTATATATGCATTCACTTATCTGTAGGTCTTTGGATCCTGCTTGTGTATATTCAATTTAATGGAAATATAATTGATGCGTGTCTGTTGCCCAATGAATCAAGCATTTAGTTAGGTGACCAACATCATCTTCAAAATATTTCTTGTCAGGAAAAAGTGACAGGAGTTGTCACCTCAGATAGGGATGCTAAGACAAGTTCCTGCCCTCAAGGCTTACTGTATGTCTCAGCCAGTGCTGAGTATAAATTTTTTTTTTTAAATTTTAAAGACATAATTTTTAATAACAACTTTGAAGGATTATTAGATTGTGTGTGTGTGTGTGTGTGTGTGTGTGTGTGTGTGTGTGTGTGTGTGTTGTCAGTAGATGAGAAGTTCACCTTGTGTCCATGCGCAAGCGGCATTTAGTAACGAGTCTGTCCAGTCCTGCACTTAGCCTGGGGGGGAATTTTACTACCCTCTCATGCCTCTATTTGCACTGATATTGATGTAAAGTTGAAGATATACAGCTTTGTGGTTATTGGCTGTCAACCATCTATATATATATATATATATATATATATATATATATATATATATATATATATATATATATATATATATATATATATATATTTTCTTACAAGGAAACCTTTTATTTTTCTTCAAGAAGTTTCTATATAAGAAATTGTCTTTCAGTGTATGTTTGTTGTTGTTGGATATGAAAGATTCTAAAAATACTGTGAATTGGCTATTGCTAGTTAGTCAAGTTGTTTACTTTGACAGTGTCTTTTGTCAAGGCAGAAATCTTATTCACCATTTGTTTATTTTATAAACATGTTGAGGTATAATGTGTCATCTTCAGCATTCTTTTGGCGTCAAAACAAATGAGGATGTAGAAATTTCTTTGTCAATGAATACAAGTCCACTAAATCATTATAGTGTGCCATCTGTGATGAGTTGGCATTAGTTTCCCAAAAGGATGTTTCACCTTTCATAAATTTTTTTTACACTCCATATTTCAGAAATTTTATTGCATTTTTGGGAGAAAATTTAAATATATGGACTTTCCATAAATTTTAACTCTTGAGCTTAATGTAGGAGATCCAAACCTGATAATTGGTAAGTAATCTTGTCCCATAGTGAAGTATAATGTATATAAAACCTCAAAACAAGAAAAATGAAATGCCTTTATGGTCACGGAAGGAATATATAACCTAGGGATCAGTTGCAATACTTCTTGGATTTTTTTTTCATGCAAATTACACATTTTCAAATTCTGGGGTCAATGTAGAGGTTTGAAGTTGGCACAGTAATGTTATGGGAACTTGTGGTGTGTCTGTGTACGAGACTTACACATATAATTTCCCGGTGTGTTACAGAGATAGTTATCTCCTCAACACACCGTCTATGTATGTTTCAGTTCAGGGGTTGAAAGTTATTTTGACACTTTAATTTTTGGCCTCTTCTCATGCACACACACACATGTATATTTTCAGCCACCGTTTATTATTATTATTATTTACACACACACATACATACATACGGGTACTCACTGACTCGGTCACGCAAACATTGGTTCCCAAAAGAGTATTACCTGTATGCCAAAGTAGAACATCTAATGTGAAACCTTGAACCTTGCCATTTACTTCTTTTTTTTTTTACAGTTTTGGTAAGGCTCATATCCATCCATTTGTCAGACCAGTGCCAGTCATCACTCAGCTTCTTTTTTTTTTACCACAAGATCATTTTTTACTCCAAAGAATTTCATCTTGGTTGACATGAAGTTTAACCTAGATACATGCCCTCGTTTGTGATACATCTCTCTTCTTATGAGTTTTTTTTACCCCATATACAGCAGATAGATAGATTCCCTACTAGGATTAAATATATTTTCTGTTTATTTTTGTTTAACTCACTTAAAACAGTTGAGATTCAGGCATAGTTTGTTACCTCTGTCATCCCAATTTTCTTCGTTAGTGAGTAATACACACATGCATAAATATACAGGTGCAAATCTATTAGTATTTGTTGGTAATTTAATTGGTACCCATAGGTGTCTACCCTAGGTACCCACAATCAAATTGCCAACATTGTTACACTTTACATAATGCTCAACCCATTCCATAATAATTCTGTCACCTTGTATCACACTTGCCATATTCATTTAAGGGGTCACTTAAGTGGTTCAAAGGTGGCATGATACTGTTTTTGAGCATTTGAATACATTAAGCATTATTAATGAGTCTATGAGACTAGAAAGCATTAGTGTCATATTATCTGTGAACTAATTAGGTGACTAAATAATAAAAAAAAATTCACCAGGAATGAGAAGATTATATTTTTCCAACCCAGTGACTTTTTGTACACCGTTTAAGGGTCATGGTAAAAATTTCACATTTGACGTGACAAATGATTTTTGTTGTATTGTATACACAAACTTTAAATGTCTCTTTTTATGCACAAAATCTCTTTTTAATGTCTTGTGTACACACTGAGGCTCAAAAACAGTATTGCACCACATTTGCATCCCAACAATAACCCTTTGAGACCTGAACTTTTGCTCATTATATATCAGTCTCCATAATTACAAATACTGTATTCAAATATAATATGAAACTATATACCATTAAACTATAAGTAAATATTAGTACTGATATTACCGACTGATTTCAATAGAATGACTGGCATATAGGTAAAAAAGTGGAACCATGATATAGATAGGATTATATGTACATAATCATGGCAAAAATAGTATAGGATTTAATATATATCTGAGTTTACCGGTGTCTTGTATATTTTTCTGGGATTGTTTGTTGGACACGAACAGATTGTTAACGTGTGTATGTTGTAACTGACAAACATTGTTATTGATATTCCATAAAGTGAATTAAGGCTTGCTGTTTTAAGTTAAATATCAAATGGTGAATAAGACTTTTGACTTGATAGTGAGACCGTCTCAGGATATTCCGCCACACGTGTACCTGACCCATTTGAGTGACTACCCGACTTCCTGTGACCTGCAGTCCTTACAACATTATTTTCCTTTCTGAATGCTGTAGGCTTAGTTTATTAAAGGCTTACTAAGAACCCTGCAGCATATTGGGACCAGACAGAGTTGCTGTGGTATTAGGTTTAAGAGAAGATATGTTTTATAAAGAATAATCAGGAAGTATTTAACAAAACATAATATTTTTATGCTGTATATGTTGCCCTGATGATGTATCTGAATATGGATTTAAGATGTTTTCCCGCACATTTTGATACAGACTGTTGAAGAATATGGCGATAAAGATGCCTCACTCGATCAGAAAGCTTCTGTTTGATGATTTGTATTTACCGGTGTTGATCTCTTTTGGCATTTTCTTCTAGAGTTTTATGGACTATTTTGAAATACTTAATGTTGTCAATCTGATTATATTCCAATTAGATATTCTGTTTTAATGCCAAATTTTGCTGCTAAACACTAGTTTTTTGTGATGAATTATAAAATAATTAAAAGAAGTTTCAGAAAATTTGTATCACCGAATGCTTGTGATAGTAATGTTTTGTGTATAATAGCAGCAGCATTATCACATACAGTGCTATGTCACATCATGCCTCTCTTTCTTGTTTGCACCACAGGCTACAGGCATATGTATTTTGCTCAGGTTAGTCCAGGCAAACAGCTTATATTATCTACTTGAAATATTTCACATCACATTTCTCATGCAAGCCTTTGAAAATGGCATGCATATACAGTACTCAAAACATTCCATACATATCAATCATGTTAGTCATTTAGCTATCCCAAATGATTCCTCCATGTCTGTTGGTGAACTGTTTCGTTTGTGAATACTAAGACTGCTCTTGAATCAAGTTGCCTATCAAGGTTATCACAGGACTTAATGTGACCATTTATCTTTTTACTTTTTTACTTTTATCCTCTTCGCCACTGATCGGTTTGTTAGCCGCCCGGGCGATCGGTCACGTCTCTGTCACGCACTGTTGGCAAATACTGGGCATGCACCGGCTCCTGAATGTACCTGAACCCGCTCCAGTGTTGGTCAAGTCTTGTCTTGAAAGAGCTCACACTCGGTGCCGTCACAACACTCTCTGGTAGATTGTTCCAAGAGTTTACAACCCTCACTCTGAAAAAGTTCGCCCTCACCGTTTTCTGGACTTGTGGCTTCTTCAATCTTGAGCTGTGACCCTTTGTGGGGCGAGCATCCGCCAGCTCCAAGTAAGGACTCTCAACTGAGTAGTGCCCCCTGAGATGCTTATACACCTCAACTAGGGCCCCCCTTGCCCGTCTGTAGTATAAGCTAGGCAAGTTCAGGCGCTCCAATCTCTCAGGGTAGCTGAGTGTGCCGAAGTGCAGGCACCAATCTGGTGGCCCTCCTTTGAACATTTTCAACCAACTGACAGTCCCTAGCATATCTCGGGGACCAGACGGGGTGACAGTACTCCAGATGGGGAAGCACTTCACTCCTGAAGATTGTTACGAGGGACAGACTGTCTAGATATCTGGACGACCTTCTTATAAGACCCAATAATTTATTTGCCTCTCATCTAACAGCCAAACCATCTTTCCATCCTGTCTACCAGCGAACTCTCATTCCATTTGCTCATCATTTTCCTAATAGTTGAGGCTTTCCCAATTTTTCCAATATTTGCTGTTGTACTGGCTATTTAAGCTCTTTGTTGTCTCTTTCTAAACTTGTCTTGCCAATCTCTTGTTATTTCCCTCAGTCATAGAGGTTCTGAACCCTTGATTCACCCCACAGAAAGTGAGATAGTAAAGGTTATACAGGGTTTGGGTAAATAACTTAACGAGTGTTTTGGGAAAGGAGGATTGAACCTTTTGAGAGAGTTCCACATATTGGTCTCGGGAACATTCTGCACACCTGGCCACAATAGAAAAGTTATTTTGGTGTATGTAACATATTTTTTATTGTGATTTACATGTGGTATAGAAATTTGAATTTTATGGCCGACTCCAGTAGAGGAGAGAGATTTTTCTTATGGTTTGGATTTTCACTGTACAAGTACAGTACAGTATTTGCATTTCATATGATTACAATAGGAGTTTTGCATCGGTTTCATAAAATAAAATTTTTGAGAATTCATGATGAAATGCAATGCTGTAATATCACATGAGATAAAATGAATTAAATAAAGCACAGCACTTAATAATGGCAGCAGCCAAATTAGACAAGACATATTGCCAAATGTTTCCCAATATGCATCAAGAGCATCCTCAGTGTACCCACACTCATTCATGAACTGAGCAGTGATTTCATTAACTTTATGCCAGAAACTGAACTTGATATAAAAAAAAAATAAAATAAATATCCTATTGTTTTAAACCTTGTGCATCATAATATTTAAATGTGTTTCACATATGCCTATCCTTCCTTATCAATTACCTAGTTGTGTCTGCTTCTGTAATCTTATTGTAGTTCTGTTACCTTTTTCTTGAAATTTTCAACACAATACAATAACTATGAATTTCAAGGATCAGTTGTGCAGTCCTCCGTCGAGTCAGTTGCAGTAATTATACGTGACGGTGATTTCACGTAATACTGGATAGGTACAGTATTAGGAACCACATTCCATTAATTTTAAAAGGAGATATATATTTTCCTGAAATTTGGTAGGGACAATGCCCGTGCCAAGAGCTTGAATGAATTTGATAATGAACATGGTCTAATTATTTTAGCAATACTGTACGTATATTGCAAGTGGGACAGTAGGTGAACACAATGGAAGGAGGTTCTACCCTCATGACAATTCTGGCAATAAGTACAAGAGCATATTTATTATAACAAACAGTAGTGCAATTTCTATCTGAAATATTGTGCAGTATCTGCATGCAGCAATTAGCTGCTTGCAAGAAATTTTGGTCAACTTTGTGTTCTTGCATCGACGGCTAGATTTGTGCATTCCATTAATTTCTCATTCAAAACTGAAATGGTATATTTTTCAACCACTAGATTATGTTTTCACATGTCTTGGTGTGTGTTGTCACTGCTGTCTAAAGGAGAGCTTTCTGTGAATTATACATTTAGTACATGAATAAAGTATACCGTAAATATTACATTGGACTACAGTATAGTATACTGTACTGTCCTGATCATTGTTGTTATTCATGCTCATGACATTCTTCTCAAGCTCAGAACTATTGTGCACTTTCGGTTGAAGACATCTGCTCTATGACGTGAAGCATATATTGCACAGCACTCTTAGAAATAATCAGTCAGAGATAGTGTTTTAGCTTATGTGGTCTC
Source organism: Homarus gammarus (assembly GCA_958450375.1). Classification (NCBI taxonomy): domain Eukaryota; kingdom Metazoa; phylum Arthropoda; class Malacostraca; order Decapoda; family Nephropidae; genus Homarus; species Homarus gammarus. The sequence goes on along the minus strand of CAUDMG010001768.1, from coordinate 184,709 downwards.
CCAAGATGACTGCACAGTGTGTGAGTACTGTCATTTGGGTGGATGATTGGTGACTTTTTATCTACCGGGTATGTGTTATTGACAGGTGGACTGGTATTAGTTTTCTCTTCTATTCTTTAGAAAATTAACATACCTCATGCTTGGTTGAGCTTCATGATTATCTCGATCATCCCCATTGATTATATGCAAAAAAAGATTAATGTTTCATCAAATATGAGAATCCTTTAGCAAAAGTTCTGGGTATTGGTCAAGGATGTTTGATATACAAGGCTTGTCATACTTAGATCTTGCTGTATGAGAATCATCCTGTTTTCAAATAAATATATTTAACCGATATACAGTAGATAGGTTGGTGATAATCACGCACAAAGCTATTTAGAATTCAGTGATGTTGATGGTTGAGTGAAAGCTGGTTACCTGAAATCATTAAATTGTGAATGTGTGCTAGAGGTGACAGTTTCTAATATTTTTACCCTTAGACACAGCAAATGATAAAAATATTATCTTAAATATAGATCTCATATTAAAATAAAAGCGTCAATAATTGAAGTAATATAGGACACACTGCTTGATCTTGCCAGTAGGAAAGGTGGGATGGGGACTATGGATCATCCAATGCCCTCTGATCCCTGGACCAGCTGAAATGGTAGCAGTCATAGGCTAGGTTTGGTGTTCAGTAGTAACAGTATGGTAATATGGTAGTGACAGCGTTGTAGCAGTATTTTAATAAAGCTTCCAGGAGCTTCTTCCCGAGTAAATGTTAAAAGTTAATACAATTTTGATGCAAATCAATTTACTGCATACCTTAAATACCTTGCATACCGCCTTCTCCCATAATGATCCGTTTCCACCCCCCCCCCCCCTTTTTTATTATATCGCTTCCTGTGGTCTATTGAAGATCATGGGCAAGTGTTTCCTTTTGCCCTAACAGGTGAAGTTGGTTGTACGTGAAGGCTGTAGTTTCAATTGTGTGTATACTATCTAGAACAATTATCCTAGAATCTCGGAAAGGAAATATAGATCCACACACATTACCTTTGATCACAAAAACAGTGCATTACATACACCGGAATAAAAATAAGAGTACGTATATGTATGTCTTTATACTTTGGGTGTAATATTTTGGTATATATTGTATGTGTTAGATAAGAACGAGAGCTTGTACTGCATGGTGCGAGTGCAAAATTTGAATTTCGTACAAAGCAGTTTGTGGGGTGAACTACCTATGGGAATTTTTCTGTAATGTCACTATTTCTGTGAGGATTTCAGGTACTGAACACTCGGTTAAAAAAACTACAGTACAGGTGGGGTTCGATGATTTTCCAACTGGACATTACCGTTGTCTTGCGAGGGTTGATTGGCCTGAATGTGAGAGACACTTCGTACTTAATTTGGTAGGCCGTAATTAGCTATTTCATTGACAATGTTGAATTACTTTGTTACAATATGACTGGAGAATGTCAGTATATCTATAGAAGTTAAACTGTATGTTATTATTGAATGTTCCATACATTATGGACTACAGTAACCATGGAAGTGGATTAGTGGCCATGTAGGAATGCATTATATGTTTGGCAGAATTAGTGGATAGAGTAAAAGTTTAAGATTATTTTGCAACCGAATTTCAAATCTGTGTTTGTATTGCTACGTCACTTTGGGCTAATGCCACATAATGTCATTCTTTATTTGTATTGGAATATATACCATACTGTTCTGAAATATATGAATAGCTCCACAGTTCATATAACATACACATTGTTTATGTAAGATATCAGGAAATGTTGGTAGCTTTAATTACGTAAATCACAATATTAGGCTGCTACAACACCGCTCACAATGTGTATTCGACATGGAGAAATGCGGCATAGAGTTCCGATCAAGTTTCAAATTGTGTTAGTGTGGCAGCACTAGCTCTGACTCGTTTCAGAGTGCCATTCACTTGTTTCGAGCACGTGTGGCCGAACCCATACACGTGCAGGGCTACCAATGCGAGGAATGCCTCAGGGGCCTTTTTGAAACACTTTGTTGGTAATGTCAGTTTGTTTCGCGCAGGAATTGTAACGGTAGTTTTTTTTACCAAGTGTTCACTGCAATTTGATTCATCATACTCCTTTTGCGATGCATCCATGTTTAATAGTGGAATTGTATACGGTATTCTCGTAAAGCACAGAGTCGGGTGTCACTCAATGGTTAGGTATGAAAAATATGCAATAGCACACAGAGTGGAGTATTTTATATGAATTTAAAATTTACTGTGTATGAATATGTCATTATTCGCATAGTTTTTGTTACAGGATTACAAATGCTGTATGTTGTATACAGCCATACATAAAATACTTCGTGTCTGTGTGTTGGATTTGGCTGCCATAACCTTAATAATGTACCATGAAATATGCCGTGATTTAGTTGCATTCAATAAGCATTGAATTACGCCTTGGGCATGAAGGATCAAGATCTAGTTTGATCTTTGACTTGTCATTATTATGGCTAGAATGACCAGATGTTTTTAATACTCAATTCACCAAATAATAAATAAACAAGTTTCAACCTATCCAATTCATATTGGATCTTTCCTTTTATTGTTACAAATGGTGCATTAATGGGATATACAGTACAGTAATATCTCCGTCAGCTGGAATCCCTCCGATAGTCAGAATTGAAATTTCGGCTTTGGGAACGATATTCTGAGAAAATTTAAATTCCGGCTATCGGAAAGTTCCGGGTTTGAGGGATTCCAGCTTACGGAGTTATTACAGTACAGTACTTGGAAAAAGTCAAATGGAAAAATTACATTTTGATTGACTTGACTTCAATTTGTCCCTTGGCCTAGTTATAATCATTTTGGAGGACAGCTCAATATCAAACCACAAAGCTTTTCAGATTGTTCCCTAAGGTGAACATATATTTTTCATAGTGAAAAGAATTGATGTAGAATTGATGTTGCACATGGTAATGAACATTTAATACTGTTGGCTTCAGTTTTATGAAGGATACTTATTTTGCAATACAATTGACTTCAGTTCTATGAAGGTTACTTATTTTGAAGTATATTTTATTCTGTAGCTGGACGTGATATATAGAACTGGGAGGATATGTGTTAACTATTCTCGAAAGTTTCAGTATCACTATTTTGTGTGATGTTCCCAGATATTTTTGTCAAGATCTGTAATGGCCAAGTTTGTGCCACCATGGAAATAGAAATACTGTATTCAATAATTATTTACCACTATGTCAATAAATACATGATTGTTACCATTTGTAAGGCTTTTAGTGTTTTAAGTGTAGCATGTGGGGTAATCTTGTGTCTGCAGATTATCAAGGTTGTGCATGCTTTTAAGAAAGTACTGTAATAATTATCTCCTTAAGTATAAAAATGGATAGCTACCATGTTCATGCATAAAAATTACACACCCACACATAGAGAACCTGTGGGGCCCAATATACGAAATTACTGTATTGTGATCAAGAAGAGATCTGAAAACATGGGCTGTAAAAAGAGATGTCTGTATGGATAAGAATACAGGCTAACAGATCAGAGAGTATCATTGTTGTGCTCATATTAAAGCCTCTGTGTTTGTTGGTGTATATATTCACTTTTTTGTGTTCAGTGTCTTTGTGTTATAAGTTAATGTGGTGCATATACATTTCTGTGCTAGAGATGTACTGTGTTTAGTCAGGCATATTGAAACTATCCTACATAAAATGTATTGTGTTCCATTATTATATGTGATAAGTTTATAGCACACACATGGAACTTCATTTTTTCCATGGCCTTGTAAGAATGAATTAAGCAGTTCAGCTAATGTGACCCTTTCTGTAAGAAGTGTCACCTTAAGAGCTGCTAAATGGTGATTGGATAAATGTGTGAACATGAAAAATAAAGAAATAAATGGTACTTCATTCCATAAAGATTTTAAGTATAAGGTGTGTGACCTCGTTTAATAAATGGTTCATAAATTTTTGTCAATAATAGCTGAACTAGGGCCTAGAAAAAGCCGTTCACCTTGATAGTCAATTGGTTCTGGAATGGTTTATTGTGGGCCTCCTCCATTAGTTTGTTTTGTTTTACAGTACAATACTTGCATATATTCTTGGCTTCAAAGATGCTCAAACTCAAAATTGACATTTAGACCCCATTCATTGGATCAAGTCACATATACAAAATGAGACACTTGCAAACTATATGGAATTTTTGTCATGCAAACAAAAGTAGGGGAGCCCCAACCCCCTCTGGTAATTTTAAACACATTAACTGAAACCAGGTTTTCTGTCTAGGGGTGACGAGTGTTATGTACCGGTATGTTGTGACTTTGGAGTGAAGTGTTTCAGATTTTTCTGTCAAGATTCATAGGAATTTAATAAGTTATACTTGATTAGTTATGTGTGTGATGTGTACAGATCATAAAGAATTACAACCAAACAGCATATCACAGTTTTTATTTACTAAAGTTTAACAAGTCTATTGGAGGATTACCAGTGGTAGGAACTTTGATGTGGTGTAATCAAATACTGTACAGGTATATAATTTGGTACACTGATTGTCAAGATACTTCTACGGTTGGTGTGTGGTGTTATAGTGCAGATCTCACTGTAATGATGCATAGTTGTACGACTGTTAAATTTGTTATTATTAATTCAGACTGCAATACGTACTGTATTTAAATAGTATTGGGTGAATGCATTAAATATTGAGAAATTTCCGTACCTGTGGAGAGAATTATATATATATATATATATATATATATATATATATATATATATATATATATATATATATATATATATATATCTATCTATCTATCTATCTATCTATCTAATAAAGTTTTTATGTTATGACATGGAAAAATTAATGTTAAATTACTATGCTTTGAATTAAAAAGAAGAGCATTTCAGACCATCTTTGTGTATTTTAAATTGGTTTGGTTTAATACTGGCAGGTCCATAAGATTAGTTAATAAGAAATGACTGAAATAAATTTATTATTCACAGTTACTCCTGTGGTATATTCTTGTTAATTAGCAAGGAGTTGGTGAAAGTAAACCATATATTCACACTTCCTGTGATATATTTTGAGGATTGAGTAAATTTTCTGGTAATTTTGTTTGTACCTCACACATTTTTATCATATTTGCTATTGGTGCCACCATTACAGTTTCTACATATTGCACTTTACTAGTAGTTTGCAGCTAGTGATGAGAAATACCAAATCATTGCTGTTGTTAACAGACATGACCACCTTTGGCATGTGCTCAGCTCATGACACAGGAGAGGTTTGAAACTGTGGTTACAACGGTCACCAAAGTGATGTGTGATAACAGTGTGGGTTCCCTGCTCACCACTTATCAGCTCACTAGCCATTTGAGTAGTTGGTTTATCCAGTGTTAGAACTGGAGGAAACCGAAGACTGGGAAACCTGTGATGTTAGGTAACACTGGATAATACTTTTCTCACATGTATTCAGGCCAAGCATGATTCTAACCCTTGACATATTGGTGAGCAATACTCAATTTACCGCTCTACCACCAACACCCCCAAACACAGTTCGACCATGTTTTAGTCCTCTTTTGTTCCCAGAGGATTGGGCTTTGAAGTGTACCTTTTAACTATTGTTTGAACAGAATACCTAATACTGTAATGTACTTTTATTCATTGTGGATTACTGTACTATATTTTATTTTGATTCGATGTACAGTATAAAAACACACTAAGCTGCTTATTTACACATGGATTCGTGTCAGTGTTTAGTAACTGAGATAGGTATCTCTGTACGAATTAAGATAATTTTAAAGTGCAGATTTCATGCTGTACTGTATTATTATACTACTTCAGGACTATTTTATCAGGAACGGCTTGAAGGATTAACTGTACATTTTATTTCCCACACACTGTTGTGTTGCTCTGGTACAATACTGTATATACTCATAGTTTTATGTCACAAAAACTTTCCAATTTATTTAAAAAGATTAAAATAGTGTGCATAAAAATGTATTGATATCAGAGCTGTTGTAATAGAGACTAGATTATGGTAGTTCCTCAGTAGTTTAATAGGATATCTTTCCTCAACTACTGACATTCATTTCCCACTTATATATATTTAATATTGTTGTAAGACACTTGAGTATTAAGAAAAAAGTCCTGTATTAACAAATTTAGTGTCTACACATTCCTCCTCATGAGAGATATCAAAATTGGAGATGAGAAAAATTTGACAAATGTTAAAAGAAAATATTCAAGAAATTTCTGTACAAATATTAGGAGTTCATATTTTGTGTTGTTGCGAAATATGTTTTATTTTTGTGGACCTTCTTATGTTCTTTTGGCTCTGTCTTGTATTTCTTCCATTTGGTCTTCCTTGAGGCTTCTGTCCTTTGTGCTGGACAAAGAGACTGTGAACGGTCCAAAGTGGTGAAGATTCTGTGTGGTGTACGCACTTTAGGAAATGCCATTGAAAAAATGCATGTTCATTATTCAGGAAGCATTGCAGTGAGCCATAACATTATTTTCCTATTGAATTGGAAAGGTGTGTGATAATCAAAGTTCTGAAGTCTTGTATTCAAAAGATGAAATGTAATTATTAGTGTACTTCAATTGTTTGATCCAAGTTCTGAAAATCTTTATGAAATGTTGATTCTGTACATGTATTCAAAAGAAGAAATGTAAATGTTATTACATTTTAATTGTTTGAAAGTGACCAACAGCTTCCTAGATGCCAAACATGTTAGAGTGTAAATGTAATTGTACATATTATTACCTCTACCTCTGTCAGTTTTGTTGGCTGTTTGTGTTCCTATAGTCCATATTACTGTACTGTTGTAGTAAATATATGTAAGGGAAGCTGCTTTATATCAAACTTTATTTAGAATTTTACTGTCAAGAATTTCAAAGTTTATCCCCCCAAAAGTGGACTAGTCATTACATGTAATATTTTATTGTGTACCCATGGAACAGACAATCTAAAATATGCATTTTGTATTTATTTTTATAATGTTATGTATGTGAATCCATTTTTTTTACCAACATATTTATATATAAAAGATTTATGAAAATTATCATTTTTTTACAGTTTGCATATCGATAGAAAAATGAGCTGCATTAGTACAATATGTTTTGATGTTGCAGTGCTTAGATACTGTTAGTTTATCACAGTCACCTGTTGTCTTTTTTGTCATCAGACTTCACAAGTGCTGTGGCCTGGGGACACAGCACACACTGTTATGCATTTTGAAAGATTTTGATATTCTAGAAATATTGTATGTTATGTCATCACTTCTCTTTATCAAGAATTTGCCATTAGTGGTCACAACAACAAGCAGGGTAAACACTATAATGAGTAACATTATATCTGCCAGGTTCTTAATAAGCTTCAGATTAACTTATATTGAGGAGGAATCATACACTGCATAATTTTGTAATATGATAAAATTAGGGATGTATTTACAAAGACGAGTAAAAGAAAAATTTAAATGCAAACAACCACAGCCTAAATTATCCTAAACTCAGCCTTACCATTCACTTGAACAGTACAAAAGAATAAACCACTTATTTCCATATACATATATCCTGAGTCCAAACCAACTGTACCAGACTTAGGACCACACTCTCACCAACCAGGCTCATCTGCCCCTTCCCACTCACCGGCTGAGGTTGTGGACCAGTGACCCATACAGTATGTGCTGATACCATGTTGTCAATTATCAAACTATTTTACCTAACAAATACACAACATAGGCTGGTTTAATTAACACAAACATGTTGTAAATTAATAAATATAACATATTAAACAATCATTACATACAGGAACAAGTAATATAGCCCTACCGACTGAACAAGCAGGGTAATTACCTCTAAATTCAACATATATTCAGTGCCACATAACATTGTATTGTGCTTTAGTTCTTGGGATAACATAACACCGCAGAAATGATGAAGGCACACCTGGCTCTGTTAGATGATAACCCTAGAATGACTTGAAAATGTTAGGGAAGTTTGGATTTCTACCTTTTGAAGCAAGGAAAACATACATCTGATTCAGGAGGAAAAATGCCACAAGAAAATGTAATTTGCATGTATATTATGAAGGCCCAAAACAACCAATTATCTGCATTTGTTTTTCTTTAAATTGTTATGGAATACAGTACCTACAGTAATTTGTAAATTTGCATGTTTTTCTAAGGCTTTATGGAAAAAATTTGATGTTTTGAACAGAATTTCCTTGGTATGTAGAAATGCTAAAAGGCTAACACACATTTATTGTACAGGTTATATTTTAATGAGTCGGTGAAAATTGTATTTGAGAAACCATTGCTAATTTTTTTGGAAAAATTAGTTCAATATGAATACAGTACAGGTATTGTTATTTGTCAGTTTTCTTGGGGGGGGGGGGGGGGGGGATGTTTAGTTGGTAATATAAGTTGCCTTGGAGGTGCTGCGTTGGATATACACTGGTAAGCAATTTCGTCAAATATATTCACGTTTAGCAGTTAAAGAAAAGAAGTGAATGATTTAGAAACATTTGTTCAGGACAAATGTTAAAGATTTTATGTTACTCAGTACCACATCTATTTTTATATACAGTACACATAATTGTGAAGTGTCATTATAGATTTCTTATCTATAAAGGCTCATCAAGTATATACAGGTTATATTTATTGATAATCATATTTATTAAGGCTATAATGGAGGAGCTTACCTTATGATCTCTTCCTCTGGGAGAATGTAATTTTCTAAACACAGTACGTATTTGTTTTTTGAATCTCGTAGACCTGGTTCTAATTCTCCCACATTTGCACTTGTTATATGCCTTATTTTTACATGACCAAATCCTCATGTCACCTTAATTAATGTTGGTGTAATAAAAACAAAATGTAAAATTTAGATAAATATTTTTCAATAACCTTGATAAGATTTGTAAATACTGTACTATACCTGTGTTGATGGCTAGAGTAAAGAAGTGCTTGAACATTTTGTACATACTGACAAGTGATGATAAAGAAAGTCAAAGCTGAAGTCGTACAACAACATAGCATTGTAGGATACATCAGTTAGATTGTGATAAATGAGTCACTTATCCGTATGAGACAGATGGTGTATCTGTACATCAAGTCTTTTGATGAGTTTAACAAACAAATACTCACGGAAGACTTCTGGAAGAGGCTATTGAGTCCGTTACTCCAACTGTAAACTTTCACTTGTACTTGTGTGGTCAGTTTGGTGGTGGTCGGGGCTATTATATTAAATTTGTGCTTTGTGATCAAACTTTTGTACCTGTTGGGCCCCCACTTTATTCAATTTTCTTTCACAACTCGAAACTGAGTCAGCATTCACTACCAAATCTGGCAGATTATACCAAATGTTAGTTACTCAGTTGCAAAAAGTATATTTTCTCTGATTTAATCTTGATTTCTCCTTGTATATTTTCTGTGTCCTCTCATTGATTCTTCTTGGATTTTAAACATATTTTTACATTTTGTCGATCATATATTCCACTCACAATTTTGAATACTGTACAGTACTTCTATGATATCCCCTCGGGATCTTCTATATGTCACCGTTGGTAGCTCCATCTTTTTTAGCCTCTCCTGGTAGGTAAAGTTCCTTCATAAATGGAACCAATTTGGTTTCTCTCCTTTGGACAGTTTTCAAGATCTCTACTATCTTTGATCTTATATGGGCACCATACTTGATTTGCATACTGATTAATTATGTATAAAATGATCCAATGTCCAAAATAACTAACTTTGACTTTGGCCCAGTTAGGATAGGAGGGGCCTCGGTTATATCTCTTCTGGATTCTGGTAGCGAGATGTCTCTTGTCTCAGACAGTTTATCATAAATATTTTGAATCTAGGGGAGTGGATTACATTCCCCAGAGGGTCTTGTGTTTAAAGTAGCGAATGGGGGATCAATACCCTACCTGGGCTACATGTTGCTGGATGTTGAGATTCTTGGGCATAAAATATAACAGGTCGGGGTCCTAGTGAGGAAAGGGGAGCAGAGCCCTGCTAGGGATGAATGTACTTAGCCAATGTTGAGAGGTTCTAATGAAGGATTTTGGCCCCCAATATGTTTACTGCATTATTATAAAGGGAGAAAGAGCTTTTTCTAAGCGTTTTCGAGAGATTGAGAGTATCCATCAATGGCAGCAGAAAGACCAAGTGGGGTTTGCCTCCTCCACTAGATGGAAACCAACAAGAATCCCCGCCAAATGTCGTCAGCCAGTCAGTATTTACATCCAAAGTTTTTGGAGATGTCCCAAACTTAAGGTCTTGATTGAGCCAATGCAGGCAAGGGAAGGGTGGCTGCCCCACAACCTCCTTATCCCTTCATACGCTACCATGAGGTACAGTAAGGGGGTTACCACTGTGGCCAATGTGGGTAATTTCTGCACATGACTAAAGCGAAACTGGCATGTTGGAATGGCTCATAGGGCCAATCTGTGTCCTCGACAAGAAACAGCTGAGGTGAGCTCAAACAGTATTGAATGGGGGGACAGAATGCCCAGCTGATGGGCAGATGCCAGAAGATGTAAGGCAAATAGGGCTGAAGATTGACCAGAACAAATACCCAGAAGCACACAAGAGAAACTTTGGAGTGTGTTGTGGACAGCAAGGGTAAATTAGGATGCACTGGAATAATCAAGCATACCATCCCTCTCATAGATGAAACTTCCATTAGGCAGCCCTTCAGACGGGTTCCCCCACCTCGACCACTGTGTTCTCCCCTCACACTTTGATCTTCAGTACCGTTCCCAAGCTTCCGATAGATATGTTGTGTGCACAAGCAGAGGAGGAAGATGATTGGGTGGCCCTACACAGAGAAGTATTAGAGAATGCCTGGGGAGTTTCAAATGGAAGTTAGGAAATTTTAGATATATATCATAAAAAGTCAGTCAAAGATGAAATTAGCTTCCGAATGAAGTCTTCATAATTTCTTTGTTTTGTACTAAACACAAAGCAAATAGAAACGAATGATACTAAACATGTAGCACAACAGGTAATGAACTGCAGTTTATATGGCTGGATATATCCCAAATCATTTATATAACTGATAAAACTTGATAATTTTATGAATACGCGTTTATACACACGCAGACCGGGGAGAGGTAAAACGCTCTGGGGAACAACCCCTTGACTTCGCGGCCTCATCGATGGGGTGATCACCTGGACACCTGACTCGTACTGCCAATACGGTAGAGCTCACATTAAAATACTATGATACACAAATTAATTATACCTCGTCCATCATTGTACAGTCACCCAAAAACGTCCTGTCGCGAACCACGAACCCCAAGATTCAGACTCGTGAACCCGAAGCAGTAGACACTGATACATATTCTGTCCATAAATGCTTCGGATTCAAAAGTACATACGACCTTAGCCGCCGGCAACCAGTGGTGGAAGCTGGGTAAGCAGTGAAAGGGGGAGGGTCGTAACACTACTTTGACGAAACCTAATCTCACTTAAGCTAAGTTAACGTCACCAAACTCAACGTAACCTAATTCATAAACCTAATCTAACTTAACATAATCTAGCCCGATCTAAGTTAGGTTATGGGACTGAACAGTTGTAGAATTGCGTTAGAGGGACAACTGAACTAACTATCTTCCTAGTGCGGTTAGACACTTGTACTACTATTAACTCCTGTCAGTGAACAACAAAGCTGCTGTCAGTTTCTTGGACAGTGAAGGGGGAGGGAGGGAGGGAGGGAAGGAGGACTGTTACTACAAATCCATTTTTTTTAACTTGGCGAAATCCGGCATAATTGGGTGAACCTCGGGGGTCACAGGCGTGATGCATTAATTAGTCAATGGTCATCAGCTGAGTCGACACCTTAGGAGTTCAAGCTGAACGTAACTAGCCACGCGCTTCCTGATCTCTATTTGTAGAGAATTTGTAATATTTTGATCTGATTCCAATGTCTTAAAATGTTTTTTACTCTCTGTTGTTTTATAAATTTTATGTCATTTGTCCTAAATTGCATTATAATTGGGAAAGGAAATTTTCTTCACTCCTTCACAGTCCTGCAGACTTTCTCCAAAGGCGTAGAGTTGACGCTGACTTCAACAGCCCATATTTATCCAAACTTCTTGTTTTAAACGTTGTAAATGATACGTGTCTTTGCATGCCTTAACTTTAGGTTTTTTGTAGGTAGGTATAGCTATAAAAACAATCATAGATTCATTTATATGTAATACATTGTTGCCTTATACTGTAATCGGACACCTAAATGTTGGGATGATAATTTTGACAAGTAGTGACGTAGTCATTGAGGCGTCACCAGTCAGCGTCTCCAATGGTTGTGGTTGGGTGAGTGCGTCATGCTGTCCACTGCTAATTTGGCATTAAGGTATTTGGGGTCAATGTTTATGTATTATAAGTTCACCGTCTAATGAGAGCTAAGGTACACAGATCAATGTTTATCTTACAAATATTTATTATCGAACAGTGCATTGATGTACAGGGTGGGTGATGAGTATTGCCCTTGACACAGGTAGTTCGCTACAGCCTTGCGAGTGTCAGTAATAATTCGCCCACTCTGTATATAACTGAGATCACTATTTGTTCACCTTAAGTTTAATGTCAAACTTACGGCATTAAGATCGGATAGTGCCCTACGGTATCATGTCTACCTGCGTGGGACTTAATTTAATTATGCTGCATTTTTGATTGTCTGTTATTTTATTCTCATTTCTCGAAAGTCAACTCTACGAATGCTGTTCTTAATTTGACAGATTGATTGATTGATTGATTTGACTTAATGAATGAGTGAATCGTTACCATCATTCCACCGCGCTTACTGCCCTTTCCGCTAGTGTGAGCATACTGTAAAACTCTAAATAGTTCTTCCCGGTAACTTATTTTGACCTGAACACATTGAACGATTTTTTTTCTTTTAGTATTTTATCAGTGAACTTTTGTATTAAGTGGCAAAGATGATTAGTGTGTGTGTGTGTGTGTGTGGGTCGCGTGCGTTAGGCTAGGGTGAAAAATCATCAGGTGGTCCGAAGAAAAGGTTCATCTGGACTCAGCTCTCTAAATATGACTAGTATCTGTTGTCTGCCCCACACCCACTTCGATGAATCTGGCCTTTAAGTACAGACAGGTTAATAATTTGCGTCAGACATGTTGCTTATGTTCCAGGTATTGCTGCCTTCTGGGAGTGTGTGTGTGTGTGTGTGTGTCTCCGGCCGCTTCAAGTGAGTCACAGTCCGCTGAGTCCAGACTGATTAAAGATTCTGTGAGTTGATTTTGTCCTTTAACTGATGCTGAATTACCATTGTGTCTTGTAAAGGTAGAGTCTCAGTGTAACTTTGCCTCTAAACTGGTGTTAAGTGAACGTATCTAGTAAAAGTTGAGTGTGCAATTTTATCTCCTAACTGATGCTGAATAAACGTATCTAGTTATAGTACTGTCTTGAAGTACTTTTGATACCATTTTGAATGTTATATTTTTTGTGCTTTAACGCTACTCCGCCGACCCAACCGAGGACCCTTTGAAAATTCAGGTTCTGACTTTTACAATAATTAGGCCTTGGTACGTTATACCTGTAGCACCTTTGCAATTTTGTAAGGACAGTCGAGACCTGACGTGTAAATACAGACCCTACGATAATTATAGGTATACACAGTTACTAATCTTCCTAGTACGGCCCTCTAAATATCGCCAGCGTCTGTTGTTCACCCTTCTGAGCCTGACCTCTAAATAAAGACTGGGTTATAATTGTTTAATGGTGTAAGTTATTATAGAGATCTAAGTATAGTGACTTTTAGGTATGGCTGAGAGGAGGGTGGGTGAATGGTGAGGAGAGTGGGTGAATGGTGAGGAGAGTGGGTGAGGAGGGTGGGTGAATGGTGAGGAGAGTGGGTGAATGGTGAGGAGAGTGGGTGAATGGTGAGGAGAGTGGGTGAATGGTGAGGAGAGTGGGTGAATGGTGAGGAGGGTGGGTGAATGGTGAGGAGAGTGTACGGAGAGAGGGAGGGAGGGAAGAGAGGGAAGGAGAGAGAGGTAGGGAGGGAGGGAGAAAGGGAGAGGGAAGGAGAGAGATGGAGGGAAGGAGAGAGATGGAGGGAGGGGAGGAGAGAGAGGAGGGTACAGAAGGGTTTAAGCCACTGTACTGAAGGGGTTAAGTTAATGTACTCGGGTTTAAACCACTGTACTGAAGGGGTTAAGTTAATGTACTCGGAAGGTTAAGTTATTCTACTCAAACTTAAATTGATATTCACCGAACCTAACCTAACCACACCCAGAGAGCACAACCTCTGCAGCTTCATAAACTTATCTGGGGAATTCCATCTCCAGTGGATGTTGTGATTAACCCCTCCCCTCCCGCTTTCCCCTCCTTTCCCCTCCCTCCTTCCCCTCCCTCCTTCCCCTCCCTCTTTCAACCCCCTTTCCCCTATTTTTCTCCTCCCACATAGTATTCGTGGTGGTGAAGAGGGTGAGGGGAGGAGGGGGTAGGTGGGGTGAAGGAGGGGGTCGGTGGGGTGAAGGAGGGGGTCGGGGGGGTGAAGGAGGGGTCGGTGGGGTGAAGGAGGGGGTCGGTGGGGGTGAAGGAGGGGGTCGGTGGGGGTGAAGGAAGGGGTCGGTGGGGGTGAAGGAGGGGGTCGGTGGGGTGAAGGAGGGGGTCGGGGGGTGAAGGAGGGGGTCGGGGGGTGAAGGAGGGGGTCGGTGGGGGTGAAGGAGGGGGTCGGGGGGTGAAGGAAGGGGTCGGGGGTGAAGGAGGGGGTCGGTGGGGGTGAAGGAGGGGGTCGGTGGGGGTGAAGGAGGGGGTCGGTGGGGTGAAGGAGGGGCGGTGGGGTGAAGGAGGGGTCGGGGGTGAAGGAGGGGTCGGGGGGTGAAGGAGGGGGTCGGTGGGGGTGAAGGAGGGGGTCGGGGGGTGAAGGTAGGGGTCGGGGGTGAAGGAGGGGGTCGGGGGGGTGAAGGAGGGGGTCGGTGGGGTGAAGGAAGGGGTCGGGGGTGAAGGAGGGGGTCGGTGGGGTGAAGGAGGGGGTCGGTGGGGTGAAGGAGGGGGTCGGGGGTGAAGGAGGGGGTCGGTGGGGTGAAGGAGGGAGTCGGGGGGTGAAGGAGGGAGTCGGGGGTGAAGGAGGGAGTCGGGGGGTGAAGGAGGGGGTCGGTGGGGGTGAAGGAGGGGGTCGGGGGGGGGGATGTGTTTGTTGGTCAACTCGGGATTTTTCCCCTGGAGGGGTGTGTATGCCTGGGTGGTTTTTGTGTGTTCGTGTGTGTATGTATGAACTATGTGTACACGGGCGTTTGTGTGTGTGTATATGTATGAACCGTGTGTGTGTGTGTATTTAATGTGTGCATAATGCATTTTTTTTCATATTTATGTGTGTTTGTGATAATCCCTCACACCCATACCCACCTACAACCCACCCACCCACCAACTACACCCACCCACCCACCAACTACACCCACCCATCCATTAACTAAAACCCCCCTACCCTCCACACCCACCCACTTACTACACCCAGCCACCTACCCCCACACCCACCCACCTACCACCACACCCACCCACCTGCCCCAACACACCCTCTTCCACCACACACCCCCTTCCACCACACACCCACCTACCACACCCAAACTAACAGACGGACATGCCACTCTTTATCAGTAAAGGTAAAATGGTCCATAAAGTAACCGTGTACTCGGTAATTACACCATTAAGGGTCATTAACCCCCACTACTGCCCCCTTATCGTAGCAGTAACTCCCTCCAGCAGCACGTCTTGTTGCCTCACGTCAAGTCCAGCAAGTGTAAGTTCGACTGAGTTTAAGTCATTGAAAGGAGGTTGACCCCTTCACATGGAGTACGATGACTTGACCTGCTTGAATACGATAATTTAAGCCCTTGAGTACGATGATTTGACCACTTCCAGTGTGAAGACTTAACCTCCTTCAGTACGATGTAATCCTTTGCTTACTATGATTTAACCCATTGAGTAGTAGGCCCCAATTCTAATTATTAAACCAGGTTAGGGTTAGGTTAGGTTAGGTTATTGAAGTTATTATTCTATATCGCGTTGTAAGGAGAGGCTGAGGCGCAGTTCAAGACTTAACGAAGGTGAGGAGGGAGCTAGATCCCCTCCCTTCCTCTCTAATCACCCCTCTTCCCTCATCACCCCTTCCCCCCCTCATCACCCCCTCCCCCCTCATCACCCTCACCTCCCTCATCACCCTCACCTCCCTCATCACCCTCACCTCCCTCATCACCCCTTCCCCCCTCATCACCCCCTCCCTCCTCATCACCCCCTCCCCCCTCATCACCCCTTCCCCCCTCATCACCCCTTCCCCCTTCATCACCCTCACCTCCCTCATCACCCTCACCTCCCTCATCACCCCTTCCCCCCTCATCACCCCTTCCCCCTTCATCACCCTCACCTCCCTCATCACCCTCACCTCCCTCATCACCCCTTCCCCCCTCATCACCCCCTCCCCCCTCATCACCCCTTCCCCCCTCATCACCCCTTCCCCCCTCATCACCCTCTCCCCCCTCATCACCCCCTCCCCCCTCATCACCCCTTCCCCCCTCATCACCCCTTCCCCCCTCATCACCCTCTCCCTCCTCATCACCCCCTCCCCCCTCATCACCCCTTCCCCCCTCATCACCCTTCCCCCCTCATCACCCCTTCCCCCCTCATCCCCCCCTCCCCCCTCCTCACCCTTCCCCCCTCATCACCCCTTCCCCCCCTCATCACCCCCTCCCCCCTCATCACCCCTTCCCCCCTCATCACCCCTTCCCCCCTCATCACCCTCACCTCCCTCATCACCCTCACCTCCCTCATCACCCTCACCTCCCTCATCACCCCTTCCCCCCTCATCACCCCCTCCCTCCTCATCACCCCCTCCCCCCTCATCACCCTCACCTCCCTCATCACCCCTTCCCCCTTCATCACCCTCACCTCCCTCATCACCCTCACCTCCCTCATCACCCTCACCTCCCTCATCACCCTTCCACCCTCATCACCCCTTCCCCCTTCATCACCCTCACCTCCCTCATCACCCTCACCTCCCTCATCACCCTTCCCCCCTCATCACCCCTTCCCCCCTCATCACCCTCACCTCCCTCATCACCCCTTCCCCCTTCATCACCCTCACCACCCACATCACCCTCACCTCTCTCATCACCCCTTCCCCCTCATCACCCCTTCCCCCCTCATCACCCCTTCCCCCCTCATCACCCTCACCTCCCTCATCACCCTCACCTCCCTCATCACCCTCACCTCCCTCATCACCCTCACCTCCCTCATCACCCTTCCCCCCTCATCACCCCTTCCCCCCTCATCACCCCCTCCTCCCTCATCACCCTCACCTCCCTCCCTCAAAACACTAATAAATTCTAGTTAACTCTCGGCATTTCTTACATGACTCAATGAATTTTGTTTATCTTTATTTCTGAGTCTTTATATTGTCTAATGATATTGCTACTGTTAGTGAAACCCTCCATTTAACGGACTATATGGAGAGGAAAGTCCGCTATATAGAGGATCCATTAGATGTGAAACCTCCCTCTAATGGTCTACATAGAGAGGAAAGTTCGTTATATCGAGGGTCCGTTAAATATGAAGCCCTCCAGCTAATGGTTTATATGGAGAGAAAAGTCCGTTATATGGAGGTTTCACTGTATATATGTTTGTTTACGTGTTTACTAAATACTTGTGTGAAGAGAAACTTTAAATAATTTTCCAATCCTGTGTTGTTGCTTTTTAGTTCATGATATAGTTTGAGATATTAGACATGTTAGGAGATGAGACATTCTACTTTAATAGTCGGAATATTCCATGTAGACTTCCACTTATTTTGACCTGAACTCAGAATATTGTATACGAGTGCCACACCAGGGTCGGTCTTGAGTGCATAGTTACAATACTCAAAGTAGAGACCGAATCTTTGACACACGGGAGGGATACTTAGTTTAAACGCCAGAATGCCTTAGCATAGTCAAATAATCCCATTAAAACGCCACCAAAGAAGATCAAAATAATGCAGAAATAAAAATTCAATGAGTAGCAACCATGACGAAGTCAAGTAGGGCCACTTGATTTATGGCAAGAACGACAAGAACCTGTTCTTATTGTCTTTTCGTTAAAGTTCAAGGTTCTCCAAGGTTCATGTGGCTACCACAGGGACGGGATGTTAGTGGTTCACCTCAAGTTATGTTTGAGCTATATGGGGTGATCCAGTGAGATCATCTTGAGAGTCGAGCAAGGTTAACCTCGAGGACTTGAGGACATCTCCTTCCTTTGGCGAGAGAGGATGTCCTCGTCTTGGTGTGGAAGAGCCGAGGACGTCCCCGTCTTGATGAGGTAGAAGAGAAGACGTTTCCCTCTTGGTGTGGAAGATTAGAGGACGTCCTCGTGATGGTGTGGTAGGAAAGCGGTCGTCTCCCTCTTGGTATGGAAGAGTCGAGGACGTCCCCGTGTTGGTGTGGTAGACTCGAGAATGTTCTCGTCTCAGGAGTCGTTCCTGAGGTGAGTGACCCAACGCCTTCCCAGGGACTACTTGTCCTGGCCTCGGGGAAGGGCCGACTGTGAGAGGGAGAGCAGGGGAGGGGAGGCCATGAGGAGTAAGGAGGGGATGGGGGAGATTGGGGAGGGGGGCAAAGAAGAGGGAGCAAGGGAGGGAAGGGCGTGATGCAAAGAGAAGGAAGATGAGAGGGGGTAAGGGAGAGGGAGCAAGGAAGGTGAGGACGTGGGGTTAAAAGAGGGGCTGAGGGAATGATGGGGAATGGCAAAGGTAAAGGGGAAGTGTAACAGGAAAGAGAAGGGAGAGGCTGGGGGAGGAGGGTCGCCAGGACAGGTCGGGGAGCGAGAAAGGACAAGCAGGTGGGAGGGTCTGGAGATCACGTTGGGAAGGTCAAGTTGCATCTTACACCTCCTTGCCTTCCTCAGATTTTCTACTAACATATCTTGCCTTTTTCCTCCTCCCACACATCCAGTCATCAACCATCTCTAATTCTCTGCTATTCCCTCATTCTAAGTCTGTAAGTCCATACATTATCCACTTTTTACTTCATCATCGACGTCGTCACAGGGAATTGATCGCGCTGGAGACTGGATTCCCAAAGGATCGTAGGTTAAAACCGGAAATGAGAGGTGCGAACGTCACAAACTGGGTGTGCAAAGATGGCTACAAAAAATGACGTCGAAATTAAACTGAAACTCGACTGTAATGAGATGCGTTCTTTTATCCCAAGTTGAAGAAGAAATATATTTAAGAATCTCCTAAGAGTCCGGATCCACGACCCTCCTCCTGGACCCCCGAAGCATCGTGTTACACCGAGTAAACAACTGGTCTTTCGTGTTTCCCTGTTTACGGTGTTATGTGGTTGTCACGCAAGGGGGTATTAAGCGTCCTCCTATACATTATATTTCCTAGAATTAGCCCCTAGAAACCACACCACGGCGCCGCGATCACCTCACCAGCACGGTTCTCCAGAGGTCCAGGAGCTACTCTTTCTAACCTAAACTAAGAACTTGTATATTTATCCCGGACAAATTCCAAAACGAGAGACTCGAATAATTGTTTTTTTATTTATCTTTCTCATGTATTTTTAATACGACGCCAGAGAGAAAAAGATTATTCGTCCCGAGTGACAGGTGGGTGACGGAGAACAACCGACCAACTTGCGACACAAATATTTCTCCAGCCCATGTTTTTTATTACGTCATGACTAAGAATCCGACATTAGTGCCGCAACCAGTAGAACGTCAACGAGTGATGGACGGCTCCCTGTGTAGCTTTTTTCAGCGGGGTGAGGGTGTGGGGGGGGGGGGGGGCAAGCTGAGTGAGTTGAAGACGGACCACGCAATATTCAAACGTCGTGTTGGGAAGTAAATCACAAATAAAATTTATATTATCGTGTATTATTAATATTAGTTTACGAAGACAATTATTTTTGTAGCGGAGAAACAAACATCAATTTATTTCTCTACTCATCCATTCTGGTGTTATTGAATCTTGTACAGTAAGTAATTTATTTTTCTAAACATTTAAAGAGATTTAGTCGACGATAACGATGGGTGGAGTTAATGAGACCTTTAATTAAGACAACGTATTTCCTTATTAATATGAGTTAATGTACAATTTGGTAGTTAAGAAGCGGATTGCGTTACTAATCACTCGACTTGTTAACAGACGTGACTCGGCAAAAGTTTGTTGTACCTTTGTGGGTAAATGGTAATATGAGGGTGGGGGGATACAGGGGGGGGGGAGTCACATGAGGAGGGGCTTGACATAGGGAGGTTTGACACCGCGGGGGGGCTTGACATGGGGTGAAGTGGACAAGGGGAGACGCTTGACATGGAGGAGACCTTGTCATTGTTGGGGGGGGGGGGGGAAGGTTGGGGGGGATCTTAGCTCTGCCGGAAATTATATAAAGTCCACAAGATGACGGACAGTTACCCGAGAGCCACAAAGGAGTGTATATATGATGCCAGTATGACCTTTATAGTGCGTGTTTATAAGGGCTCTTGTTCTTGTTGTCCATTGTGCTGAACCTGTAGAGAGGGCGAGGCTGTAGCAAAATATGGTACTGTATCATTTTTTTGTTTAACGGTACACTGTAGTATAATGGTACACTACACACCGTACACTGCTTACACATCTACAGAACGTCGTCTATTGTGTGAATTAAATTACGTGTTACAGGAACGAAATTATCCAGTACGGGAATTTACGATTTTATTTTGACTTTCATTACAAGTTAAAAATGTAGTTTATAAGTTACTAGAGGGATCTATAGTGCATCTCTTTACCTTTTATTGTGAAATAGTGATGTACTTTATCAGTTATTAGTGAGTTATATAATGTACTTTTTTGTTTTAAGTACAAAAGGCTGTATTTTGTCAGTAGATACCAGGCTCCAAGAGTTAATGTACAGTATTTTATAACTAAGAGTACAAAGTTGTGTTCGTTATCAGTTAACAATTTTATCTCTTAACTGGTATAAAGTGGAGGAAAAAAAGTTAAGGTTGAGTCTGGGTATAATTTGGATGTCATTTCTGGATGCCTCTCGCGTGATATGAGTCGACGAATCAAGTACAACTCTTACGTGCTTAGTTGAGAGAATCATATATCTCGCGACCCTTCGAGAATCCGGGGCCAGGATCATATGTAATGTGAAGTCATAAATATTCACTTTTAAGAAGACGATTTACGCCTTAGTATCAGTAATTGGGGGCAAGAACGACACATCTCCTGGGATATATGTTTCTTAACCGGTTTATATGAGTTATGTATCTGCCTCACCTCCCTCCTCCCCCCTTGGGAATGCCTTATTAATCCTGGGAAAGACACAAGTGGGTAGTCGGGTTTTATTTTCTTATAGGGTGAACAGGGGGTGTAATAACCAGTATGGAAGAAATAAATAAGTACCACAGTTTAAGATCTTGCGTAGGTCCTAAAACGGTGGGAAAAATCAATGAAATGAACTTTATTTTTTTATTATTAGACGAAAATAGTGATAACGTGGCTTGTAGAGAAAATGTTTTAGTAATAGAGGGGATAAGAAGGTAGTAAACATAATTAGATATTGATTTTGGTACAACTAATTATTAAGATGTAAACGCAACTTTAGGATGAAGTATTTGTTGTTTTAGCCAAGCAAGTGTATGTACAGTCAGCTAAGTGGAAAGTGCGATAAAATGTCCTTAGTTTTCCGCTTGTTGTCTTAGACTTTCCCGTTGCTTTCTACACTTTGTTTTCCTCTAATATCTTTCCCTTTATGCCCTCCCCCCTTTTTTATTAAATTTTTTTGTACCCTTTCATCTACCCTCACACAAGTTGAGGATAAGAGTGTGTGGATATTTTCACTTCGCTGAGGATGTGAAAACGTGTGGGTGGATATAATTGTTTCGTTGAGGATATGATTAAGTACGTATGGATAGTCCTCCCCCCACTATCCCCCATTCTCCCCACTACCCCCATCCCCCCACTCCATTTGGCCCCTAATCCCTTGATCCGGCCCACACAAAATTGAGAAGAGAAAGATGAGAGGAGGAGACTAACGACTACAGATAGATAGATTAACCGCTAATTATGTGTTCATCGAGAAGACATCCTATAAACTAGTCATGTGGTTGATTTTCTTTTCAACTCTCGTAAGAACCTGCTCACTCAAGCATACTTCGGCCACTACTACTTATTTTGGTCGTTCGTGAGCTGCATGTTAACGAAAGGGTCACTACTGGGGGACTCGTGCTTATAACGTGTTCATGAGGAAAGGTTTAGTGTCTATGAGGACATGGTGATTACACTACTGCTGGGTATGTTGGTGCACTGCCTAGTATGTTGGTGCACTATCTTGTATGTTAGGGCACTACCTAGTTTAATGGTACCCTGTTTAATATATCAGTGCATACTTTTTTCTTTCCTGCCAAGAGTCAACAAACCTCTAGTTTCATCTGTGGGTGATAGGTGGCGTCACTGTAGAGTCAATATTTTAGGAAGCCATTTTATCAATGCACTTCATTTACCAGGTTGTAGACTCCAGCTGGGTCACATTTATCTGAGAGGAGATACAAGTAGTCGTTCATCAAATACCCTGAACCTTCCCGTACATTTATTTATCCTTTGTATCGTGTGTGAACTTAATATAAGGTTTGAACTCGGACACCTGTAGGTAAAGTCTTCGGTTTTTCGGTCAGCTTTCATCTACTGGGCGTGTAGTCTAGTGTGGGTGGACAGTCTGGGCTTCAAAATGATCTTCAGTAACTTGTTTGTTGCATATATGTTGGCAGGTTGTGGGTAAGTACAGGGTCTTGTGTGTACCTGAACTTACGCCACTGCTACTTCACCCACCCGTCTGGACATAAAAGGAATTCACATCTGGACATTATTTTCGTCTCTGTGTTGTTCGAGATGACTCTATGACCACTCGGGAGGGGCGTGAGGTCCTGTTGGGGCGAGTTAGGGACCCAAACATCACATGAACCGAGTTAAACCATAATCAATTTAAATAGAAATATCAGCCAGGATGTGTAGTGTAGTAGAGTGACAGACGGGCAGACGGACACACTCACTCAGGGTTGAAATTGAGGTATCTGGGCGTAGTTGATATTATTATCATTAATTATCCATTATCCTGTCGTCCCCCTGATTCTCTAAGGCGGTTATAACTATAAACTAATATTGTAAACTAACGACGCTCGTGAGTGGAATTTCTCAATATTATCAGTCGCTCTCAACAAAGTAATAATAATAATAATAATAAAACCAGAAATAATAACACTAACCATATCACCTATTAATTTATTTATCTTCTCCAAGTTACGCCCATGTTTGCGTTTTTACAAGCCAAGTATAAACGAATCCGGACCCACCAGAACTGAACCCCTCGAGGCACTCTTCTATCCCCCGCGTAAACAAGTCTTCCACGGAGATAAGATCAGGAGGGGAATCTTTCATTACTCTCCCTGCATTATTAACATTAGTGGAAGGAAGGCTGGACATCTTCAATTTGCCCCGAGTATCTTTTGTGTTATCTACATAATTGGTTATTCACTTCGGCAAGACTGGGAAAATTTGTTTCACCTTGACGTTTATGAGTTAATGATAGATGAGTGTGGTTAGGGGCGGTCAGGGCATTATTAGTATTGTTATTATTATTATTATTATATTATTATTATTATTATATTATTATTATATTATTATTATTATTATTATTATTATTATTATTATTATATTATTATTATTATTGCTGCTACTACTAATGTGTTGGTATTTACATATCCAATTAAAAAATATTCATAAACTCACCTCGATATAATAAAACAAATCTACAGCTCTCGTTTATTTTCAGCTGAAACACTTTACAAGACCTGTCTGTTTTTATTATTATTTATCTTAGAAACAAATACATATTAAGATCTTTTATAAGTATTTGTTTCTGAATGGCAAAACAACTACAACAACAAAAATAAAGAGAAAAATATAGTTTTTTAATGACATGTGAGCGTGTGGCAGAGGGAGCACAGGCCACTTAGTTGAGGAATGAGAAACAGGGTCTTAGTATTAGTGTGAGGGAGGGGGTGGATAGGGGGTGGAAGGGGTGGGTAGGGGGTGGAAGGGGTGGAGGGGGGTGGGGGTAGGATGAGACGAAACACTGGAGAGAGTTCTGGGAATAAGGAGCAGCATGATGGAGTATGAGAGAGAGAGAGAGAGAGAGAGAGACGTTGACAAATGAACTAAGTTATTTTTTTTTTTTGGGGGGGGTTAAAAAGTTAGGTTAGATTAGGTTAAGTGAGGTGAGGTTTGGTTAGGTTAGGTGAGGTTAGTTTTTAGTAATGTTAGTTTAGCCTTCTTTCCATCGTGGCCGAAATAAAGTGAGGAGGGGGAGGTGGATGGGAAAGGGGGGATGGGGAGACTTAGGTGAGGTAGAATGGAAAGGAGGAAAGGGAGACATAAGGGAGAGGGGGAGATGTAAGGAAGACGTAGGGAAGATAGAGGAGGGAGAAGGAGACGTAAGGAAGGTGGAGGGGGAAGGAGACGTAAGGAAGGTGGAGGGGGAAGAGGTAGGGAGGAAGGGAGAGGGGGAGATGTAAGGAAGACGTAGGGAAGATAGAGGAGGGAGAAGGAGACGTAAGGAAGGTAGCGGGAGGAGGAGACGTAAGGAAGGTGGAGGGAGGAGGAGGTAGGGAGGAAGAGAGAGGGGGAGAAGGGGGAAGGTAAGGTAGAGGGGGACAGGGGAAGGGGCTCTATCATCATGTTAATTAAAAAAAAAATGCTCACCTGAACTCATTTCCCCCGACCATAAAACATTAACTATTTGCTCACTCGTTTAGCCTTAACAGTCAGGATTAATTATCACTTATACACTGTATTGTACCTGAGAAATGGAGGTGTATTGTCACCCCCCTCCAGTAATACCTCCCTTCCCTTCCCTTCCCCCTCTCTCCCCTTGGCCCCTCCCTTCCCTTCCCCCTCTCTCCCCTTGCCCCCTCCTTCCCCTTGCCCCCTCCCTCCCCTTGCCCCCTCCCCTTTATCCCTTTTTAAATATCCTGGATCCGCCCTTTGAAATTTACATACAATTTGTAAGGTCAGGAGTGTTGGAGGTACACACACCAGGCTATACTTTGTCACCTCTTCGCGGATTTGTTTCATTTTTATTTATTTTTTTTTAGGAATTTGCATATCGTTTAACCTATATTTTTTTTCATTCTATGTTAATATAATGCTGGAGGTATTAGTAGTTTCTTATAGATTTTGGAAAAGTTGAGTATTAAGAAAGTTACAGTTGTTTTGTTGTGAGATGGGGATGCTGTTTAATTCTTTTTGGGCTGGTGGCCGTGTGTGGGTTTGTTGATATTTCCTCCCTGGTAACTCATCTACTCATGGCGTTGACCTGTATTGTATTATAAGACTTTTGGTGAGATATAGGAGAAATATGTCCTTGGCCCCGGTTCACAAAGGATCATAAGATAGATTTGTCTATAACTAGCGTCGAGGGAACATAACTTGCTGGTATTGTGTCGTAACTCATTAAGACAGTTAGATGTAGTCTCATGTTTCCATTTAAGACGAATATCAGAGGTATACGAGACGCTGAGAATAATGTTACAATATTATTTACAAGGGGTCGCGAATTATAAACAAGTTCCGATAATGTTCTAAAATTCTGGCCGGCCTTATCAGGTGTGATGGTCAGGTGTGAGAAAATTTATTAGCAAATAATTTCAAGGTAACGCAGGTAGATTTACTTGGTAGTTGTTGATAGGGAAGAAAGCAAAAATTGATAGCGTTTTAAGTTAAAAGGTTATGTCAGGGGTTTGTGTGTGTGTGTGTGTGTGTGTGTGTGTGTGTGTGTGTGTGTGTGTGTGTGTGTGTGTGTGTGTGTGTGTGTGTGTGTGTTTGAGATTATTTCTGTCTGTGACTGTTTCTCTTTGTTTCTTTATTTTCTGTCTTGTCTTTTCTTTGTCCCTCTTCTGTCATTCTTTGTCACCCTCCCTCCTTCCTTCCTCCGTCCTCTCTCCCTCCTTTTTACTCCCTTTTTCCTCCCATCTTCCCGTCCCTCTTGTCTTTCTCCTCCTTCGTCTTTCCTCATCCCTTCCCTCTTCCTTTCCTCCCCCTTTCTACTCTCTCCTTCCTTTCACCCTACCCCCTGTGTGTCCCTCCCTTCCCTTCATCTCTCCCTCACCCTCACCCTCCCTCCCTCATTTTCTCCCCCTCACCCCCCCATCTCCTCCCTCCCTCCCGCCCTTGATGACACGGATTTTTACCGGGGGATGACAGTGATATGTAACCATAAATTAACATGGGCCACACCCTGTTCTAGAGAGGAAATAGCTAGTGTGGAGTACTTTAAGATGAGGCAAGGATTGTGTGTGTGTGGAGGGGGCGGGGGGGGGGGGGAGTTGGTGTGTGTGGGTGTGGGTGGATGGGTTGGACTGGTGTTTTGTGTGAAAAGAGCGGTGTGTGTGTTAATCTCTGCTATGGAATCACAAAGGCGTGGGGTTGAACCTTACTTAAACATGAAAATACATCCATGTAAAACTAACTCAATCCACTAACATTCACACAATACTTTACATAACTTTTTCCTGGGATTCACAAAGGTCCCACACATTTTTTTTTCAAAGGTTCGTAATTTAGATCCTAATCACGACTAAAAATGTGAAAGTACATCAAACTGATTTACTTAAACGTTAAAATATATGGCAGTGGGAATGTCGTGGGAACTACACTGAGACTCTACCTACCAGGATAATATTTCACTCTATCTGTACTGTAGCCATGAAACAACTGTTGACGTATGGACCTTTAAGAATCTATCAGTGTTGCTGTAACCTGGATGAGTTGGGTTAATTTAGTTAGGTTAGGTTGAGCCAGGTTAGATTAGGCCAGGTTAGGTTGAGCCAGGTTAGGTTGAGCCAGGTTTGATTAGGCCAGGTTAGGTTGAGCCAGGTTAGGTTTGGTCAGCCTTGGTCATGTCAGGTTAGGAGTAAGACTCATTGAGAAGCCATCGTTGTGTTGTAACTATGAGTGATTCGGATATACTTGAAGGCCCCTGAGAGCATCCTAGGTCAGCCTGGCCTGTTGGTGCGGCCGGAAATGCAAGTGACGCCGCGCCTGTCTTCCCTCCTGGGGTGAGCACACACACACACACCTTCGTACATACCTCCACACACACTCATACACACACACACACACACACACACACACACACACACACACACACTCAACATATATTTATGAATGTTACAAACACTATATCGAC